>CM068375.1:60929590-61529590 GCA_034769895.1 Magicicada septendecula
ATCTGTAATATGGCGTAACATCGCATGACAGTAGAAAACAGGAAAGTGCATTACTACTACCACATCCAGCTGAGGTGATAAGACCAATATAATAATCATAATGCTATCACAGTTGTTTCATCATCTTCAAGGATTAAACCAAGGATGGTTTGTTCCGGTCTCAAATAGGCAAATATTAGAGCTGCTCACTCCAGCGCTTCCTCGGACGTCCCACACCTCTCCGTCCCCTCGGCTTATTCGGCTTATTAATCAAATTTTTTAATCTAAAAAAATGATTTTCTCAAATCATTCATCAGTAATTCTGTAATTGTGATCAACTCAACCACATTTAAAGATCATAGTCAGTTCTAGGTCGTCTTTAATTTTTTATAAGTGAAATTCTACTCATCTTATTTAGACTGCTTTGCAGTATTGCGATTAGAGGATTAAAGAGGTAAAAGTCAAGGGGCGTATGTTGTCAGGGAAGACCAGTTGTAGTGGGTGAAGGGGGAGCCTGAAAAAGTAAACGGAAGCGGGGATGATGTTTTTGGATGATGTTGGTCGCTGTCTGCATACTCGACAGATGCCAGTCATCTAGAAGATGATGTAATGCTCACATTTTGTTGTTCATCAATAAACCAAACGCCTTTAATTTTTATTTTTCTTATTTTCTTCTTCTTCTTCTGTTTCTTCACTTCAAGGATTAGGCTTGCAGCCCGTTTCGTCTTCACAGCTACCATTTTCTTGGTCTACCTCCTGTATCTCGTTCTCTAATAGGTTTATATTGGGTTATGTTTTTTTTTTTTTTGGTATTCTCGAGTCATCCATTCTATTTACGTGTTGTATCCAAGTGTTTTCTTTATTTTGTTAAATTGTATCGCTTATCGAGTATATATTCAGCTTTTGCCTTACGTCTGCATTTCTTTAAATTTTTTTCAATTTTTTTTATAAAAATCGAATTTCTAAAAAATATGTGTTTCAGTAAATTAATTTTCTGGGCTGTTGTTGTTATAATACATCCAGACATTTCGACTGCTCCTCCGGCGACTGACTCTGCGACCGCTGTTGGTCAGAGCGGAAGACCCACCACTGAAGATGACTGCCGCAGCTGCAGTCGAAACGTGTGGAGTTACAACAATAGGACCACACACAGCCCAACAGCCCGGACAATAATTTTACTGAAGTGACTCCGGCCGTGAAAACTTTAATGTTAAAACTTGTGTTTTGTTGACGTCGTGTCCCTGATAATCAACTTTGTTCTCGCAACAATATCGCGCCAAAAACTGATATCATTAAAGCTCCCGACAGAGCCACCGTGTGGTCATCCAACCAGTATTTTGTAGTTACGCATGCGACGCTTAACTTTACAAACAAAGCTATGATTCTTTAACCACGCGATTTAAAACTAGACTCTGAACTCATTAAGACATAATTTCAGTATCTTTCTATGTTCTTATTGTATCGTCACTTCTGTTGATAAGCAAATTTTCTACTTTTTTTTTCAGGTGTTACAAAAAATAACCTACTTCTACCAAAAACTAAATTGCGTAAGTTCTTCGCGAAACAGTAAAACGAAAAATCAAACTTTAAAAAAACTAGAATAACTTTGTCCGATTTACAATCTAAATTTAAGTTTTAGAACGTATAAATATAACACTTATCAAAACAACGTTTTAAAAAATGAGAAGTGTTTCTAGTTTGTAATTATTTTCAAATGACTATGAAAACAACCAATTCATGAAACCTTTGGAAGTGCTTTGAAAAATCGTTTCAAAACCGGAACGTATCATCAGAATTAAATACATCAAGTGGAGTCCCAATTTAAACTTTTCATAATCGTTAAAAACAATTTCCTAACATTTAAATACCAGTGCATAAAATAAGTATTAATTATATAGTTAATAGAATTATTCCTTTGTAAGTAGGCTAACTCGTTGAGTTTCCTGCAGGTCTCCCATGTAATATCTTCAAATGAATACACTGCAAGTAGGTTTATTTTCACCTGACGCACGTTTCACAGAAATTATTCTGTATCTTCAGAGGTTTGTTTGAATTGTAATTGAATGTTTCGCTTACGATTATTGTAATTACAATTAAAATTCTAACAAACCTCTGAAGATACAGAATAACGTCTGTGAAACGTGCGTCAGGTGAAAATAAACCTACTTGCAGTGTACTTATTTGAAGATATTACAGTTAATAGAATATGCAAATATTTTTCTTTTCAGTAATGACTGTAAATAAGTTGTTTTAATTGTGAGAACAGTTGATTTAGAAATACTGACTAATGTATATTATAAATTGTACACAAGATAAGTATACAGCATGAACCAAAACAGTTATGTATACATACTGGCCATTTGTATACGTAATTATGTTAACAGCTTGGTTTGTCATATGGAAAGAATGTTTGTGTTCTGTGTAGGCCTACACAAAGTGTGAATGGGAATCGTTTCTGCGGTCGTAGTTTATGTATTGTGTCGTATGATTTGGGTGGTGTTGGTCTTGACTTTTCCTCTTCTTGTTGTATCTTTAATTGAGTTGAATACTATTTGCATGTGAATGACTGAAGTAATGATAAACCAAGTTTTACAAAACTTAAAAATATATGAACTTTTCACAAATAAAAATATATAAATATTTAAAAAACGTATTCCACAACTGCCTGTTCGATTAGTTAGAATCAGATTTGAAGTTACATCTGAAAACAACGTTAATTATCCTAAATAAGAAAATTGATTACACCGATATTGTGACAACATTTTTTTACCGAACAGAATTGTTAATATTCTGGTTCAATCTTTTTGGTACGTTCCGGTTGTTAAAGCGTTTTCAAGTCGCTCAGCGTTTTCAGAGAAGACGGTTTTGTCTATAACAACAAAAACACTTTTTAACTCGAGTTGTAAAGAATTTTTAAAAACAAATACCAGTGCGTTAAATGCACGAATATTCTGTACAAGAATATTTTGCATTTTTCAGTTGTCAGTTGTAACTTATTCGCTTCTGCCTGTTTCCGATTTTGATATGTTCAATATAAAGTTACTTTTGATTAAAATTAACTCCCGGGCTGTTTGGCCGTGTTCCAAAGTTTCTGCCAAAACCAGACGTTTCGGCAGTACCATTAACTGCCATCTTCAGTGAAAATGAGTAATCGCTAACGTCGGATGTTGTACGACTGTGGTCCTAACGTACAACATCCCACGTTAGCGTTGACTCGTTTTCACTGCCGTGGTACTGCCGAAACGTCTGGTTTTGTCAGAAACTTTGGAACACGGCCAAACAGTCCGGGAGTTAATTTTAATCAAAATGAAACCGACCGTTTAAACCTTCGTACAACATAGAAGTTACTATTTTTATGAAATTTGAGAAACACTTCAATACGGTTAAACCTTCAATATAACATTTCAATATAGTCTAAAAAAAAGCGCGTGGCGCCCCTGCCTAGTAACATCTCTCTGTTTAGGCCTTTAGCCGTACAACTAATGGAACTAAATATAATTTCATGTAAGAAAGGAAATTCCAACTTTGTCATGTTTGCTTGCTAAACTGCTACTTGTCATGATTCGGACGAGGGCTTTCAGTGTTTTCACCACTTTAGGACTTGAAAATGGTGGAAACACTGAAAGACCTTGTCCGGAACATGAGAAGTAGGAGTTTAGCAAGTAAACACGACAAAGTTGGAATTTCAGAGACTGCTAATTCAAATAACAAGATAGTCAAAAGAAAACGTTGATATCCACTACGTCAAATAGCTGTCGTTAAGCGCTTTCGAATGTCAGTCCCCCGATTCAGTTGTCAACCTAAATAGACCGAAAATTTTCTTTCCTCTATAAAATTCTTATATTTCTGCTAATACAGATTATTTACTCTCGATAAATGTCATTTTGGAGTGTGCTCCATTGCTTCATTTGTATAATTTCAACAGTGTAAGATTTCTTGTACCTCCTACAACCAAATAGTTGTCAGATTTTACACCCATCCTCCTCCTTCAGAGACTGGTCTGTTGAGTACGCTGCTGACGGTAGCCATGGGGTTCTTGATCTAAATCCGACTGGTACTGCCTCCTAACACTGGATTCGAGTATCCTACTGTAATCTGCTCAATCTGGTCTTCCTTCAGACGTACTGTTGTCTTATCGTTTCGTTTTCTGTTAAAGTCTGTCATCATCATGGTAATCATCAAAGGTTATCAACACTATCAGTGATGCTAATAGTCTCTGACATCCTGTGACACTTTGACTGTTCCAATATTACATCTTTTATTCTTACAAGATGATGGATAAACAATTTCTTGCGTCGTCATCTTGATTGCTTATTTCTTTAACTTATTCTAGTTCGTTCCAATGCCTCATATTTTCTTCTAATGGTTATGATGGTCTTAGGAAGTTGGTAGGTAATAATCTAGTACTGAGGCGAATTTTTTATTTTGTTTCAAAAAATTACATCACCCAACACCGTGTATGCAAGATTTCCTATTGTCTTATTACTCTTATCTTCTTCTGCCCAAATAACACGAGAAAGAAAAGTACTCTGTGACTTTATTAGGACCATATAATACAAATAGTTTTCATTAACTTCACATACATAGCAGTAAGAACTTATTCTTGGAGTTTATGACAAGTCATTAGTCTAACCTTTTGCTGATTATAGTCATCCACTTAATCCATATAACACGTTTTCCAGTTTTACTGTATATCTGTGATACAGCCAATTTTTTTTTTACGATATGAAGACAACAGAGCTGTAAGGTGACTTTGGTAAATGAATACCGTAGACAGTGTACAGTGCGGTTCAGTGTCGAGTGTACATTTTGGTGAAGTGTTGTGCAGTGCTACGGAAGGAAGAAGACAACCTGGTGGGCGAGCTGCAGCCAATCTACACGCTGTGGACGGAATAAGGATTTGTAAGTCAAGGTAAGCCTTAATAAGTCAATTTAACAACTTCATACTGTCTGTATTTTTGTTTCTCTAATTTTGCTGTCTACTGCAGTCGTTGCAGTTTAAAGGCGGTTCTTTTGAATGGATAGGGCGGGGGGAATTTTTCGAAGCCTTACCTATGGTTATTTTTTATATACGTGAATATTTTATAGTTTATTAGTATTAGGACAGTTTAGTTTATTAGTACAATAAGCAATTAAATATTGTACTAATTATTTATAGTAATATCTGCTGCTCTAGTATATCTGATTTATAGACTATAACGAAATAGGGAAAAGAATATTTACGAGGCGTGATAAAAAAGTATTAGGATTGATTTTATTTACATAAATATACAAGAGTTACAGATTTGCAAACTTATCTCCTTCAACATAGTCCCTTTCCGCAGCCACACACTTCTTCCAACGCTTTCCCAACTGTTCAAAGCATGTCTTAAAGTCATCTTCAGTAAGAGCCTTAAGTTCTCTCGTCGCATTTTCTTTTATCTCTTCTATGTCTTGAATTTATCTCGCTTTTAATTGATTTTTTTATCTTCGAAAAGAGAAAAAAGTCACAGGGAGCCATATTTGGCAAAAATGGAGGATGGTGAAGCTGTGGAATATTGTGTTTAGCAAGAAAATGATCAACAGCATGTGACGTGTGGGCGGGTACATTGTCGTGTTGAAGCCACCATTCACCATTCTGATGCAACTGTTATCTTTTTCGTCGAATTGCATCCCACAATCACCTCAAAACAGAAAAGTAGTAATACTGGTTTACTGTTTGGTCTGGTGGAGCAAATTCATGATGAACAATCCCCTTGTGATCAAAGAAAACTGTGAGCATGGTCTTGACTTTGCTTCGGTTCTGTTTTGCCCTTTTTGGTCTTGGATAATTTGGCGTCTTCCACACTGGAGACTGGGCCTTAGTTTCTGGATGATATCAATAAATCCATGATTCATCACAAGTTACGATCGATCGATTTAATGCAGCTCTCATCGTTTTTACACATTCAAGCAGGTCTTGAGCGACTGACACCCGGGCAGCTTTTTGGTCAGCTGTGAAAACGTTTGGTACAAACTTTGCAGAAACACTTCTCAACCCAACTCGTCGGTAAGAATGGACTGAACTGATCCGAAACTAACATTCAAATCATTTGCTAGCTCACAAATGGTGATTCGGCGGTTTTCTCGCACAGCTCAACGTTGTGGTCAGTCTTGCTGGTTAAAGACCTTCCTGAACGCTCGTCACTCTCAGCATTTTCACGCCAATCTTTAAAACGCTTGAACCACTCATAAACCTGTATACGACTTATTCAATCTTCCCCATAAACTTTTTGTAACTTTTCAAATGTATCTTTACATGTTTCACCAAATTTTTGACAAAATCTGATACAATTTTTCTGATCAATTTTCTTTGACATGGTAAATGCGCCAAATGAGATTAACACACAACAGAACAATGAGCGTTTGTAAACAAACCAGATCAGCTGTTATTATAAAACTTATATCGAGTAATCAGTATACTGTAAAGTAAAGGTATGTGTCGCTTTTTTGGAGCCAAGTCAGCTGACTTGCCATTGCTAGTATCAATCATGATACTTTTTGATCACACCTAGTATAACACGAAAAATCAGAGTCACCATATACACAGTTGAACTTCTCTGCCGATACTGAATTATTGCCAGAGGCAGATACAAAGAATTTTAGTGTTAATATGCCATCAAATTAAGAATGTTAAATCAATTCAGAATCGTTTCCTCGTTACACAAGTAACCCATTTTCTGAGTACAAACGAAACATTTTCAGTTAGGCCTATAGGGTGTAATGTGAACATAAGGGATGCTTGTGAAACTCTGTTAGAACTTGAAATAAACCATCTGCCAGGATGTTTGGCCGTGGTCCAAGGTTTTCAATTTAAACCAAACGTTTCAGCAGCACCACTGGCTGCCTTCTTCAGTGGAAGTATCGAGTCTACCTAACGGGGGGTGTCGTACGTCAGGCCCACAGTACTGTGGTGAAGGCTAAATATGTCCCGCGGTGCTACATGTATTTATAAATTCATTAATATAAGTTATAAATTCATTTATTTATAAGTACAGGTAGCATCGCGGGACATCTTTAGCCTTCACCACAGTAGTCTACTGTGGGCCTGACATACGACACCCCCCGTTTGGTAGACTCGATACTTCCACTGAAGAAGGCAGCCAGTGTTGCTGCTGAAAGGTTTGGTTTTAATTGAAAACCTTGGACCACGGCCAAACAACCCGGCAGATGGTTTAAGTTCAACTGACATCAACCGTGTAAGGTTTCGAACATAGATTTGTTAGAACTTATATGTTCCCCCATGTTGAAGGGAGCTAGGACGGCTCGCCCTCTTTGCCCTCCACTAGCTGCCGTACAGTAGACGTAAGTTATGTTTATTAAGGATGCGATGGAGTTGTGATGCACTTGGTGTGGGGAGGAATGGTAGAGTCTCATTTTGGGACAATATAATTTAATTTAATTTGGGGTGGAAATGTCGCCATATTGTGGTTAGATTTCCATGTCGTCTGACCGTACTGTGGACTCACTCACCCCAACGATTTGTTTTAATTGAATTTAACATGTTAAAACTGGTCTGTAAGACCAACCATCGACTTATCTCTAATACGTCTTAATGCTAAATACATATCAGCCAAATTATGTCTAATGACATCCTTTAGTTAGTTCTGGTGTTCTTAACTAAACACTCTCACCCGTGCACAATGCTCTGCTTTTATAACACAAAACACTACACAAGTTCAAATGGCTTTGTTCTCTTCAGTCTTTGGAACACGTGTTGATTGTCCGGCAGCTGAAGAACTTCTGCATTTTCGTAGAGATGAAGCCTTTCTTCATGCTTCTTTGCAAACCTTTTAATCTCTTCTTTAATTGTTGGAATACCTAGATCTCTGTGAATATCGGCGTTTCTAACATACCATGGTGCATCCACAATGGTCCGCAAAACTTTGTTTTGGAATATTTCCTGATGTTACTATCTTTCGCCCACCCCTAGAGTTGAATTCCATACAGCCAAGTGGGTTTAATTATCTGATTATAGATCAGGGTTTTACTGTATAAAGACAGGTTGGAATATTTTCCTGTGAGCTATTTATATTGTTGGAATTTTATGTTAAGTTCCTCTTTTTCTTTTTTACATGCTCTTTCCATCTCAGTTTGGTATCCACTGTCATACCCAGGTATTTGCCTTGTTTTCATAGGAGGTACCGTTCCATTTATGACCAATGATGGAAGGTTATTCATCTTTTATTGGTGAAATTAATGTGTACCGACTTGGCTTCGTTAAGTTTAATTTTCCATTTTTTGGTTCATTCATTATTGCTAGCTGTCTGCAATAATGGGGTTGAAATAACCTCATCTTGCCCTGTTAGCCCAACGTGTGGTTGTATTAATCACACCAGCTGGGAATACTGTAGATATGGTGGTATTCACAGTATCCTATTTGTGAACTGTAGAGTGTAAAATAACGTAACCCGACTATACTGATCCTAAACCCTGACGGGATAAATTTGGAGGTAACCTTAAATAAAATGTTTTGACTCTCAAAACTGTTTTCTAAAGCAGAGAGTTGATCACAGAAACACACGTACGTATATATAATGAAATTCGGTGGAACATGAACAACTTAGTCTTTGAAGCTAATTAAAAATTTATTTAATCACAAATTTTCGAAAGTAATAAAATGGATTTGTCTGTTGATATATTTTTATCAATGTATAAAATATCTTTAAGTTTCAATAACAAATATGAAAAAGTTAGGAAAATATAAGTATGACAATATCTGGTCATATTCCCTGTGTATGTGGGGAATATGAACAACTCAAAATAGATTAATGAAACTCAACAATTTGTTAAAAAACATGTTTTATGTTGTAAAATACTCTAATAATTACCAAAAACATATACCTTATTGAATTTAAAAATTAAGCATAAAGCAAAAACGTGTGTAATACAAAAAGGTGAAAATATTTAACTAGAGTTCGTACAGCACTAAAACAATCTTTAAAAAAGTATTGTTAATTTGAAACGTTCAGAAGTAAAAATAAGTTAATAATTATGTTACAATAAGACTCTAGCATAATCTATTTTTTTAATTGATGATAAACATAAAACTATGCACAGTAAACACATACAAAACCATCATAAACATAATCAACTCACAGCTCGTTGAACCAATGTTTTTACTCTGCACGCTGTACCCACTTCTTCATTGAATATTGACAATTAATTGTCAACGGGACATGTGGCATCCTTATCCTCTTTAATTAGTTTCCGCAAAGATACAAGTCTGTTGATGGACTTGTTTAAAAATATTCCCCCTTCTTTTGTCATTTTATTTTAAGTTCTTTAATAGAATCAGCTCATGTGAGTTCCTTAGACGTTCTTTGCTTTCTTACATGTGAAGTTGTTGCTCACTTAACTATTGGCAGTAGAGAAATTACACAAATGCCTTGTACAGACACTTTTTACACAGTTTTACACAGAAATTATCCCACTCATCAGCCATATTCCATAAGTGAATTAAGATGCTCATATTCCCACGAGTGTAGAGACATAATAAAACTTAGACATAAACATATAACCTGCACTGACCTCGGCCAAATATATGTCGGCCACTTTCTTTTAAATAGTATTTACGGCAGAATATTAACTATTTAGTACAGCACTAATATATTGATAATTAAATCTTAATTATTTAGACGCCTGAATAACTATGGAGACAAATGCGTAATAAGTTTAAATGACCAGTTAGCTTAAAATAAGTTTGACTAAGCAGAGGTGAGATCTAGCGTAGAGCCACTTTCAGCACTGCACAATAACAATCCAAGTAGCGTCACCAACACAAAACTACGGGGAAATAACTTATTTTGTGACAAATATGGTTAAGTATTCAATCTGCTCATATTCCCCACATTGCTCATATTATTTCTTTTATGAATTTGCTAACTGCTATAATTTTTTTTTTTTATTGTTCGACTAAGCTTTTCGTCATTACTGACATCTTCAGGTCTTAAACAGCCTTGTTCTCCGTGATTTTCTTTTTTAATTCTCTTATATTTCTTTTTATTTGTGTTTCGTTTTTATTTCTTACATTTTTATTTTCCTCACATATTTTTTCTACTATTTCTTTTACTTACTTCTTAATTGTTTTTTAGTTTCTTCATTTTTTATTTTATCGATTATTTCTTCACATTCTATTATTGTATTTTCTTTATCTATGTTTGTTTTTGTTGCAGATTTTAAACTTTTCCCTAATAATTTATGTTCATTTTCTGTAAACTTTGTTTCTGTTAAATTTAATACTTTTTCAGCAAATTTTATTTCTTTATCTTTTTCTTTATTTTTATTTCTTGTTCCTTCTATTCATTCCTTGAGTTTCTTATTTAATCTCTCTTCCATTTTTCTTATTTTCTTTTCTATGTATTTTTCACCAAACTCTTTTCTCATTTCTTCTATTTCTATATAATTGTAACTTGTATATAATTTTTGATGTAATTGATACATTTCTTTGTTATATTTATTTATTTTACTGTATAAGTTCTTAATTTCAAGTTTTATCCATATTTTTTCCGCCATGATTTTCACTTGGTTTGCTACTTTGCTTTTGTTATTAATTTTAATTTTTGCGTATTTTGGAGTTATTTTGTTAATTAAACACTGTTTATTTAACCAAATTTTCCCTAGCGTTTTTTTCAATTTTGCTTTAATTTTTAAATACTTAAAAAATTCCCTTACATTTTTATATTTATCTGCTTGCAATTCGCATGTTTTATTCTTCGTATTGTTTAAATTAGCAGCCATCCTTACTATTTCTTTTATGAATTTGCTAACTGCTATAATTTTTTTTTTATTGTTCGACTAAGCTTTTCGTCATTACTGACATCTTCAGGTCTTAAACAACCTTGCTCATATTACCCTGAATTCCCTTATAGATAATTCTATGTCTGTTTACCGTAAGATAATATTATAATTCAGGTACATATAAGAATTTTCCTCCGCACTTCCTCACTGTGTTTGGTAGTTCTTTTGTCTCTGTGTTACGTGTCTTGTTTTTACAATTGATGCCATTTCTTCGTTCTTGTTCTACGTTTTCCTCATTTTTGACCTCTACTCTTGCTTTCAAAATACATTTCACCGGTTTATAATCTCATTTTCCTCTTGCTTGCCACGATCAGTCACTTTTGTCTGTTCCGGCTTCACTCCCACACTTTGTTTTGTCACAGGCTTGTTATAGCCTGCCTTAGTATTACATCCAGGTACATATACTTAACACGGTCCCTCCCGGGGGCGGATTAGAAGCGCGAGGTGCTCTATGTTGCCATCAGACTGGTGCCCCCTCCCGATTCAAAATTCAACGTTTTACCCATTATTTACACTGATAAATGGTATACTCAATTTCGAAAGTTAACAATTATTTTATTAAACTCTCAACTTACAACAAATATTTAGCTAAACAGTGACTACAATGACCATAGTAGTATAGTAGTAGAACTTAAGTTTAGAAAATACTAATGGATACATTTTTTCCTGATTTCGTCTGTACGAAATCTTGTGTAATTTCTTCTAAATCGAGCGATTCTAGTGTCTCGCTTTCAAAATTCAACCTTGCTAACGAAGATAATTTCTCATCTCCCATAGTTGCACTCAACACATTTTTAATGCGTTTTGTTTTAATACAGAAAATGATTTTTCAGTTTAAAAGCAGACGATAAGCAATGTGCATATTCGGAAATACATCAATCGTTTTACAGTCAATAATCCAGTTTAATACTTTGAGCGGATACACTGTAGTATCATGGTATCTATCACCATCATTCGAAAGATTTAAAAAGAAACTTCTTTCTTGCAATTTTACTCGTGGCAATTAGTGCTTCAATTCTACTAAAAGATCATTATTCAAATAATTCGAATAAACTTCTATAAGAGCTTTCGCTTGATTTTCGAACTTGACACTCTCCATAGTAATAACGTAAGTAAACCAAACAATTGCATAATGTGATTATAAGCTTTGCTCGCTTAGTCAATTCAGCTGGATGGTGGCCCCTCTGACAGCTGAGGCCCTGGTGCCCGGTACTTCAGAGTACCCCAGCGTTATGGATAATCCGCCACTGGTCCCTCCGTCTTACTTTATAACATGATGTTATATCATAATGACATAAGAACTTATACATGTCTTATGTCATTAGCTCTTATACGCTCAAGACTTGAAATAAATTTCGAGGGGATCGAAAAAATCTCTTTTCTAAGGATTCCGTCAATCTAAAGTCTCATTTCTAGGGGCCCAAGATTCTGATCCATACAACAAACAGAGGGCTGACATCAGATTATAAACTTTGAGTAACTTTCCTCATTTCCTGAGTGACTTTATAAACTTTTCCTTATTGTTTTTCTCTTCAGAATTTGACGTACATTGCTACATATCCTTCCATATTTGTCAATATTATTTAAAATATTTTTGCCCTCATCATATGTATTCATATCGCACACCAAGTAATTAAAATGTGCTCCCCGTTTGAGATCTAGATCGGCAATTATAATTTTTGTTCGTACTGAATTTTTTCCTAGAAATGCCACCGCGGTCTTGCATTTTCGTAATATATTTTTAAACTGTCACAAAATATCTACACTGGTCTGGATTATAACCTGATCATCAGCAAAGATTTGTTCTGACTAATTTTTACACCCGGTGGTGCAACTTTCTTCCATTCTCTGACAAGGTCACCCATATAGATCGGAAGAGTGTCGAAGGTAAAGCACATCCCTGCCTTAGGCCTTGATTAGTTCGATTTCCGGAGTCGGTTCTTTGCCATATCCGTATCAGTTCTTTTGGCGTTAATATAAAGGGATTGTAATATTTTGATTTATATTTTGATTTATATTGTGATTTAAATATTTTGATTCATAAACCATAACCAAAATAACCATAACCATAATGAAACCATAATAAAATATACAAATCCCATGGCAGTTCCTACCCTTACTTATGGGCTCAGAAACGTGGACAATGTCTGCTAGACAAATATCTAGAAGTCAGTCTACTCAAATGACATTCTTGCGTTCCATAGCTGGGTACACAAAATTAGATATGAAAAGAAACAATTAGATAAGAGAGGAACTGAAAGTTGAAAAAGTAAACGGAATCGTCAATATGTATAGAGAAAGCTGGAAATAACACATTAGCAGAATGGGCAGTGACAGATTCCCCAAGGTAGCCTTATTGTATCAGCCGAAAGGGAACAGAAGCCTGGGAAGACCCAAGAAGAGATGGTCCGACCAGTTTACAGCCGGAACAGGCTAAACAATCTGAGCCGTGAAGAAGAAGAGAGAAGAAGGTTTTTAATATTTTTAATCTGGGATATGCCGATTTCTAATATGGGACATTTTAACAAGACGACGGAACGAATTGAATTTATGTTTCTCTGTTCTTCTATCTAGATCATTCATCATTTGTTATCTTGTTACATCATTTCTTATTTTGTCTTTTCTAGTTACACCTTTGACTTTTCTTAGGTACTTTGGCTATATCGCTTATGATTTATTTGTAGTAGGTTCAACTGTACCCAAATTTTACATCTATAAATTAAGATAGATTCAGGTTTATATACCAAAGGCAAATAAAAAACTCGTATACGATTATGTTACAGAGAGGTATCGCGATATTTTATTGAAAACGTTTACATATTTTGGTACCTCTCGTAATACTTTCCCGAGGGGGGGGTCTGGAGTTGTGTCGGTTTTCTACAAAAGAAGAAACAAGTTAAGGCTAATCAACATTACCATCTTCAAAACGGCTGAAATCAGTCCCACTGAAGTATACGGTAATAACACAATAAAAAAACACGTTATTGGAACACTGTTTACAAGATACTTATTGACCGAATTGATTTTAATAATTTTCATATTTCAAACGTAGGCTATACGCTAATGCTGGGTAATACGCGTATACCTGTTTGTATATTTAAAAAAGAGTTACTACTATATAAGGGCGCACACCTGAAAAAATAATAAAACAGCCAAAAAATTTAAGAGATTAATAAGATTGGTTAACTTTTTTTCGTCGACCCTCTGGGGGTAGTCCGGTCCCATTCGTCCCACCCCATAAATACTTATAATCTCTTCTTTGGTCATCACCTCCTTATTGTGCAGTATATGTTCTTTCGTTATCGTCTTCACATATTCATAGATATCCTCAACTGTTGTCTTCACTTACCTCTCCCGCCGTGTCCTCTGGACTCTATATTTACCTATATTACAAGATTGGGACTAAATTTTGTTTTTTCTTTGTTACAGAGGAGTCAAGGTAGGGGTTGTAGTGATGCAGATCTGTTCGAGATCGGTAAGTCAAGCCACTCTTAGTAACAGTGTCAAATAAATCTTTAGGGACACTGACATGTTCACTTAATCCCACCCCACCCCGACTTCGTGCAACTTCGGGTGGGTTCGGTTCGGTTCGCGTCAGCTCGCGTCGCGCTCGGGTTGGTTCGCGCCGCGTTCGTTTCGGTTCTTTACCAAAATATTTAGATTTTATTATTAAGATCAATACTGGTTTTTGGTTTAACTCGCATTTTGTTTTCTGAACACAAAACTTTTCACCAAACCTTTCGAAGTTCAACGACGCCCGACTGTGACTAACAGTGCCTCGCCGTGGTACAAACGAAACGTTTTGTGTTGCGAAAACTAAAAATGTGTTGAACCTTAAAACAGAGTTGATCTTGAAGAAAACTGGCCACATTTAGCTCTTTTTTAGTAGGGAGATAAAATAGGTGGAGGGTTGTTCTGTTTCAGGAGACAGATCTTCAAGGAGAAGCCCACCGCATGCGTTGGGAATTTCTTAGGTTTCATCCCCACTAAATCAAGTGTAGGTAGTCTGTAAGGAAGTAAACATGTCAGACTTTTGAAATTAGGAAGAAAACGTGTACAGATTTATTTGTCACTGTATAAGTTTCGGTGCTCACAATAGCCCTCATATTTTGGATAAAAATGTTGAAAGTGAAATTTAATTTTATAGTTGTGGGCACTGTGTAGTAGTGTTAGTGACAGCAGCACGGAGTCTTCAGCAATCCTCTTCCTTAGAGTCGCGAAGTAATTGGTTGAACACGTCTTATTTTCCTTAATAACAACAACGCTTTTGCATTATGGTCACCCACGTTTATCGATATTATTATTATCACAGATAACATAATACGTTTCGCCCATGAGACAATGTGTCATTCTCAATCGATGAAGCTGAGGGGACTTCAATAGAGTCCCCAATCTCAGCTTTACCACTGAGCATGTCACGTGACACAGAATAGGCAAAACGTATTGTGCTAATAATAAATAGATTCAACAAAACGTGATTGTTAATTTAAAACAGCGTTCTTGTAAATAAAAATCTAACCAAGGAAGGGTTTTTCTTGAAAGTACTTTTTTCTTGTTCACTGTTTTTTTTCAAACGCGTTTTAAAAAAATTTTAACGATACTTTTGTCAGAAATATTACATAAAAATTCTGCATTTTTTATTAATAATAGGTAGGCCTATATAAAAACAATTAAAGTCACAGAAGATTAAATTAAATATTATTTTCTTATAACCGATGTTTGCCATATTTGTCATTTAAACATTATTTACATAACTCTGTTTACATATTAATTAAATCCTATTGTCGTAAAACTTATTTTTTACTAATGACAATGTGATGTATTTATAATATATACACACTTGTTGCTTACTAATGGTACCTATAATCTCAATCTTCTATTGTGGTGTATTCATTGTTCATAACCTAAAGATACCATAACTAACACAGATCACACACACACACAACACACACACAACAGATAACACACACCACAACAACAGATAGTTAAGATTTATAACTATTTAAGTTCTAACTACACACAGAAATTAAAAATGTGAGTAGTTTCATATGCATGGTATCTTTAGGTTATGAACAATGAATACACCACAATTAAAGATTCTTATTTTTTGTTAAACTCGGAAACCGATAATAAATTTATTTTTTTTTGTATTCAAATAAAGATACTTAATTCAATAAACGGTGAATATACTTCCGGTCGGGTTAGAATCTTTTCAGGTTGGTCCCCGTCGTCGAAGAGTCTTAGAAGAATCTCCAGTTGTATTTACTAATCATTTCTCTTTCAGGTACACCTTTATACTTATCAGCGTGGCATTATCCAGGAGTGTCCGCAACTGGGCAGCGTGTCCATTTTTAGACTAATCGAGCCAATGAAAATGTCCACCCCCAGTTGAAATGTTCACACCTGGCACTGTCGCGCTGGCACACACACCACACAATACCATGTACACACCTTACACAACCCCTCGACATTGCACTGCGTCGAGGGGTCCTTCAAGTCCTCAAACACATATCTGAGGCAAAACCATTTTTTTGTCGTTTGTTGTGTCAAAACGCGGAAATGTTGTTTTGGCTAGGCAGCTGAAAGTTTGGTTAGGTCCCACATAGTATGTAAGTGTGCTTTCTGTTTCAGGCGCAGGGGCTCTTTATTTATACTTATATGGTTATTATAAATGTTGGATAGTATTTTTGAAAATATTGCTATATTATTTATCGATGCGTATTTTCGTTTTTTAACGTCTGGGTTTTGAGCCCACGGAATATTTGTCGTTATTCGTATTTAACGTTTGGGCTTTGAGCCCAAGGAATATTTTTCGTTATTCGTATTTAACATTTGGGTTTTGTGCCCATGGATTTTTTCTTTTCTTTACTTTTTTCGCTCACCGTTGTCGAATCTGAACTTTTCGAAAAACACAGTTTATTTATTGTGGACAAGAAGAACGACTTAGATTTGGTTCGGTTTGGTTTGGTTTGTTTGATTGGTTAGGTTTGTTTAAGAAGAAAGAAGAAAGGAGAATATTTCAACGCTCATTGTAGGTTGTATCCAATTCTTACTTCTATAGTTATAAGTTGCTGGATGTTTATAATATCCCGTTGCTGTTAACAAAATTTTGTAATTATTTGTTTTTTCATAAAAAAGAAGAATGTTAATATTATGTTAGCTCTTTACCTCCGTCTGCCCTTAAGGTTATACATGTCCTCAGCCATTGAACGGCCTTGTAGTCAATTAGCTGGGTTTTGTATTCATACACATGTCGCTTGTCTTTAAAAGCAAGATGCCATATAAATTCGTCGACGGTGTTTTTGCCTCGTTATCATTTCCTTTATCTGAGTCAAATTTATTTAACAAAAAGTAACTTTTACGGCATAGATTTCTATACTATTCTTTGCGACTGGAAATCATAATTGTCTGGAATAGATATAAGTATTAAGCAGAGAAACGTCTCATTGGAGTATGGTTTTCTGCTTAAGGATAAATTTGAAGTGATATTAGTATTAAGCAGAGAAACTTCTCATTGGAGTATGGTTCTCTGCATATAAGTTAATTTAATATTCTAAATACTGTACTTAAGTAATAATATTGATTTAATGTGTTTTAATGTTTACCTATTATAATGAGCTTGATAACCACCATCAAGCTTATTATAATGTTTGTTATTTAATTTAATTCATTTTAGCTATAAAATATCAACATTTGGTAATTAGAAGAGATAGCAAAATTAAATTCTTTTCAAAATTTAAATACTAATCAATGGGTTCTTCATTGAGATGGGGACGATGTCACTCACTCCATCTCAAGCCTCTCCCATTTTGCAGAAAAAGAGGTCCCTGTCGAGGCTGATACTTTGACGACAGTGACAAGGCTTTCCACCAAATTCAGCCGAGTGACAGGTGGGCATTTAGTAACACGGTCTACGGGGAACCATCTTGGATTGGCTCGTTCAGACTTGGTTGGCGGAAATGTTCGCTTTAAGCGCCCAAAGGCAGTCGTTCATAAACTGAATATTAACGCAAACTGCTCCTTAATTGTAAAATTATAGTTTATTTTAAATTGAAATGGGATTTTGCGTGACGTAAGCGCGGGAGGTTCGGCTTGGACTCGTCCAATTAGCGTCGTGGAAATTGGCGCGCGTTGCCAGTTCACCATCGCCTGGAACAAATGAAGTTCTGTGATTTTCATGTGCGTATTTACTACTGGTTGTGTAGTTAATGGTTTTCAGCAGTTAAATTCAAACAGTTTTTTTTAAGACTATGCATTGGAAGTGCGTCATTTACATTAAAGCCAAGTAGACAAATGTCGGTATGGAGAAACATAGGCCTACACGACTTCCATGTTCTAAGATTTATATTTAAAATCATTTTCGAAATGAAATATTTCCATAGGATCTACTTCTTTCTACTTTTTGCTTCAGCCTTAACCACAGTACTGTAGTCACTAACGCATACCACCTCACGTTAGTGCCCTCGATTTTCACTGATAATGGCAGTCGATGGCACTGCCGTAACGTCTGGTTTTGCAGAAAACATTGGACCACAGCCAAACAGCCTGGGAAGGAATTTTAACAACAAACTACTTCTTTGTTGCCGATAACGTAGTACACATATAAAAAATTATCCCCTCCCGCTTCAGCTATCATTTTCATTTACAGAAAATTACCCCTCCCCCTTCAACTAACCTCTTCATTTATAGATATTTCATTTACGTTTCTATAATGGATTATTATGATCTTCTTTACAGGATACTTTTTTATCAAAATTAAGTACTTTCTCATGTTAAAACATAAAACGTTGCCGGTAAACTACCCTTTCCCCGTAATCTATCTTCACCAAAATCAATACGCCTTGAGTCCTCTACAATTCAGGGACTTATGCAAAATATTATTTGATCATGTTTGAATGTGCGGCAGTTATCTTTCGTCATAGAAAACATTACCCTTGTTAAAACATAAAACGTTACAGGTAAACTACCCCTTTTCCTTAACTGATCTTCATCAAAATCAACAGGCCTTGAGTCCTCTACAACTCAGATAAACATGCAAAAAATTATTTGATTCTATGTGAATTTGCGGCTGTTATCGTTTGCCATAAACAAGTTCAACACACAGACACACAGACTCACACAGAGACACTTTTAGAAAAATGACTTTCCTTCATGTTTTGAGGGTAGTACAATCAGAATCAGCCCTTATCTTGAACATGATTTTTTTCGCCATCACCACACTTCAATTTCCTTATGGAACATATATACTGAGTAAATTTTGTAGACTTATGTAGTACTTCATTTTGGTCGTTCGAGCATTTCAAGTCGCGTAATAGCAGCGAACGTAACACCCATAAGCCCAAAGTATTTCCCTACCTCACTCATTGTCTCATCCGATCGTGGAACCAAGAATACGTTAACTCGCGCGTTTGAAAAAGAAAATACAGATTATTCCATACGTCGGTTGGTTCTAGAATTTACCGTTGATTCAGTAGTGACTTATGACTACTATTCAGTAGTCAAGGCCGTCCACAAGTAGGTTCTAGTGTGTTCAAGAACACTTGAAATACGCATTCAGCTGGAGTGCAGCAGTAAGGAGGGAAAGCTATACTGGACCTCTGCGCGACCTATAAAAGCAAGAGCGACTGTCGTTGTCAAGTCAGTTACGTGAGCGATCGAGTGTTTGTCGAAGCATTGTGTGAAGTATTATTGTGTTATAAATTGTGTGGAACTCTATTATTTGACATTATTATTGTGTGTGAACAAATATGACTGGAATTATTGCACGAGTTGTTTACTATTACTAATTTACTATTAACTGTGATAATTAAACCTGGTGATTAGTGACTTATTGGAGTTTTGTATTTTGTTTTCTACTGTACCATATGACGATCGGTTAGACCGTCGTGACAATATGTTATTTAGATCAGTCTCTGCCATTGAGTCATTGAGGATGCCTTATCGTAGCATGGGCGAAAGGGTTGGTTTGAATTAAAATAACAAGACGTCTGTTTAAACGAAATACAGAAATACAGTGTTACTGCTATTCTGCTATTTACAAAATCTTGGAGGTTTGTAGTTATTATTCGTATTAATAAAAAACGAACCGTAATGCTATTCTACCAATTTACAAATAATGTAATTCTTTTTATTTATGTAATTAATTACAAAACGTCTATGATCATGGAGAGTATACCCTACCACGTGCCTGAAAAACCTCATTTTAGGTGCTTGGATACGACTGACCTGGCCTTTCGTTAAAGTCCAATTATCAGACCCATAAAGAAGTGTGGGAAGAGACATAACCTTGTAGAATATTAAGCGTGTTCCTTTACTTGGTGACTTAAATGTTTGCCTGAGGTCCCGCACATAAGGTTGAACTCATGCAACTTATCCACAACGTCGTTGGCTGCATTATAAGACACACTGTAGTCCAGGTATTCTAAACGGCTAACTCGTTTACCATCTGTAACAATTTTTGCGCGTACGGGATCAGTTCCACAAAAAGCCATCACCTTGGTAGATATGTTTTTATTTTTCAAAAACATGCTTCTGATCTAGATATTAAAAATTAATTCCACCTATAGACAAAATAAATAGTGAATTATTTTATGCAAATAGAAGATCCAGTTTTTAAATTTATATGTAATTTATGTTGTTTTTAACAAATCTTACTATTGAAAAAAATAGGAAAAATGTGAAAAACGGTCAAACTGCTGGGACTTGCTTGTGCTGAAATGGCCAGGTTGAAAATGTTGAATTTCCATTGTCACTGTGAGAATGCAGAAATAATTAATAGGACAATAATAAATATAGCGAGTGATTGTGTTTGTATGTGCGTGCGTGCGTGCGTGTGTGCGCGTGTGTTTGTGTGTGGTTGTGTGCGTGCGCGCGCGCGCGAGCGTGTATGTTTATTGTTGCACAGATACTGATATCATATTAGTGGAAATAAATAATTGAACATCAGAGAAAACGGTAATCAAAACAATTTTAATAATAGATTAATAATAATAATAATAGTATTAATATTTCCATTATTAAAAGTTTACAACATTAATTACATTTACAGCAATGAGAATCAACTGCTTACCACACAACTGTGAGGAGTGACAAGTGAAGGTCTGTTAAACTTTTCAATCAAGTTATAGTCGTCTTTCATGAGTGTGGTGAACTCTTCTCTGCAACATTTTCTCTTACAAATTCATTTCGCAGTCACTGAAAACATACACAGACGATGAGAACTTCGGCTTGCCGGGCTGTTAGGCCGTGGTCCAAGGTTGTTTGGTGCAAACGTTTCGGCCGTTCCTTCGACGGCCATCTTCAATGCAGAAGCATTATTATAACCTTCTTCATCTTATAACGTTGAAGCCGGCCGTGAAAGTCTCAGACAGAATTTTATACACAGACTATGTAGTTAATTTGCCGTTTGGCAGTGGTTCAGTGCTAAGATCTGTAGCAAAGGTTTCGGACGTGCCATTGGCGGCCATCATCAGTACAAATTATGAGCTGTGCTAACGTAAGGTGACACACGTCAGAGACCACAGTACAGTGGTAATGGCTAGCGACTACGTGAAATTCACTTATATAATTATAAATTCTTCTAAGTACCATTATGATGTAGTTTTTACTCCGCCAGCCAATCAGGAAGCAGTTTAAATACCAGTGTTTGGCAGTTACACTAATTTTCAATAATGTATAAATCATGAACACTTTGACACCGCAGTAAACCTATGTCCTTTGCAAATAATGATGAAAACTCAAATTGAATTTTCTTCTGCTAATCAAAGCATATCGGAGATTATTAAATTATTTTTTAACCGTATGCAGGGTGATAATGGTATTCAACTGAATTTTTATGAATAGCCCAGATTTAAAATGTTTAAGAAACATTTTTTTGTGTTCTTTATATCAGTAGGTAAACGATACAGCCGATTATATTTACGATACAAAACATCAACTTAAGAAGAAGAAGAAGAAGAAGAAGAAGAAGAAGGTGGAGTGGAGGAGGAGGAGGAGGAGGAGGAGAAGAAGAAGAAGAAGAACAACAACAACAACAACAACAACAAGAAGAAGGTGGAGTGGAGGAGGAGGAGGAGGAGGAGGAGGAGGAGGAGGAGGAGGAGGAGGAGGAGGAGGAGGAGGAGGAGAAGAAGAAGAAGAACAACAACAACAACAACAACAACGAGAACGAGAACGAGAAGAGAAGAAGACAAAAAGAAAAAAAAAGTTGAAGAAGAAGAAGATTTTCAGATGTTTCTTTTTAGGCACATTTTGACCGCTTGCGGAACCTTCATGAAACGTTACCATCTTTGATCTCCACACAACGGTTTATCACAGATATTAAGTCTGGCAGGTTTACGATTTTCATAACACTTCAATGACTCGTGAATATTAAGTCTGTGTATGTGCTCTAACAAGTTTATGGAAACGAATATCATTTCGTTTTTATTGAATATAATATTAGTCCCGCATTTAACTGCTAGATGGATAAATCTAGGCCTAAGTCCCGGCTTAGCTTTAACACATATCATATACGAATTGAGAATCATTTAAATAAAATTGTTGGCAATAAAAAAAAATGATTTTAGGGTTATATGAATGTTGAACGCGTTTCTCATCATAAGGGAGATTTCAGTATCGGCTTTACCGAGTCAGTGGCTTTGCTTGTGTTACCGGATGTATTAAATGACTTTACGGTTCCCTTTGTTAACAGAAACGCACTAAAGACAAACATAATCGTAACCTGAATGTTCTCTCTTGTGACAATAAAATGTTAATTATCTGTCTTTTACTTCCTTTATATAAGGGTTTTCATCTACTTGTGTTCACTGAAAAATGGCCAATCTTATAGCAATACAACAGAAAAATTAACTTTACCGATTTTCATTTTCGCAGGTTCACCACCCGTTCACCCGTTCGATCACGGCTCTCTGGATTGTACTAATACACAGTAACAGCAACATTTTAAAAATTAGAATTAAAATATTCACGTAGTTTGTATACGGTTCAGTTGAAAATTTCACGGAGCGACATCTGAAGTTTAGCGGTAAGACTAATATTTTTCGTGTGCTGAAAGTTTTGTATTTTATGTAAACTCCTGTTAATTTCCAAATCTATCTATCAATTTATTCATTGTTTAGAACCTGTTTAAAATTGACGTGTCATGCATGTTTTGAAAAACGGACAAAGTCAAACATGGTGGTGTGATTCTTTGCTAAAAATTGTTTAGCGCCAACGGAAATTCAGAACGAAATTGTAAATATGTCAGGAGATGCTGCGACTTCAAACCCAACGATTTGTAAGTAGGCTATTGAGTTTAAACGTGGTCGTACGAGCATTGAAGATGATCCCCCCCCCCCCCGGAGTGGACTCCCCAAAATGCAACACATCCGGATGCCGCAGCCATCTTACACAACGCTTTTTCACACCAAGTTCTTGAGTTAAGATATGATGCACACGCTCTTATGACATTTCATAAACGTCATCCACTCGTTCGTCTGCGGTCTTCCAACACCCTATAACATTTTTTCAATAATGTCATTTTTTGTTGCACTTTTTAGACGTCCACTGCAAGGATCGTCTTCAGTGCTTGTACGACCACGTTTAAACGCGAGTGTGCCCACTTACCGTTGTTTCTGAAGGCGCAGCATCTCCTAACACATCTACAATTTCGTTTAAATTTTTCATTGTCGCTAAAACGTTTTAACAGAGAATTCATCACAACATGAGTTTTGATTTTGTGCATTTTAAAAACAACCGTGACAGGAAAATTTCAAACAGCTGGTAAAAAGAAAATAAATTGACAGATATATCGGGAAATTAACAGGTGTTCAAGCGAAATATGCGTTTTGCAGCAGCACACGAAAGATTTTAGTTCTACCACTGAGCCATAGAGATCTCTCCGTAAACTTTTCAATTGATCCTCGTATATGCAGGTTTTCGTAATTCCTTGAGAGTGAATAAAAAAGTAATCATTTTTTAGGAGAATGGGTAAAAATTTGCTCACAAGTGTCCAAAAGGGTCACACTTGTGGGGTCCGTGGGTTTGGGTAGTATTTACCCGATCCACTAAATCACCACTTTCCCTTGCTACACTGGCCTGGAACAGATTGACAAGTTACGTATTTCGGAAAAGGCTGTTTTTCGAACTTCTGGCTTGCTTGCTGCTTGTTATTCTTCTTCTACATTAATGTTAACCAGGTCTATCTTCTTTGCCCAAAGAATCTCTTCTGAGAAGCATTCCAGGTATCCTCTTCTCGTAGCATTGCTTCGATGATGTTATCTCGTGAGATCCGCTCTCCAATGACTTCTTGCAACGATCTCCTGCGTTGTTCCCGTTTGACGCAGACGAAGATGGTATGGTTTGACATCGTCGGTGGCTCCCGCACTGTTGTTACTATCTCTGTCTAACACCCTTCAGATACACATTCAGTCAGAAACTTGGTCGTTCCAGTCACGGTTGAACGCGACCTCGCTCTTGTTGTTCCCAAGTTCTCTGTCATCTGGTTTTGTGCTCCTCAAAGTGAAGCTTTACCACCTACCTCCTTCTTCCTCTGTAAGACTATCTTATGCTCTTATGCAATTACTTCAGCAACGTCCAAAACAGGCGGATCGAAAATCTTGTGGTAGGCCGATGCCGCCACCCCACTTCGTCCTGAATATCTTAAAAATTCCGGAAGTCTGCCCACAAATCCGCTCTATACAGTAGGACTGACTAGACAGCAACCACCAACAGTCTTCTCCTGTTTAACTTTGGCATGACGATATTGTACATTTCGACATAAGCCGACTAAGAGTTATCACTCCCTTTGCCGCCTGGTCCAATGCCTTACTCATCTGCTAAAAAAAAACATATCTTGGAGTCACGGTCAGTCATCAGTTTGAAGTACTTTACTACTGCTGGTTTTCAAAGACCTTTAATTGAATAAGCCCGTAAATATTCTTACATGTAAAAAGTATATCTTGCAGTGATTTTATATTATTAAAAGTTTTATAACCAAAACCATGGGCTTTGAAGGTGACTTAGATAGCTCCAGTGAGGACTAAGATAGTTATAAACAACAACACTTAAGAACAAATGAGCCGTATCAAATATCTCGTCTCTGCAGTAAGCTATGAATCTGAATGTGATATAAGAGAAAAGATAAATAAATTTAGGAATATTTGTGGTAGGATTCATAAAAACCTTAGAAAAAAATAAAGGGATTAAATTTTATAAGACAATTGCAATACCCACGTTGACCTATGCGATTGAGACGTAGGCCATGACAGAAAAGGAAAGCGGCAAGATTCAGAGTGCTGAAATGCAGTTTCTTTGAAATACTTTAAATTATAGGCCTACATTCCAAGATAGAATAAGGAGTGAAGATATCAAAGCAGAACTCGAAGTAACGGACATAAATGAAATTATTTCAATTTACAGAAGACAATGGTCATCTGCAAAGGATGACAGAGAATCGATTGCCGAAAGCGAAACTGAACTATAAAGCCATTGGTAGAAGAGACTTGGGTCGTCTAAGGATGAGATGGGTGCCGGAACAGGTTTATATAACCTAACCCTTGAAGGGGATAAGAATTATATATTGTTAGAAGAACAGAAGAAGAAGAAGAAGAAGGATATGGCGATGACGATAATGGTGGTGGTGGTGATGACGACAATGATGTAATTATAATAATAACAACAATAGTAATAAGAGTAAAACATTAGTGACGGATAATTATTATTTAATTAAAAACAGCGGCAAGTGTACGAAACTGTAACGCCAACTCGTAGCGTAACTGCAACACGAAGCCTGACTGTGCGGTTGGATCGTTACGCTACCCACCACTGATGACGTCATTAAATCTTATTTCGTTTATTTACCTTACCAAACGAATCCTGCATAGAGGCTACAACGTAACTGTAATTGGCTGAACTTTAATGGGAACATGTTGTACTAAGTTTTAGTTATAGGACTGTATGCACAAATTCGTTAATTTGCATAGATAAAGGGTGCATAAACCAGAGGCTCTCTCTTAAAGAGGCCTCGACCAAGTTTGAACTAGAAGGAAATAAGTTTTCTTTATGAATATCCAGATAATATTGTTACGACGGTCTCACTGATCGCCGTATGGTACGTGGAAAACAAAATACAAGACACCGATGATTCACTAATAATAATAATGGCTTCCATGTGTACCACCGTAGTAGCTTAGGAGAAGGCAGGGTAGGCTGCCATATGCGAGCCGTACGGCATACAAGGAAGGCAGTGTTATCCCCAGGATGTTATCCCAGGTACTCATTTTCAACAGGCTGAGTCGACCTGGGGGCTGAAAAACGGACCTTGATTTTATGGTCCGGGCCCGGGAATCGAACCCAGGACCTCTAGATTAGTAGGTGGGTAGTTCCCATACCCACTGGTCTACTGAGCCGCCCAAGTCACTAATAACCAGCCTTAATTATCACAATTAACAATTTGTAATCAACAAAATAGTAATCAACAATTCAAATAAAAATTATCCACACGCAATAATAATGTCAACTATAAAGAATTCCGCACTAATAACACGCTTCGCCACAATACTTCTACAAACACTCTATCCGCGCTAAAGAAAATCGCTCACTTAACTGAACTGACAAATCGGCTGCTTCGGATTGTTATAGGTAGCGCAGAGGTCCAATGTAGCTTTCTCTCCTCACTGCAGGCCGGCTTAATGCGTATCTCAAGTGTTCATGAACACACTAAAACACCTACTTGTGACCGGCCTTGACTGAGGCAAAACCTGCTTCACTGGACGGGGGGTGTGGAGAATGATCTGGGCTGTTCGATACGGTTTCTCGTTACAGTATAAAGGAATTTTTAAAGTGGGAATGGGAAACAATGAGAATAAAAAACGGAACAAGTCAAGGAAAAGAGCTTTCAAATTTTTAACCGTTTTATTTGCAGTTATTTCACAAAAAATAAAAGTAGTAAAACTACATATTGCAATAAACAATTGCCGTTTAAGTGTCATTTTAGAAATGACTAGACGCTATTACACACTTTATGACGTTATAGACATGTTTTAAATTCATTGTGTTCAAATTGTGTAAAGTAGCAGTAAGTTTTAAAATAAGAAATGGGTAATTATGCGTTACATGTCAAAATGCCCATAAATGTATTCTCTGTGATGTGAAGTGCAAGTTTAGTGCGCGAGTGCGCATGTTATTCGTGTTTTCCTGAATAATTCCTATAATAATCAACGTATCTGAATGAAACTTGGACAGCGTATGTATGCGTCATAAATAACGCTACATGTTTCATATAGCACAAACTCAAAACATATAATTTTACTATGTATTTTTTAACTGGATTCACTTTTCCATAGAAGCCTTATCTGCAGAAAAGTCATAAAACTGTTAGATAAAATCTATAAAAGATTTTGCAGATTGTGGTATAGGTTTACATGATTTCTAACTATCAAGGTAGAAACTTATTACGTGTTCTAGATTTCAACCAATCAGGAGCTTCAATTTTCAATTGGGTTCGTCTCTGGTCCAGTAAAGTAAATTATGTCATTTAACTTCGTTTTGCTTACTCTAAACATAGCCTTAGTAATAATAGCATGATATTCATCTATTAGCAAAAATACCTTACTATTGTTGTAATGTTTGTACAGATAAAAAGCAAGGTTTTCCAAACGTCTATTATTTTCATCGGTTTCATCTCAATGTAATATTCAACATCGCAACATCTTTTAACTATAACATTATCCTCAGGCTTTCACGGCCGGTGTCAGTTGTAAGATTAAAGATATCCGGGATGGTTTATTTCCATGGACCAAAATTTTTTTGGTTTGGAAATAAACCATGGACCACGGCCAAACAGCCCGGATATCTTTAATCTTACATCTTTTAACTATGTTTTTTCTTCCTGACATTCAAATTGCAACTACTAATTAGATACCGATGCTCTAATAATCTGTCATGAACTTTCTTTAATAGAATGTTTAACGCTTCGTCGTACTTCCTTACAGGGTAGTCATTTTTAAAGTCACAACGGGGTACCTACCAAATCGCTTGTTCGCAAACTCTGGCGATTCTTGTTAGATCTTCAGGCCCTGGAAAGCGAGTAGTCTCTTTTCTTTGTCGGTTGAGCTCAACGGGATGTACAGAAAAGTGTGCAGCATGTTCAAATTAGTGCTTTTGCCGAATCGGCGAGGAGCAGTTATGAGTTTGTAGTGCAGTCCATGAAAAACGTTTCTTATCATTTGTGTTTTGTCCAAAAAAGTAGGTACGTTGACAACTTCGATAAAGTTACATCTTGGTACAGAGTAGTAGTTCTTGTTATCCTAAAAATAAAATGAAAATAAAATCATATAAAAATTATTCGTTCTCTTTTACACTTATGAAATAGTACGTAAGAAACATGGTATTGTCAACATCGCTGATATGTTCCCTACTGTTTAAAGTTTCATTGGAAAAATGTTGTCTTTTTCAAATTACTATACTATACAAATATTCGTAGTTGATTTGTTATTTTAATTTCAGTTATTTTAAATTAACAGCAAATAAATTACTTATAAAATTGTTTTATAAAACGCTTCACTGTATAACTGTAGGCTATATTATGACGGCTTCATAAAGATAATTAGCCAGTACGCGAACAATACAAACTATTTTCGAATTATACAAAACATTTTTGGGCATTTCTTACTGACTTGTGCTCTTCTTCTTTAGCACAGCAAATAAACACGTATAAATTTAACAAAACTAAATTGCATCTAATATAAAATCAACAAAAAATAAATAAACAAAATAGATGATAAATCTACTAACTCACCTCTCCTTTACAATGGAAACCAGGGATGGATAACTAATAGTATAGTTATAAAATATGAGAAAATGGTTCCATTCGACTTTATTAACAAAACTTCAACTCTGAAAAAAGTTAAGATCCAGAAATACAATTTAACTAAACTGCGTTAAACAAAGTAGCTCGATACTTATATAACGACAAACATTCATTTTATTTGTTAAATGAAATAAGATGACAATGTGTTTCAGATTAAATTATTGTCAGAAGTAAACATCACATTCCAAACGTGACAACATAGAACACGAAGACAATTAAAATAACTATATCACTTTTATGTGCTTATGCAATACGAATTCATTATCGTTGCATAATAGTAAGATTAAAATTATTTTATACTAGGAAGTTAATGAAAAATTAACAAATTTACAATATTATTTTTAGAGCCCTAAAAACAAGTTTGTGTAATTGGTGTAAATCAACTTATTAACTCGGTTGGATTTGTTAGACAAAGAACTAATAAGCAAATTTAGTGTAATTTTAAAAAAATATTGTACAAAATTGTAATTGCAAAAACTAACCGAAATTGGATAGCTGAATAACATAGAATCCTTTAAATTTGACCTATGCGAACGCAACGTAAATCACCTTTAACCCAACGCTATTTACGTTTAACCTAACGTAAATCGCGTTCAGCATAATGAAAACACGTCCGACTAGCCTTACTGAAAAAACATTAAAAACGTAGTTATTATCATCACCATCATCATCATGTTCAAGGATTAAATCAAGGATGGTTTGAGAGCTGGTCTCTCCAGCGCTTCCTCGGACGTCCCGCATCTCTCCATCCCCTCAGCTTAGAGTTCCATAGTTGTTTGGGAATGCGGCAGTCATCTATTCGGCAAAGATGTTCCCACCATTTCAACCGATACTGGCCAATCCTGTCGCGTATACTCATAATATTCAGTTCCTGCCGTATATATGTGCTTCTTCTATGATCACGGAGTGTATAACCTCCATGTGCCTGAGAAATCTCATTCCAGCCGCTTGGACTGAGATCTAACTTTTAACCTTTCGTTAAAGCCCAATTCTCAGACGCATAAAGAAGTGTGGGAAGGGACGGTAAACCAATAAAATCTGTGTAGAATTCTAGGCGTGTTTATTTACTTGCTGAATAAAAAATGGTTCGGCTGATGGTCCCGCACATAAGGTTAAACTTATGCAACTTATTTGCACGTCGTTGCTTGCATTTTGAGACACACTGTAGCCCAGGTATTCAATATTACTAACTTGTTCTAGCATAGTACCGTCTATAACAATTTTTGCCCGTGCGGGATCAGATCCACGAAGAGCCATCACCTTGGTCTTAAATGTGGATATTTGTAACCCAGAATATTTGCATATTTGATTTAACAAATGTATCCCCATCTGCACTCTGTTTTCCGAGTCCGACAGAATAACCTGAACGTCCGCAAATAACAAAATGTCAATTGTAGAGTGACCAATCATAAAATGCTCTGGAAGACACATCTACTAGTTTTGTGTGACATCTTCAATACAAAAATAGAAAATAAAAAGTAATAATGGACATCGTTGTCGTACTCCACAAATTAAAACGTAGTTATAAAATATAAAACTAGCGTCACCACGACCACAAATGTCTGTTATCAATTTCCGTTTAACCTGCTACATTGCCCCTCTTTCTCAGATCTGCGACATAACACGATATTTTGGCAGCACAAAACGGTTTTACTTCAAACGAACGAAGCTGATACAGGCATTGGTTATAATTTGATTCAAACAATCAAATGGACTATTCGCAAGATTATACGTCGTTAACAAGAAAAGCAAGCAACAGATTTGTTTAAGAAAATTATTACAAGTTACTGTGCTACAATATGTGAAACTAATTTATAAATATTAGGCCGCACCTCAGTGCTACCTCAAAAAAATTAATTTTTATATGAGTACCGAATATCTAACAACGATCTGTATTGGTATAAAAACATTCTAATAAATGATCAAACTAACTGTCCCAAAAGACACTGCTCCCTGGGATAAGGACGTAGAAGTCTACATAACTAAAAATTCTATAGAGAGAATGGTGGTTATTTCTTTACGAAAATTTGGGTTATAAAGTATACTTTATTTATCAACCAACAGAGCCTAACTAGGGGTTACAAGTGGAATTGAATTGAAATTCATCTCTAAGTGAACACTCTAAATTAGCTTTACTTTTTCTTTTTAATTTTTTCTTCTATACACTGGAGAGAAAATATTTTACTACGGGAGGAAATTAACTATTACTACTGGAGGAACCCTGCTACGCTGACAGCGCGTGTTTGATTTCCGCCGGGACTGTGTGATTTAGATACGACCGTTCTCCCTCGCAAGGCAAACCAGTGTGAGGTATCCTGCCTAGTATAAACCCTCCCCAACTATGCTGTTCGGATCCGGCGTTAAACTGTAGGTCCCATATACCTAAGAGAGAGAGACTCCGTAACACACGCACCACGGGTATATGCGGGGAGGGTACAAACCAGTCAAAAAACTGAAGGACCCAATAATAACTGGAGAAAACAATTTGTATCTACTCTCCCTACTTCGGCTTACGTGGACGACAAATTTTATCTAGAACATATCTACATCTGGAAGACTTCAATTTCCTCAGCAGAGGACAGAAATTTTTTCAAATGCGTAAAATCTGGACATCACATTAATTCACCTTTACAGATATCAGCTACTATTACTGCTAAGTTACTTCTCTACAAGGAAAAGGGGACACTCTTACACAGCTGTTGTCAGCTTACTCAGTAGATAAGATTAATCACGTTATTAGTAATCTGAATTTAATTTATAGGCGTACTTACAAGGATCCAAATTATGCTTATAATAAATATATGAATGTAATTAAAATTAGTTTTCTTAGTAAACGTTAGAATTATGTAAAAGCAGAATGCATAAAACCAGATAAATATTTGCTTACTCTAGGAATTAAAACGTCAATCAAAATTAGAAATAATTTAGTCAGAGAAAATAAGAATTTAGTATTTGCCAAATTTTATAAACCAAACATTAAATACTACATTAACATACTAAAGGAAAATTACTATAAAGTCTTATTTCTGAAACCATAGACTGTCAAGAACAGTGGGAACTATTGTTTAAATTTTTAATAGTCGATAATAAGGGGCAAAATTTTCAGGGGAATGTTAACGATATTAATAAATTATTTGCAAATATAGGTTCTGATTTAGCTTCTAAAATTCCGTATATTAAACATGACGCTTATATTTCTTTACCAAATTCTATATACCTTTCTGAAGTAACTGAAAGCCATATAGAACTTAGAATTAATTCATTAAAAGTGAAGAAAGTGTCTGGATCAGATAACATCCTAATTAAATTAATTAAGGTAGTTAAATCGCTTATTATTAAGACTTTAACATATATTTTTAACTTATGCATAGAAAAAGGTGTAATTTCGGATAAATTTATATTAGATACCATTGTACCCGTTTAAAAAAAGTTCTGGGTTAATATCAGACCCTAATAAGATTAAGCCTATCACTTTACTCCCGGTTTTTCAAACATGTCTGAGAAATGTATTTATGAAAGGTTATACACGGTATTTATTTAAAAAAAAATTCAATCATCTCTAATAACCAATATGGTTTTAGAAATATGACATGTGAATAATAAGATTAGTATGCTAGTGATAAAGTACAGGGCTCATCATTTTAGCCTGTGCAGATCCAGACTTTATCTCTTTTAGCTCAGAAACGTATTGTCCACTGTGAGAATGGTAATTAAATGTTGAGTATGATACATGACATATACGGTGTTTATTCAGTGACTAGATTTATACGATTACACGTCAATAGTAATATTATTAACTTTTTGATCAATTTATTGCAGATTTGTAATCTGTTCGACTAAGCAAACATTAAACAAATTGACTGACAAAACACATACATGATTATGAACAGTTGACCGTTGACAGCTCTTCTTGTTTTTGTTAACAAATTGAACAGATACACAAATTACAAGACTAAATGGCAAAACCATGTAAACAAATGAAAAAAGTCACTTCCACTTGCTGCTGGTATGATACAACAAATTCAAAATGTTAAAAACTGGGCCTATAAAGCACGTATACTGGCTGACAGTACACATTATTTGTTAAACCTGAAATTTAAAATGAATTCATGTTCGTTTAGAGGGTGTAATGGTCAAATTAGCTCTGAGATTATAAAGAAATTGTGCAGAAAAATGGTGGTATTTGAGTGTATACAGCGTACATGACAGTGAATAATTATGAGCTTACCTTTGGTACCTCCTCAGTTGCACCAACAAGTGTTGCATTAACCTTAGTTTTTGTACTGTATTGAACAGTACTGCATCTAATGCAACTGTTTGGTGTTATGAAGTAATAAAGAAAGATGGTAACCATCATCTCTATAGTTGGTAAAATCAAAGCTATATTTGTAACTGTTTTACACAGTAAGCAATGCTGCTAGACTGCAAGAGTTTAGTACCAGTATACAATAAGTAATATAACTGACAGTGTGACGACATTATATCTCTCATATTAATAAAGATAAACGTTATTTCACTGCATCTTAATTGCCAGTAGAATTAATTTTAATTTTAAACTGACAACAAACATTATTAAAGACGTTTTATCTGAATTTCTATTTAGATATGTGTTAATAGCGAAATAACAATCTGTCAAACTACAGTTTAAAAAATTAGGTACTTAAATTTATATAATTTTCTAAACAAAGTAAATAATTATTTTAGACCTCGTAACATACGTACATACATACATACAAACATACATACATACATAAATACATAATTTTTTTTTTATTAGCGGGGGTCTATGCCAGTGTATGCCGCATGCCTCATTTCGATCGCCTTTTCTCCCTATCCTTCCAGTCATCATCTTCAATAGCTCGATCTCTCATGCTTTTCCTAATTCCTGTTCTCCATTGGTGTTGTCAGTCTTCCTTTTCTTCTCCTTTTTTGTGCTGTGTAAATCAATGCTTTCTTTGCCCACCGCTTCTCCTCCATCCTCATTACGTGACCATACCATAGCAACAGTCTTGATTCTATTCTTTCTGCTGTTGTAAATACGCGCCCTGTTTTCCTTCTTATGTCTTCGTTTCTAAAATGTCGCAGTCTAGAAATATTACACGCTCTTCTTAAGAAGTCCACTTCCACGGTTTCTATCATCTTTTCCTCTTTATCTGAAAGTTGCCAGCACTCGCAGCCATAAGTTAAAATGGTCTCCATTATAGTTGTGTATATTGTCAGTTTAGTTTGAACTTTCATTTTCTTCGACGAAAGTAACGAGTTTACCAAACGAATAGCCTTTTTTCCCTGTTGTATCCTGTTTTTGAAGTCAATTTTTGTTGTTCCATCTTCTGAAATAATGTTTCCCAAATATTTGAATTCGCTACAATTTCCGATTATATGGATTTGCAGATCTGGGTCTTCTTCTCCTGCATGTCTCCTATTTTCAGATATTCTGTTTTAGTAGCGTTTATGTTTAGACATACACACATACAAAAAAAAATATTGCTTGCTCCACTGTTTTCAAACTATTTGTCTCGCTTGTCCTCCATTTCCACTTATAATTTTCATCATCCTCATCATCATCATCAACGTCGTCATCGTCGTCATCATTTGTTAAAATAGTAATTGTATTACCGACGAAGAAGCTTTCATATACAATACAAATACAAAATTCAAGAACAATAAAAATACAAGTAACGGCCATACAGAATATACTGTTCATGTAACCTTGATTTTTTACACAGTTCGTACTCTGAATAAAACTCCCTGTAATTTGATTTAAAAAAATTTTCAAACATTTGACATCAATTTTAAGCCTATACAGTAAAACCTACTGCATTTGTAGTTAGGTTAAAATTTCCTTTGTTCTCTTACACGGCTTTCAAATTTAGAAACTTTTTTCAGAACTTTATCACTTATTTGGGGGCTGGTCTCAAATTTTTAAATTTCCAAAACTGTAAATTATATTTACTTTTGTGTTAAAATTCTGTTTAACCATGTTCAGATTTATAAAATTCTAAAACTGTTGATATTATTACTTTTTTAGTACTGATCGTCGTTGGTACAGTGGAAAAAAAATACAAGACACCAATTAAGTCACTAATCACCATGTTTAATTTTCACGGTTAAACAGTTCGTAATTAACAACACAGTCTCTTACAACAATAAAAATTGTTCACACGCAATAAAATGTCAACTAATATAAAACACAATTGTATTACAATTACCCCGCCCGATTATAAAACACAACACTTCACTAATTACCCCTTGAAAGCACACAGTAATATCGCCCGATAATAAACTCGTAACGGACTGTAATATATCGCAACTATAACTGAAACTGAACGTCGTTGAGTACTGGTATTTATACCCCCCCCCAAATACTAGATTATTCCATACTGCTCATTAACAATAAAGGAAAACATTAGAGCGTAATTCATTGCGGCCTTGACACAGTTCGTGCGGCTTCTGCCACAGTCTAGCTAATGCATCGAGAATCACGTACGCCCCACAAATTCAGCTGGATTCATCTGGGACATTCAGTAAACACGAAGATTGTTCTGTAATATCGTAATAATATATTTTGTTAGCGTTGGTGTCACAATTTTTTAAATACCTGAACCACATATATTCAGCGATAGGTTAAAATTCCTAACTGAGACTGTTCTGTCGTTTCTTAGGTTGAAACGAAGAAATAACGATGTGAATAAACATGTTATTTATTAGTAACTAAATAATAAATAAAAAAAATAAATACATTTATAAATTTATAAACATGAATAAACCAAACGATGTTTGGCCGTGGTCCATTGTTTTTTACTAAAACAGACGTTTCGGGAGTACCATCGACGACCATCATCAGTGTAAAAATTAGACGTGTACCCCCCTACGTTAGTACAGAAAGTTTATAACGTAGCAATAAAAATGTGAATACCATACAGTCTATAATAATGCACAATAATGTGGATTTGATAATGTACTTTTTTATAGCATTGATTAACACCATCTGAGCATTTTCTACAAAATATAAATTTGATATAAGATGAAAATAACACATTTACAAAAAATATTACATTTATGTTACCAGTTTCGTAACTATGTTGTTACCCCTGCATCTGTTATTCTTTATGCTTTCATGTCCGAAATGCAGTGAAGTGGTCTGAAGTAAATTCCCCCATTACCAAACATTTTAATTCGCCAACTCCCAAGATGTCACAGTTTATCTCGGTCACGCCAAACTTAACTTTTCCTAATTTCCACAGGATACATAGATCTCACATTCTGGGCTCTTAAGCAGTATAATTCTTTTAAAAAGCGGGTTTTCCTTAAGGTTGTACTCATTACCGTTCCCTCCTCCAGAATATGATTGGTGGACTAGAAACTGCGGGACATCGTGAAATGAAGGAAGCCCCGTGGGATGTGTTACGATATTGTGTGTTGAACAGTTTTAAACTTCGATAATAATAATTGTTGAACGAACGACTCTGGTTCTCAGTTTTAACTCGACCGTTTGTTATTGTCTGGCTATCTATTTATCTTTATATCTGTTTGTTGTACGTCACATATAACTTTTGAAAGTATTGTCAGAAGTATGGTATCGAATCGCGTAGAACAGCTGAGAACATTCTTCACTCCCCCCGTCCAGTACGGCAGGTGTTGGGTCATTCAAGTACTCTCAGGTCTCAAGGTCTCACCGATCGTCGTATGGTACAATGGAAAACAAAATACAAGACACCAATGAAATCACTGATAACCAGTTCTAATTATCACAATTAACAGTTTAAAATCAACAAGTTATTCAACATGATTATACTCGTACAATAATTCGAGCAAATCTGTCCACACAAATAATAATGTCAACTATAAAGAATTCCACACTATAAACATTAATACACCACTATAGACGCACTGTGTAAATTGCCCGGCAATAACTTCAAACATCACTGGAAGAAATCGCCACTTAAACTGAAACTAAGCGACAGTTTACGTTGTTTAAATAGATAGCACAAGTGTTCCAGAATAATCCAAAATACGCGTCAACACTGCTAGAAAACACTAGAGCGTAATTGATTGCGGCCTTGAACACTGTGCGCGCGGACCGGTGAAGTCTGGAACAGCCTCGGCTGCGGACGCGTGACAAGTGTCACGTAATTATCATTCGTCTCAAAGTAGCAGCAATATGTACCCACACACAGATTCTAGCCGGACTCCGTTGGAATAGCCGAGAAGCACGTAAAATTGTCTTTAATTGCGTAACAATATGTATTGCGATAGGTGGAATTTTCATATAAAGTAGTAATTTAACTCTTAGCGTATGATAGCATTTTGCAATGAACACCGCAAGTTCAAGTGAAAACTTCATGTTCAGACATTGTATAATAGGCAATAAAATAAACATGTCAAATTTGTTATTTTAAGTTAATTTTTAACAGTAAGAAAAATTTAATTTTGTGAATTAGTGCGAACATATGCCTAGGAATATGGCGAGTGCGCGTGTGCGGGTATAAATAAGTATGTTACGGGATAATAATAAAAAAGAGATTAAATTAAATAACTTTTTTACCTTTTTCTTGTCCGTCTGGTGACCTTTTCTCTATATTTCATTCAACGCGTTTCAGGACATATGCCCCATCATCAGGATATCCCTTGTTGAAGTTCGTCGGTCGTTAAAATATTAAAAACACTGTATATACAATTCTACACATAACAATAAATATAATATAAACATAAAAACACATAAAATACCCAGATTTTAGACACACACGATATCGGTGGTGCGCACCACGACATGCTATAGTCGACTGCAGTGTTCATGTTGTTATATGTCGTGCACTATGGACCTTGCTCTGTATTCTTATCGCTGTGTCGTATAATAGATTGGACTGGAAATTCAGCTGATCGTTAAGGATGACGATTCTGTTTTTTTTTATTTTTGTAGGCTTTATATATTTCGTATTCTTCGGTAGCATTCATATAATTTCCTTTTCTGCATATATGGAGGGGTTGAAAGTTCGTTGTGAAATCAGTATAACTATGGTTGTTGTCCATCAGATGGCGCGTAATTTGACACTGTTTTACTAAATTCTTTTTTAGATAGATGTTCTTTGAATCGTTTTTTAAAAGGTCTACCAGTCTGGCCAATGTAAAAGCTGTCGCAGTCATTGCATATTATCTTATAAAAGCCCGTCCTGTCTTCAATTGATTTTGAATGTTTAGGTAAGAGTATCTTATTAATGTTATTATTAGTTCGGTAAGCCATTTTTATATTTATCCCACCGAATACTTTGTTTAAAATTTTGGGTAGGGTGTTACCATATTCTGATGCTATATACCTAATTTTATTTCTATTATTTTCTTGTAATTCTATGTTGTTTTTCATTTTCCTGTGTTTCTTGACTAAATTATCTACGATTGATCTTTTATAACCATTGGCCTTAGCAATGTATTTGATCGTGTTCAGTTCTTCGTGAAAATCTTTGTCTTCTAATGGTATGGAAAGTAACCTATGTATTAAACTATGATAAGCTGCCATTTTCTGAGAAAAGGGATGATGTGATTCAGCATTTATCGTGAGATCCGTGGTTGTCGGTTTTCGGTATATTTGATATTGGAATTTATCATCTAGTCTTGTAATTGTCAGGTCGAGGAAGTTAAGTTTATTATTTATCTCCGTCTCAAGTGTGAACTTTATGTTTTTATTGACACTATTCATGTATAAGTCATCCTTAACGATCAGCTGAATTTCCAGTCCAATCTATTATACGACACAGCGATAAGAATACAGAGCAAGGTCCATAGTGCACGACATATAACAACATGAACACTGCAGTCGACTATAACATGTCGTGGTGCGCACCACCGATATCGTGTGTGTCTAAAATCTGAGTATTTTATGTGTACTTATGTTTATATTATATTTATTGTTATGTGTAGAATTCTATATACAGTGTTTTTAATATTTTAACGACCGACGAACTTCAACAAGGGATATCCTGATGATGGGGCATATGTCCTGAAACGCGTTGAATGAAATATAGAGAAAAGGCCACCAGACGGACAAGAAAAAGGTAAACTATTTTACTAATTATATACTATAAGTGGCTTGGATACCGAAAAACATGGATCTAAAATAACTTTTGTGAAAATAAAATTTCTGACATGAGACTTACACCAGAATATGCATAAATAAAAGGCCTGTCGAGTGGTAATATTTGTTCATAAATTAAAGAGTTTTTTATAGAAAACGTTTTATGACCCTAAAGAAATGTAATAAAATTAAATTAGTTTTTTCTACATGCTAGGTTTTGTTCGTAGACAGAAATATAGAAGAAGAACGTTATCTGATCTTACCCCGAAGAGTAAGGGATTGCGTTAGCAAATGAACGCGTGAGATATTGACTAAGATCTCATTTGATTTTATTCTTCGTAGGATATAATTCAGTCTGGCTCTGAACTCAATGACGCAAGTCAGAAATTTCGCGAGTACATTAACCATCGAGTGCTAAGTCGGTATAGCACAAGATTGTCCGCAGAGGGATTTAAAAATAAAATAAATAAAAATAAACCTCCGCTCAACAGTCCGTTAAGGACCAAGGCGTACCGCGCGGCTTTTGTGTTAGTGTGACGGTGTATGGCTAGTACTACGCGCCACCAGCCGCTAGTTGCGGTATTCACAGCCAGGAGGCGGCGCTGTTATCCAGCGCCTACTCAGTTTGCCTCACGACGCTGAGTGCACGCCGTACGGAACCTCCACCGGGAATTGAACCCGGGACCACGAGCGCATCAATCGCCCGCGTTAGCCACTAGACCACCTGGAGGCTCGAGGGATTTAAAAAGATCACTTCAAGTTTACTGGTGTCTTCTGTACTATTAATACAGAGAAAGACCCAACCCCAGAACGACCATGATATCGGGACAACAGGAGATCGCCATCTATCCAGAAGGAACAACTGTCGCCGCTTACCAGGACCGGAGCATCGACATCGCATCGTCCATAGTAAAGGGAAGTAAACTTATTTGTATAAACTTTATTAAGAAACATTCATAAACTTAAAGACAAAAGAACCCCTGTAAATTAAATGTTTATGTAATTAAAATATAAGAGATAATTATTTTAAATTTGAAAAAAACGGTCAACAGAGACAATTCATTAATTTTATTTTGTTATCAGAAACAATAGTAAATTATTATTAGTTCAAAAGAAAATCTTTAATAAATCCGAAGCATTCCAATATTTAACAACCGACTACTTATTCTATGCGGCCTTTGTACATTGCAATATATATCAAAATTTATCAAATAATTAATGTACAAAATAGTGACCGAATTCTGAAACTCAAGAAGCCTATGAATTATATGCGAGTTTTTTTTTTAAATGAAACTCTTTATAAAGCTGCGAGTAACAAATCCTCTTTTGTTATTTGTTCCATTGTTTAACGGTACCTGCTCGTAGAATCATTCTAACAGTTTATAATTGATACCCTTTTAAAAAAAAGTGTAATATTTTCTTTTTAGCCATGTTGTGTGGTTCATAAATCGGACGTTGTTTTATCTTTGAAAAGACAATTTGTGTTACTACGTATTTCATTTTAAATAAAATATTGTGCGCTTGTAAAATATTCAGCTGTATAAAAGGTATTACAAACAGCAGGACATCTTCAGCGTTTCAGTAAATAAGAGTTCTGTTATACTAATATTACTTCCAGACGTCTACAAATTATTCACGCTGTTCCGATTATGGTACTTTGTCTAGTAGCGTGCTGCGTTAGAGATTGAAACGTGCGAAGAGAATTCACGTCGTGGAATTTGAGAATTATTCTCTGTGTGTATATTATCTGAGTGTGAAAAAGAGGGGAAGATAATATTTTAAGACTTTCAGATTTATAAAAACTACAGCAGTTGTGTAAAAAAAAGTGTTACGACGGTATCTCGGATCGTCGTATTCTACAGTGGAAACAAAATACAGACACCAATGAAGTCGCCAATTACCAGGTTTCATTAGTCACATATTTGAACTTTGAGCTTTTATTAGCCACAATTTTGAGCTTTCAGTTAGTCAACAATTTTAAATCAACAAGGTACTCTCATACAGTAATTCAAGTTAAATTTGTCCAACAACAATCACTTAATCCGCAATGAATAATTTGGCAACTGTAACTAACTGACTAAGCCGGCCGATGTTGCTCATATAAGTCCCGCAGGTATTTCAGAATAATTTTCCATTCTGTTGGGGGCGTGCCAGCATAATTAGCGTATTTACAACTGCTCTTGAACAGTGTGGAGTGGTACGTATGTGGACGGCCTTGATACAGAGGCCACACGCTTGGGGCTAGTGGACAAGCGTGTTAAATGACACTTTTGTCTTTTCGTTTTCTCGAGAAGGTTCCGTAATTGTCGCAGCACTAGGACAGATGGCAACGACCAATGCTGCTATTATATTATTGCGCCGCCGTTGCGAATAAATACTTACGAATTATTTTGTGGTTGAACTATGCGATAAGCGTTTGTCTGAATTGTAACGGGTTAGTACACCATGGAATCGATTTCCACATTTATAGCTATAACATCCGTATATCAGACGCTGGTACCAAATAATAAATACAAAAGCTATGTATACATTTAATGTTTGTACATTTAATATTTTGTCTTTTCAGTTAACTGTTGTTATTCAGCTTTCTTACAATATCTGTATCTAACACACGCACGCACACACACACACACACACACACACACACACACACACACACACACACACACACACATTGTTACGATGGTCTAGTGATCGTCGTATGGTACAGTGGAAAAACAAAATACAAGACACCAATTAAGTCACTAATCGTCAGCTTCAATTATCACAATTAAACAGTTTGTATTCAACAAGATACTCTGTTACAACAAATCAAATAAAAATCGTTCACACGCAATTAAAAAGTCAACTAATATAAAACACAATTGTATAACCATTGTCCCGCAAAATTATAAAAGAGATAACGCTTCGCCATAAATAAATCGCAACTCAAACGCACTGTGTAATCGCCCGACAGTAACTGACTTGACCGTCGCTGTTTGGCTGTATTTATACCCCGGTGATTTCCAGAATAATCTGTCACTTTGGATGACTTGTTAAACAAACAGGCGTTCTCGAGAATCCACTAGAAACAGTGCCCTTGAACACACTGCGCTGACCGGTATGGTCCTGTGTAGACTGATAGATGAAGCGTAATTGTTTTCACCGTAAAGTAGCAGCATTATACACGCGCGCGCGCGCGCGCACACACACACACACACACACACACACACACACACACATTACAACTGGAATATTTGAGATACTTATAGAACGTTCCGTATTACGCAACACCTTTTCCGCATTGCGTAACAACATATATAAAACTCAAAGTCTGAGGACTTATGGGTACTGAATACAAATCCACACCGTTACACCGATTACCACCACATTTTGCAAAGGTAACCTTCGACACAAGGCAAAAACACAGTCTAACTTGGAATTTGATATTTTATCCCGTTCGCACGATTTAGGCCCTTTTAATTATGTCCCTTTGTATAAAGGGACGCGTATAGAGCGCGTATAAAGATCTCAAAAACACCATGGAGACCAGAATTGATGACCATAGTAACAAGTAAGTAAACAAATGCTATTTAGCGGCATCGGAACTGTACCTTTATCCGTCCCTGTAGTATTTTTTTGATGTTTTTATTATCCGATTGTATGGCTATACTACGATATGGAAAAAGAAGTATGTTAATTGTAAATTTTCTATATTTTATTTCAAAGCGAAAATATTTGTTGATTTTATTTGTGGGGTTAGGTGACAACGTTTTTTTTTAGTTTACTGATAAAATAAATAAAAGCCATGGTTGAGGAAAACATAACGTTTAATGTGTTTATTCAATGCTTATAACGTAGTAACACTTAAAATAAAGAACCTAACGTTTTCGAGTCAACGAGTACTTGTTGGTATATAAATTATGAATAATAATAAATACACTTCTGAAAGTGTATTTTAATTTTATCAGTATATAAAAAAAAGATGACCCGCGTTTACAAAATAAATGTGTGTAATTGGAGGTTTCAATAAATTTGAATTATGTTTTTACATTGTTTATTCAATTTGAAAGAAAACTCTGACGACACTGTCTTATTATAACAATTTTTATACAATTGACCAATTGGTGAATGTTGACGTTTTAGGGTGGTAACAAAGGATGTTAGGGTGGTGAACATCTGTTAAGGGCGTGTATCCGGACATGTGTGGAGTGTGATGATTGGGCGGTGGGTGGGGGATTGGAGAAGCTAAGGGAATAAGGTCTAAATACGTACATGAACGATCACGCGCCCAGTTGCAGAACTGTTTCCCGTAATACTCAAAATGATCGGATACTTTTCGCTCAAACCTTGCATGCCTTCTATAAATTCCTTCCCTTTATTACCTCCGATGAGCTTCCACCTAGATGTATGCACACAGATACAGAAACAACTAAATAATCACATTGCAACATACACCACATCGAGACAACTTAATCCCTTAATTCACAATTCTTCCACTTGTCACACCCAATAGTATGCCCTCATCATTGAGTGTCCCCGTCCATCCCTTGATTCCGCTTTGACACTGGCCTCCATCTTTAACGTCCTCCGTTTACTCGAGCCCGCTATGGCTGTTTACTAGTTTGGCACTCCCATATTAAATCCACCTGATTTCCATTTGGCTGTCCACACTATATTCTCACACATCCACACATTTTATTTGGGTGCCTCCACTTTCTCCGCCTCCGGGCCTCGCTGGCGTGCATCTTCACATTACTATTACCATACGGCTGAAGGCGGCTAGTCTCCAAATCAGCCTGAGACTTGTCCTCCTGCACAAGCCTCACAACAACACGAAAAACCGTCTTCAACAAAGTAAAATAAACTTTGTGTTTGTACCAGTCCTGTAGAGCGATCAGCAGTGATTCTTGCGTACGTAATTTTTTTTTTTGTATCAAAACAATCAAGTGATTAGTATTGTTCTAAGGCTTTCACGGCCGGTGTCAGTTGTATTTGAAATATCTATCGGACTGTTTGGCTGTGGTCCAAAGTTTACATTCAAACCAAACGTTTCAGCAGCACCACTAGCTTCCATCTTCACTGGATATTCGAGTCAACTTAACGCGAGGTATCGTACGTCATCACCACAGTACTGTGGGCCTGACGTACAACTCCCCGCATTAGGTTGACTCGAATGTCCACTGAAGATGGCAGCCAGTGGTGCTGCTGAAACGTTTGGTTTGAATGTAAACCTTAGACCACGGCCAAACAGCCCGGAAGATATTTCAAATACAATCAAGTTATTAAGTTTCAAACATTTTTAAAATGAATTATTATAAATATTTAAAAGGAAGTTTGAACTTGAACATGTGTTTAGGAGGTGAGATGTAAGTTAGTGTTTTTAGTGATACAGTAAGACAATTTAGTAATAAATTAATAATTACTAATCCTTCCATGCGAAGACTGCATACATGACTAAATATAAAATAAAATAAAATTAAATTAAATTGAGATTTGATTGAGAAAAACAGAAATTAATAATCATCATCATCTTCTTCAACAAGGAATTTAAAAAAAATTATTGTTTCGACGGTCTACTGATCGTCGTATGGTACAGTGGAAAACAAAATACAAGATACCAATTAAGTCACTAATCACCAGCTTTAATTATCACAATTAAACAGTTTGTAATCAACAAGATAGTCTGTTACAACAAATCAAATAAAAATTGTTCACACGCAATAAAATGTCAACTAATATAAAACACAATTGTATCACAATTGTCCCGCACGATTATTAAACACATAACACTACACCACAATAATTACTAAAAAGTAAGCAGCAGGTATTGGCTATTTGTAGTCTGCAGGGTTCCATAATAAGCGTCCTTAACAAGCCATCAAAAATTCTAGAGGACACTTCAGGGCGACCTTAGCAGAAACACGCACCGTTGGGCTAATTGTGAAACTTCTCGATCAACGCTATCGAATGTACGAGATTGTTCTGATTACGTAAAACTGCCTCGGGTGATAAGCGTCACGTACGCATTAAAACTGCAGGAATAGAGTACAACAACGTTCTCCAATGTATCAGATCATTCAACGTAATGGCGCAACACTTTGCCTGCATTACGTAACACTATTGTTCCCGGCCTAACCAGACAGACTATGTATCGTCAATCCAACGCTTCTTCGGACGTCCGACACCTCTCCGTTCATTCGGTTAAGATGTGCCAAACATTCTGACTGCTACTGAGCAATTTTACTACTTTACTATAGTATCTACTGAGTATACTAATAATATTCAGTTCCTGCCGTATATCTGCATTTTTTGTATGATCTTGAAGGGTATAAACTGTAACGTTCCTAGATTAATGAGTTCAAAAATGTTTCTTAAGACATACCTCAACAGGCAGTTAGTTACACACGCAGACAAATGCTAAACCTACTTACTTACTTACTTAATCCTTAGCTTTTCTACCTTTCGGTGTAAAGCTGTGTTGGAGTTGAGTCCTCTGAGGTCGTCTTTTCCACATATCGCTCCATTTCTTTCTATCTCCTGCGAGCTCCTTTATTTTCTCCCATTTTACTCCTCTTCTTTCTGCAGCTGTACGGGCTTCATCCTTCCAGAGCTTTCTCGGTCGTCGTCTCTTTCTTTTACCTGTTTCTCTGGATTCAAACACTTGCTTTACCAGTCTTTCCTCCCCCATCCTCATTACATGTCCCAGCCATCTAAGTTGTGCTTGTTCTACTGTTATTGCTACAGGAACAATATCTAACTTTTCCTAAATATTTCATTCCGAATTCTATCTTTTATTGTATTGCCTTCTATTTTTCGAAGAAACCTCATTTCAATACTAGTTAGCTTGCTTTTTATTCTCTCATTTGTTGTCCATGTTTCGCTTCCGTAACTTAATACTGGCTTCATGACTATTTCTGTTTTTATCTAGTGGGTATTTCTTTTTTACCCAGGAAACTTGATTTAATACTATTGAATAATCTTCCTGTTTTCGCTACTCTTTCATTTATTTCTTCCTCTAAATTCTCTTTGCTATTAATCACTACTGCCAGATATTTATAACTTTCTACTTGTTCCAAATATTTTCCATCAAGTTCTATACTGTGTTTCTCTTCTGAATTTCCTATTACCATAGTTTTAGTCTTCTGTATATTAATCTTCATGTTTTTCTTTCTAAGTTCTTCATTAAATACCTTTATGTTATTCTGTAACTGTTTTTCTGTTTCTCCTATAATTATTAAATCGCCTGCGTAGCATAATTCTGTTATGGTTATTATCTTCATATTCCATTATCCTATTCTATATTTACTCATACTTTCTTTACATTTTTTGACAACATTATCCAACACCAGGTTGAATAGCAGGGGGCTTAAAATACACCCTTGCCTTAAACCTATTTTGCTGGTGAAAGTTTTTGACGCCTCGTTTCTTACTCTTACGTAATTCACGGTGTTTTCGTATAGGCTTTTTATGCCCTCAATAACCTGCTGTTCTACTCCCTTCCTCTTCAATATGTTCCATACGTCCTTCTTTCGTATACTATCGAACGCCTTCTCCATGTCCACGAAACAAGTATGTATTTGTCTTCCCACTTTGGCAGCTTTCTCACATAACTGTCTTACTATGAAGATTTGGTCCACTGTTCCTCTCTTTTTTCTGAACCCACTTTGGCTTTCTTCCAAGGTTGTGCTCTACTTTTTTCCTAAAACTGCTTTCTAGAATCCTCCCGTACAGTTTTCCTACCGTGCTCCCTAAAGCAATTCCTCTATAATTAGAACATTCTTTACTGTCTCCCTTTTTGTATATAGGCGCGATAATTCCTATTTTCCAGTCAACTGGGGTCTTCCTTTATTTCAATGCTTGGTTAAAAATGTTTAGGAGTTCCTCCTTTCTTTTCATGTTTGCGTAAACATAAAAAGAATTTCCTCTTCTTGTAATTGATTCTCTTCTTGTTCCGTGTTTTCAGTATCTTCTCGTTTTTCTTCTTCTTCCTTTTCAATTTTATCTTCGTTTTCGTTTTCCTCCAATAAATCTTTAAAATATTCTCTCCATCTTTCCATAATACTTGTCTCTTCCATTAGGATACTTCTATTTTTGTCCTTTAAATTTTGTAGCATATTCGTTTTGGGTTTTCTCATTTGTTTCAATGTGTTGTAGAATAATTTCTGGTTTTCATTATATGTTTCTGTAAGTTTATTCCCGAAGTCTGTTCATATATTTTCCTTGCTCGTTTTAATTTGGTTTTTAACATTTATTCTTTCTGTCTTATATTTCTCATAGTTATCTTGTGACAAATGCTAAACGCTAGAGATAAAACTAGGAACTTGTTTGCTCTTACAAATAACAATATCAAGTTCACTTAAAGTCTTATATTTTGAATGGATTTTGTGTTGCAGCGTGCTATCAAACAAGAGTAGGCCTAGTAGTTTTCTTAAAAGCAACTAAGTCAAGCTGGATTTATTTATTTCCCTAACAATATAAGATTCCGCTATAACGTTTGAGAGAAAATGCCTTTTGAGAGTAAATCAGCCGTAAGAGCTGATTGAAACCTGCCATCTCTGTTTTATTTTGAGACACAAAAACACACGGTAAGGTTTCCTTTTAAATATTTTTTTTCTGTGAAACTTAGTACAAGAAAAGTGTGTTATGGAGTAAATACACAATTTTGTTGAATATTTAAAATAGAGTACAGAATTAATTTAGACCGATTGGAAGAGAAATGGTAAAACTTAATTCCACATGCGTTTTGCAACACAATTTTCAAATCATCTGTGGTTACAATGAAACAGATTAATAACTAAAAAAGTGTTTCCATTATAGGTTGTAACCGCGCTAAGTCTATCAATGCTAATACTACATATACTTCTTTCACAGAAGCACACAAAATTTATCTAACTGTCTTAGTATCTAGAAACCTAATTATTATTGTTTATGTATCCATCCATCTGTTCAATCTGTCTACCTATTTTATATATATTTCTGTTTTTAATATATATCTAAACACTTTTTGCTACATTGTATTTGTTGATATATATTTAGATTATTTATTATTTATAATTTCTTTACCTCATGATGTTTTTTCCTTATTTGGAACATGTTTCGGGAATTCTATTGTTCCCATCCTCAGCCTTTTTAATTTTGAGTCTTGTTGAGTACTTGTGATTTGGTTGGTTGTTGTTATGGTTTCCTGTTCGTTTTGGTATTTCAAACTAGCATTATTGTGTGTGATTGTGGTGTATATTTTAGCTTTAGAGTATTTTCGATGTTGAGCGCTTTAAAAATTGTGTCATGTTTTGTATTGATTTGTATTTGTTCAGGTATTAGTTTGTTTTGTGTTTTTATATTTTCAAATTTTCCCATATGTTCATTAAGGTACCTTGGTGTTGTATGTGTTTTATTTGTGTTATGTTTGTTATGTCTAGGAATTCATGTCCTGGGTTTATTGCATGTGTGACCGAATTTGGATTTACATATTTCTGTTTTATTGTATGCGTTTAGATGTTTAAAATAACGTTTTTTCAGTGGTTTGTCTGTTGCTCCTACGTACCCACACAACATAGATAATACAACAACCAGTGGTATATAGAAAATTTAATACCAAGATTGCAATAAATGTTACATAGGTAGACGATAACACGGCATTTTGTAAAAGGGTAGGATGAAACGTTCCGGGCTTAAATAGGAAAACAACACTTTTATGGATTAATTAGTATTTATTTCTCAACACAAAATCTATTTAGTTCTATACATTTTTCCAACGATGTTTTAAAGCGGTTACGCTGGACTGATAAACCCATTTGTCGAGGTACTCAAGGTAGCCACTTACAGCATCGCTGACTCAATTGTCGTCAGTAAACATTTCCCACCGAGTCCTTTTTGAGGTTAGGAGAGAGGCAGAAGTTACTCAGGGCTAAACAGGGCAAGTGCCGTAGCTGAAGAACCAAACTGAACTTCAACTGTTTGATTTTAGCCATCGCAACAATTGGTTTAAACCTCTTTTTGACACTGTTTTTGGTCAAGAATCAGCAAACGCGGTATTGTCACCTAGCGCACAGCTTTGTCATGCGCAGATGTTAGTGTAAGATACTGCGCACAGCTTTGTCATGCGCAGATGTTCGTATAAGATACTGCGCACAGGTTCCGTTGGTATACCAGTAGTCTCAGCTATCTTGTTCACTTTCATTCTACGGTCTAACAAAATGATTATAAGTATAATACTACTGACTCGGAACAAAAAGTTTTTATTGGTAAAAATATAAAATTTTCACCTTGTAGCCTGAACCAGTTTTCGCTTATTATAAGCTTCGTCAGAGGCTGCCACTAGGAGCGCTGTCCGTCTGTAACACTATGCAACATTTTAAAACTTTTGGTACGATGTTTTAAGACTGTAAGGTGATTTTAAAAGTATTTTTCATGCTGTATTCAAATCTGGTTTTAGTTTTTCTGTATCACGTAAGGTTTTTATACAATTCAATTTTGAAGTTTTAAAAAATCGAATTTTGTGAACAGGAAAAATTATTATTATTTGATTGTGATTTCAAAATTGTTTTAATCCTGTTTTATGTTTTATCCTGCATAAAATCACAACACATGGCGGTGCAGTAGACAATGGTATACACTCACTTAAAAATGTTATAATTATTACGAAAACAACACATATATGACAATTTAATTCCTCTTCTTCGCTGAATTCACTGCTTCAAGATCTTTCTGACGTGGGTTGAAACTTCTCTTCCGTGATTGTCTCCCTTCACCAGTGCCGTCTCTTTTTAGCATAAAACAGTAGTCGGCCATCATGTTGGCATTCCACCTTCCCTGGTATCTCTTTTCCATGTCCTTGATATCCTGGTGGAAAAGTTCGCCTTGTTCTTCACTGACATCGCCGAGGTTCGCAGGGAAAAAGTCAACATGTGAGTGTAGGAAGTGAAGAAGCTTTACACTCATGTTACATCCTAATTTCATGAAGTTCTGCAACATTCTTTTAACCATGGTTTTGTACTCTGGATGTTTGTGGTTGCCCAAAAAGTTGACAACAACTTCTTTAAACGAAACCCAGGCCCTTTTTTCCACTTGATTCATTGTACTTTCAAACAAATTGTCTTTCATTAACTTTCTTATCTGCGGTCCCACGAAGATCCCTTCTTTAAGTTTCTCATAAGATACTTTCGGAAATCTTGTTACCAGATACTGGAAACAGTCACCATCTTTTGGAAGAGCTTTAGTGAACTGTTTCATTAATCCGAGTTTGATGTACAGAGGAGGTAATAGTATCTTGCTTCGTTGAACAAGTGGTACATTTATTATGTTCCGTGAACCAGGTTGGAGGGTTTTTCTTTTGGGCCAGTCTGTCTTCTTCCAATGTTTGTCTCTGGCTCGACTATCCCATTCACAAATGAAACAAGGCATTTTTGTGTAGCCGGATTGTTGACCAAGTAACATACCTACTACTTTTAAATCCCCACAAATTGTCCAAGAATGTTTTTCATAATTCACGTATTTTAGCAGAGCTTTGAGATTTACATACGTCTCCTTGAGATGAACTGAATGTGCAATGGGTACTGAACCAAACAAATTTCCATTGTGTAAAAGTACACCTTTGAGGCTAGTTTTGGACGAGTCTATAAATAACCTCCACTCACTTGGATTGTAAGTGACGTTAAAGAAATTCAATAAACCCTCAATATCACAACAATGAACCAGAGAGTCTTCTTCTTTAAAGAATTTCATTAATTCCTTCTCTCTGGGCCTATACCAAGAGAACGTAACTCCGAGTAGTAGAAGATTGTTTGCATTCAATCTTGACCCAAGAAATTGGGCGGCATCTTTTGTCAGGTTCAAGTCACGAGTAATATCATTAAGTTCATTTTGACTGAATAATTTTGGTGCAGAATCTTCTTCCGGGTTGTAATCATCAGCATTATCGCTTTCATTTTCTGAGCTGCTCGCCAGTGGCACATCTTCAAGAACGGGAGGTGGAACTGGGATAGGGAGAGAATTACAATGCGTAACTGGTCGTAAGGCCGAAGGAATGTTCGGATATTGTATATCCTTCTTACTTTTTGCGTTATGACCTTGAATTTTAACCATACAAAAATAGCAATCGTTAACATGATTTTGTGGCTCCCTCCAAACCATTGGGATTGGAAAAGGCATTGATTTTTTTGCACCATTTTTCCACAGTCTCAGTCCCTCAACACATGTACGACATACCTTGTGTGGTGCCCAGCTTTTGTCTTCATCACCAAGCCTTATGCCGAAGTACGCATAATACACGTTTCTCACAAAACTATTAATGTCCTGTCTTTGCTTACCAATTACGTAGCTACCACAAATATAACAGAACAGGTTTGGGTTATTCAAACACTTCCGGGAACTCATTTCTACAGAAAGTTCACAAACTACATATATGACAGCACAAATATAACCTCAGAGCACTATAGCATGTAAACAATGAACTACTGTTTCCCGCCTAACAGCCAGCTGGGTGTAACAAGTGTGGCCAACTAATCCCTCCCCCACAATAAAATTTCCCCTTGTGAAACTTACGTGTAAATAAAAGATGAGTTCATTTGATTTGCAAAAAAACTGTACGTGATAGAAAGAAACGGATTGCAGATCTGGAATCAGCGCAAAAAAACGCTTTAGGAACACCTAAGACTACAGAAACATAGAAAATCATGTTGTATAGTGTAATTATTTATAATTAGTTAATCAACGGACACGTCATTGACAACAAAATCCAAGAAGAAAAACAATTTTATGGATTTGTTTCTATTTTTACTATCACAGTCACTTCAATTAGACGTCCAACATGTGGGTCGTCAGTTGTGCTTGTCCGACCCATTTAAATATAGCAACCCAGCGCTCAACCGTTGTATTCGATGTATAAGAGTCCCCCAACTCTGAATACAGCTTCTGTTTTATATCGGCTGCAGTTAAATCTATGAAAACAAAATTCAATCACAGCACGAATTTCCACTCTATCCAATGATGCTCGAGGCGCTTACAGGGGTGGACTGTGCCACTAATTATAAACAACCTATTGATCTGAAATCATCGAGACTAGACCCACAAAGGATGAAATCATACAGCACGGTCAAAATAATGAGCTTAGTACGCGCTATCTCTGTGTCAGACCCGGAACTTTCACCTTACCCTCGTCTATAATTCAGGCAAGAAATACATTTATTTTTTAATTCATTAACTCACGCCTGTTTTTGTTCCAATCGGATTTTCACCCACAAATACATTTAATTTGTTTGGAGCGTCAATTACGCGTACAGCTTAAGGGAAGCGATTTCCAGCCACAGTGTTACTGGGTCATGTGAACTCCCCGGCTTGTTGGCTTAACCACGTAAACATTAATTTACATAATCTCTAATCTCTTTTTGCTTTTAATTTTCAAATTACGCTCATTTATATAGCCCCGCTAATATGCCTCTACAACAGAAAATCGTTTTACTTGTTCGTACAATATTTCTGTTTCTTTGTTTTTTCAATAATCAAAGGGTTTTTTTTTACAGTCGCTTGACAGACAAACCTTATATGATGCCAATAATAATGAACTTATAAAGTATATGGGGCCAACGTTGGAAGAAGGAATCGTCATAATCACAAATCCAAGGACTAGGTGTTAGAATTGTTCCGGAACCCATCTCCTGCTCGATCTACCAACATCTCTCTTCCCAGTAGGGTGATAACCCAAGGCAGCCACAGATAAACGGATATCAGGCATGCGATTCAAGTGTTTACATCATCTCCTTCTGTGGTCTTCAATTTTTTGGTCCTATGATATAATGTTTAAATCGCGTCTAATATCCTCGTTCCTTCTCCGATCCAAGAGAGAACAACCTTGCGTTCCTCTTAGAAATTTCATTTCGGCTCCATGAATCTTCTGCACGTCCCTTTTACCAAGAGTCTATGTCTCACTAGCACACAGGAATGTGGGGACAGCTACAGTTTTATAAAATTTCATTCGGGTATCCTTCCGTGTTTTATTTTTCAGGTACAGTACCTATGAATCGTGCCAGAGATGCGTCTAAATTTGGTTAGCTTACTATCCTAATCGATATCAGTTCCATATGAGATATTACAACCCAGGTAATTAAAATGACTAACCTGATCCAAAATCTAATTATTTGGAAGAAGAAATAACTAAAGTAATTAACAAGATAAATCATCTAGAGTCCCGTCTTAATTGAAAGACAAGCATATTGATATCTGTTTTTAAGAAGGGTTATAACAAAATACCGGGTAACTATAAAGAGATCACCGTACTAAACACGACACTTAAGATAATGACAGAGGTTTTGCAACTCAAGCTTTTTACAACATATTAACTTTAAAGAACAGCACGCATTTAGAAATAGAAGGTCTTGTAAAGATGAATTATTTGTAATTTAACAAATAAAAGAAGGGCAATTTGAGTTCCGAGAACCATCATTTATGTATCACATAGATTTCGAGAAGGCATTTGATAGGGCCCGAGTGCCGGACGTGTTAAAGTGTTAAAGCTTTTACAACAATGAGGAGGTTTAATCGACAACTCAAAGCTAATAATAGAGATCTACACGAACACTTCAATGAGACTAAACAAATTTGTTGTCAAACAAACAATAGTACAAGAGAAACGTATAATGTAAAGGTTTTAATTCTTGGATTGCGGAAAGAAGAAGGCTATGGAACGAACATATATCAACATGAAATAAGGCTAGTGAAAAACGCAAGTGTCAACCAAAATCCAAGAGGACCATCGGTCAGCCAAGGAAGAGGTGGAGTGACCGCATGTAGAACCGTTGCTAAAGAACATGACAGGATCCTAACAAGGAAATTAAAACAGAAGAAGAAAATCTACGTTTTGTGTATGGTAACGGAATCTGAACAATCTTAATTATTGCCTTGATGAGTTCAGAGCCAAAGTAAAACCGTACAAAATCAGATAGTTTTTATCGCGTGTACAAACCCTGTACTACCGATATCTTCACACCAAAACAGCTATTTAAAAAACAAGTTTAAATGTTGATTTAAAAAGGCAGTCTATAAATAATCGTACACTTTTCGGATTTGCTGCCAAGTGTGGTGTTACAATCTACACGTTTGTTCTTAGATTGTAAACGACAAAAGCTTCTTGCATATTATTATATATCTTTTATTAGTTGCTAGAGCAGAATGATTAACCTAGTTCAAAACTTTTCCGTGTTATAGAAGTGTCGGTCTTGGGATCAGCTCAAACTTTACTATACATCATCTCTCCGTCTGTCTTAAGTCTGTCACCCTGTCTAACTTTCTATGTCAAGGCATCACGGTTTCTATATAGCCAAGCTCACGTTAGCACAAACACATATTACGACAAAGATTGTGGCACCGTACAAGTAATAAGTACAAGATCTTATGCGATCAGAATCAGACCCCCACCTTAATATTGCTGCACCTAGAACAAGGCTCTTTGTGCACTAATATTAATTAGTTCTTACTTTGCTTACTTTTGATGCCCAATGTAATTGTTTTTGTGTTTTGACATTTCTCACAACTCCTTTCATCGATACGTGTCCTCTGCTGGTATTTCTCAGGTTTTTTTTTTAGTTTTTTCAGATTCCCTTATATATTGTTAGATCCTCTTATTCATAGCATCCTGATATCGTTTTTCCTATAGGTAGGTTTACTTCAGTTTTCATGATATATCTCTATTTTTGTTTTTAAATAATTAAAACGGAGATAAGTAATTAATTTAACTTTCTCGCCCTGACAATTACAAGACTAAATAACAGATTTCAGTATCAGATGTACCGGAGACCAACCACCACAGATGTTACAATAAATGCAGAGTCGCATAACCCCTTCTCTCAACAAATGGCAACATATAACAGTTTAGTACATAGATTATACTCCATACCGTTAGAAGACAGAGATTTTAATGAAGAACTCAACACGATTAGGTATATAGCTAAGGCCAATGGTTATAAAAGCTCAATTGTCGACAGTTTAATCAAGAAACATCGAAAAAAGAAAAAAAACTACAATATAGTAGAACTAAGATCTACTATCGACTGCTGTCGAGAAGTTCAAAATATATATTATAAGGCCTTTAAAAACGGAAACACCAAAGAAGTCCTGCTGAACGAATAGCTGAACTTTCAGTCCAGTTCTTCATACGACACAGCGATAAGATTACAAGGCGTGGTCCATAGTGCACGGTCAATAACAACGTAAGCATAACAGTCGATTATAGTGTTACCGTGGTGCGCGCCAACAACACCGCGTGTGTTCCATGTTCGTATATTTTATATTTATTTACGACATGTGTGTAAATTATACGTAATTTGTTTTAATTATCTGACGAACTTTAGTGAAGATTTTGACATATATCCAGAAACGCGTATTGAAATATAAAAACAGAAAAAGCCACTAGACGGATAAAAGAAGTAAATTTGATTTGATTCATATATCTATTTTTATGCTTTCCTAACTGACCACTCCACTCTAATCTTCTAGTTCTAATTTCGCTTGTCACGAGACCTGACTTATTATTTTCCTAACTTCTTGGAATTTTCTTACCGGTTATCTATTAATGTTGTGTTGTATACTGATCCCATGCTTCAGTGCGTTGCTCTCAAAACACATTAGCTTCTGCCACATTTCCATAATGACTGTCCATATGGAAGAGATAGCACTTAATAAAAATAGGCTACAGAGAGAGAGAGAGAGAGAGAGAGAGAGAGAGAGAGAGAGAGAGAGAGAGAGAGAAAGAGAGACTATTATCCTATAGGATAATAGGCGACACGATAATAACCTAAAAGGCGATATGCTTCTTGGTCATAACAGTCCGGGAAAATGTACCAATATAAGTCATAATTATTATATCTTTATCATCTTCTTAACGGTTTTAGGGGTTAGCGGCCTGCTCCTCTTCCAAAGTCCACCTTTTCTTAGGCCTACCAACTTTCTTCTACCTGCAGGGTAGTAATCTTTTGGCATCTTCTGTATTCTAATTACTACCATTCTATCTGTATTGGATCCATTATCTTCTGTATTTTTTAATCCTTTCATTAACTGCAAAAATATCTAAATCGCTTCCTATTTCCTCATTTCTTATATAATCTCGTCTATTACACCTTTTAACTGATCTCAGAAATTTCAATTCTGCTGTTTGTATCTTCTGTTCATCTTTTTTCTTTATGACCCAAGTTTCAGAACCATAGTGTAGGTATTGCCATTGTTTTATAAAATTTTATTTGTTTTTTTCCCAAAGTTCTCCAAATCGTTCCACGTGATCACTTTATGATGTAAAATATCATTTTATCATCATCTCTATTTTGATCATGAGTAATGTGACGTCCAAAATAGTTGAAATGTATTACTTGTTTTATGCATGTGTTGTCTACGCATATTTTGGTCCGAACCTGTTCATCTCCTATAAAGGCCATTTTGTCATTGATTTAGATATGTTACAGGTATATTCTTTTCCTATTTTATGTAAGATGTATATTGCACCAATATAAGCGTGACCCCTTATTCAATTACTTCACACTTTTACGCTGTACATGTTTGACGGTTGTAAGTACTGGCTTTGGTGTTGATAGAACGTTTTGTCTGCTGCGTTCAGAACAACCCACAATGTGGGCACAACATTCTACATACTACATCCAACGGGGATGCTATGCTAATAATGAACATGTATCGGGCGAGGACAAATTAATAGTAGCTTTGAGGCCACACAGACAATAACGCTACATTATCCCCCTCGGTCACAAAATAGCTATATATTGCACATACCTATTATCTATAGCAGTTAGATAATCACATAACTGGAGTAGCGTACGTTGTCCGCAGGTAATTCAATCGGATACATCAAGCGAAATTTGAAATAAGCTACAAAATTGTGTATAGACACTAAGCAATTAATTTAACCTTATATAAATGTACAAACACAACGTTGTTAGTGAATGACCAGAACATTTTACAAAAGACAAAACACAACCCACAATTTGCTGTGCACCACTTGAGTCTTATTTGAAATAATTATAATTTAAGAATTTCTAAAACGTTATTTATATTTCATAAAACTATGGCTATCCCTAGGTTATTGAATAGCAGTGAACCGAGCCGTCGCTAGGGTGCTTCCTGCCCGTGTGCATACCTTTGCCGTCTCCCTGAATATATTTTTCATATCCCTACTTTGCCACACTATTTAATATCGTTTTAATTAAAAATACAGACATAAATAGTAAACTTGACATTAATTGACAATAAACGTTAATCTCATATACATAGACATAGTCGGTATTAATTGTTTTAATTTATTTTATAATAATTTATTTCCGCTGATGAATTTGGCAGTCTACGGCCGCCTCTTTAATATGGCCGCCCGGGTGTGGTGCACATTTCGCACATATGGTAGCGACAGCTCTGGCAATGAATCGTGAAAAAGCGAAAAAGGATATCAAAACCAGAGACTAAAGTGCTACGTAGGACTGCAAGTTGAAATAAGAGAACAATTACAAGCTGCCAGCTCAAGTGACCAAAGTAAAGTGTATAGTAATAATTGAGAAGAACATAAAAATGTCTAAAAGTCTATTTAGTAGGTAGCACATGTAACCAAAATACCACGTACTGGATCTTCCTTTCCTTTTCCGGGCGTCACAACTCAGCGTGGTTTTAGCCAGCACAATGACTTTCTTCCATTCCAAACTCTCATTATACATCAATCTCCATCCATTCACGTTATACATCTCAAATCATCCTCCACGTCACCCAACCATCTCTTTCTGGGTCTGCCTCCAATTCTTCTTTCTATCTGTCTCCAATATGCAATTCTCTCACCCATTCTTCTGTCATCCATTCGCCTTACGTGGCCCAGCCACTCAACCCTCATCATCATCTTCAAGGATTAAACCGAGAATGGTTTGTTCAGGTCTCAAATAGGCAAACGTTACAGCTGGCCACTCCAGCGCTTCCTCGGACGTACCACACCTCTCCGTCCCCACGGCTTATAGTTCCATAGTTGTTTGGGGATGCGGCAGTCATCCATACGGCAAAGACGTCCCCACCAGTTCAGCCGATACTGGGCGATCCTGTCGAGTATACTCATAATATTCCGTTTCTGCCGTATATCTGTGTTTCTTCTATGATCATGGAGAGTATACCCTGCCACGTGCCTGAGAAATCTCATTTCAGCCGCTTGGATGCGACTGGCCTGGCCTTTCGTTAAAGTTCAACTCTCAGACCCATAAAGAAGTGTGGGAAGAGCCACCATCTTGTAGAATTTTAGGCGTGTCCCTTTACTTGCTGACTTAAGGGTTCGCCTATTAGTCCCGCACATATCTTTGAACGTATGCAACTTATTCACAAAGCCACTCAACCCTAATACAATTAATAAACCGGACTATGTCGGCACCCTGAATCAGTTGGTCCAGTTCATTATTCATTGGAATCCTCCGATAGCCATCTTCATTTTGTAAGGGCCCAAAGATTTTTTGCAAGACTTTTCGTTCGAATATTCTTAGACGTTGCTCGTCTGTGCTGGTTAATCCCCAGACTTTACATCCGTATGTTACTACCGGCCTTATAAGACTCTTGTACATAGTCAGCTTAAGATGTTTGCTTAACATCCTGGATTTGTAAAGCTTTTCATAGGAGTAATAACATCTGTTGCCACATACGATGCGGGACTTTATTTCGTTGCTGCAAGAGTTGTTCTGAGTAATTTGTAAACCTAAGTAAGAAAATTTTTTGGCCACGTTCAAATGCATAATTGCCTAGTTGTTTGTGGAATTCCGTTGAAGTTCTATGCACTTCGTCTCGGGTTCATTTATCTTTAAACCTCTTTTATGCGCTTCACTATCTAGTGATAGTAGATTTTTCTCTAGCCGTTTTTATTTCTGCAGATTACAGCTACGTCATCAGCATAAGTGCACACTTGTGAGGTTTCCATGCTGGTGTGTCCGGAAACATCCATGTACTGGACTCTAAGCTCATTATAAAACACAAAGAATACATTTGCTGCATTTGAAAGCTAAACGATAAATCACCTGCCATCACACATACGTACGTAGAGTGGAAATAAATATGATTTTCATCTATTTTTAGAATCGACGGATTACGAATGAAAACGAATTATTTTAATATCAGTTTAAAACGATCAAACGTTACGTAACATAATACGAGATATTGTGGAACCTTTTAACTCTGCACATCACTAGCGCAATATTAACAATTGCATTTCTGAACACAATAACGCATTAAGTCTGTTACTGCAAAAAGGAAAATTGAATTGAACTATTATTTTTTTTTTCCTGTTAAGCACTTTGTAGGATTATATTCAGTATCTCCACATTGAACATAGTTTTTGCGTTGTATGACTGAAATGTTTATAAAGATATTTGTAAGTCGTTTCTTCTTCTTCTTCTTCTTCTTCTTCTTCTTCTTCTTCTTCTTCTTCTTCTTCTTCTTCTTCTTCTTCTTCTTCTTCTTCTTCTTCTTCTTCTTCTTCTTCTTCTTCTTCTTCTTCTTCTTCTTCTTCTTCTTTAGCACTACAGTCTAACGAGAGCCCTGGATTTCAACACTAGTACATTGGTAAATCATAGTCCCTGCGGCAGGAACTCTACGAGATGCTCGGGACACAGCATACGAGCGGGCGACGGGCTTGCTCTTCTCTGTCTGTCTATTTGGGATATTCCTCACCAGCCGCATAACTACGGGGGATGATAGAGTATCAGTCACCTCCCCTCCATCTTAATTTTAGCGCTACACCCTTGGCAACTGATCCTCTCCAATGTCTCCTATCCATTGCCATCTCAGTGTAACCCCTTACATCCATTCTTCTGAGGTCTTCTAGCACATCGTCCAACCAACTTATCCTAGGTCGGCCACTCTTTCTGTTTTTGTAGACTTGCGCCCTCTGGATTATCTCTGACATACGCTGACCATCCATCCCCTGTAGGTGACCTAGCCATGTGTCCGTTCAGCCTTTATGAATCTTACAATGTCCTCACGCTTCAATAGCTCATCTGTCTCCTGGTTATTTCTTATTCAATCATTCGTCATCTTCTTTAACCAGCCCCTAAACACATCTTACGATCTTTTTTTCAAACTATCTTAATGTTTCTTGTTCCTTTTTTGACCATAAGTAGCAATATGTCTGAAAAATGTTTTATATAGTTTTATTTTTGTGTTACGAGTAATGAGTTTGCCTCTCAATAGTCTGCTCTTTACATAATGTTCCCTATTTCCTATTTGTATCCTGTCTCGTATCGTCGTGCTTATAGACTCTTCATTATCTATCGTGTTACCCAGGTATCTCAATGTATTAACTGCATCATATAAATTATTATCTTTTACGCATAAATTATATAGATTTCTTGTCTTTGCTGGGGCAAAATCAGCATGTATTTAGTTTTGCTTATATTTACATTAATTCCCATTTCACTAGATTTTAATTCAGCTCCTTGTGTACCTCGACTAACCGTTTTTAAGTCGTCGCCTGTTTTAATATAATATTAATAATAATGGCAATAACAGTAATGCTTTTATTGAAAAAATTGTTATAGATGGTATTGTCCAGGAAAAATACTTAAGTTAAGTTGCATAAGTTTAACCTTATGTCTAGGACCATTAGATACACCCTTAAGTCAACAAGTAAAAGAACACGCCTAAAAGGTTACAAGGTGATGGCTCTTCCCACACTTCTTTATGGGTCTGAGAATTGAACTTTAACGAAAGGCCAGGACAGTCGCATTCAAGCGGCTGAAATGAGATTTCTCAGGCACGTGGCAGGGTATACGGCAGAAACTGAATATTGTGAGTAGGCTATACTTGACAAGATCGTCCAGTATCGGCTGAATTGGTGAGAACATCTTTACCGAATGGATGACTGCCGCATCCCCAAACAACTATGGAACCAGAAGCCGAGGAGGTGGAGAAGCGTGGGACGTCCGAGGAAGCGATGGAGTGACCAGCTCTAATCTTTGCCTGTTTGAGACAGGAACAAACCATCCTTGGTTTAATCCTTGAAGATGATGATGATGATGATGATGAATAATGACTTTTATCTGAGTAGATTTTGATCACAATAAAGAAAAGTATTTAAGATTTATGCATTAGGAATCACAGATAGACCACGACTTTACAGTAAACAAGTACAGAATTTGCAAGAATACTTCTTCATGCTCAAGAAGACAACAGATTGTTTCACGGCATTTGTGCAGCAGATGAAAATACCACTTCCCTTTGTTTGTCAGACTCAAATTATACTTTTGAATACACCTTCGGGAAAGCTCATATTATCAATTAACAAAGCAAAAAACTGTACGGGACATTTCAGCAGCGCTGTAATAGACAAACTGCTAGCACTATTTAGTTCTGAAGGAAAACATATTATTACGACGGTCTAACTGATCGCCGTATGGTACAGTGAAAAACAAAATACAGGACACCAATTAAGTCACTATACACCAGCTTTAATTAATCTCAATTAACACTTTGAAATTAACAAGTCATTCAACAAGATTATACTCGTACAATAATTCAAGTAAATCTGTCCACAGAAATAATAATCCCAACTATCAAGAATTCCGCACTATAATCACTAATACTCCACTTGAGACGCACTGTGTAAATCGCCCGACAATAAGTGAAAACTGAACGGCGTATGTAGGGTATTTATAGCCCGCATGGCTTCAAAATATGCGTCCTTAACAAGCAAACAAAAGTTCTAGAGGATACTTCAGCGCGGCAGAAACACGCACCGTTGGGCCAGTTGAGAATCTTGTCGAATGTACGAGAACGTTCCGTATTACGTAAGACTGCCTCGCGTGTTAAGTGTCACGTACGCACACAAACATTATATCTGGGTTCTGCTGGGGTAGCTGAGAAACATGTAATGGCGTAACAATATTTATTAAGAACATCCAGGCAAGTGGATACCCCCCCCCCAAAATAGATAGTCGAGGAAGATCTCATAGACTATAGAATTAGAAAATCTCACCACCACTCTGGCGGCTCTAGTCAACCCGCTTGGGACCAGAACAAACCATGTTTGTTTTAAGGAGAGGCCGTAGTGATTAAGTTTTTAATGTTAAGTTGATAATTGTAGGTACTTAAGAGCTACTGCAGCTTATTAGTTGACATTTGTAGGACTACTACAACTAAATTGTCTATAATAATAATTATTATTATTGTTATTATTAATAGGACTGTATTAATATTATTAATTAATAGGACAGAAGTAGGTCCTACAGTCTATGCCTCATCCCGCATTTCGATCGCCATTTCTCCCTATCCTTCCAGTAATCATCATCAATAGCTCGATCTCTCGTGCTTTTCCTAATTCCTGTTCTTCATTGTGTTGTCAGTCTTCCTTTTCTTTTTCTAACATGTTGCGTTACAGAAATATTCTTTGACGTTTAATAATTTATCCCATTGATTGAAGATCACGATCCGTGCAACCTTCTTAAGAGATTGAATTAATAGCGCAGTTCATTGAGATGTATAGTTTGTCCGTTTACTTAGGACGGAGGGCTGTTTAACCAAGACATAGGCATCCCTGCCGGCTTTAGTTAAGTGACAATTTAATCCAGGATTACGTATTTGGCAGCATCAACTCATATCAAACAGAACAAAAAGCTTTGGCATCAAGTTTCCTCCGACTGACCTGAAAACGTTACTGACTCTCCTCTAATTCACTTGCTTTAATAAGCGCCGAACAAATATATAGACACAGCTGATCTTGCGTTGCATAATAATATTGTACTGTACATTTATCCGTTCCTGCAGTCATTTTCGATATTTCGATTATGCAATTATTTGGCTTTGATCTTTAAATATCTCACATAACTTTATATAGTTGAAAGTATACAAATTTTAATTTTGTATGTTGCAAAATAGTTGACTGGCGATTTCAGTTGGTGTTCTTAGTCCCTTTTTTTAATGAAAATTGATTCTAGCAGTAGTATATCACAGTTGCGTACCTGTGACGTCAAACGTTGATGTTAGGTTAACATGAGAACTGAAATTTTACGTGGAAAGCGGTACGTGTGAAATGTAAAACTCGTTTTTTGGCGGAAACTACGAAAAACCCCAACTCGAAAGTAAGGCGGGTTGATCCAAGGGCCACCTCTTTCCTATTACATACATGTCTCCTTTTTTGTGGGAGAACTCGGGTTTCAGTGGAACTTGTATTCCCAGTAGTACTCGTTTTGTAAATAGATCACTGGAAAACCACCGAACTCGAAAGTACATGACACCACATATTACTACATGACCACCGATCTACGTATTACTTCGCATGTTATTTTTTGTAGCAGAACTCGTTTTTTCGTTAATATTCGTTTTCCAACAAGTTCTCGTTTTTGTGGCTATGAGTTTATTTTGGTTATTGTTTTTATGAGTTTTTCATTAACCATAAATATTTGTATTTTTCAGTTTGTTAACTGATTAATAAAATTTTTGAAGTTTTGTTAATTTGTCAACTCAAAATCGTTAAGTTCTTTATTTTAATTATTACTGTGTTATAAGCTTTGTATATACACATTAAATGTTATGTTTCCCTCAACCATGGCTTTTATGTAATTCAGCAGTAACCTAAAAACTAAAAACGATTGTCACCTAACCTCGCAAATGAAAACAACGCGTATTTTCGCTTTGCATTAAGAAATATGACAATTTACAATTAGTATTCTTCTTCTTTTCCACAACGTAATATATCGATGCAATCGCATAGTAAAAACATCGAAAATGTACTGCAGGAACTGAAAAAGGTACAGTTCCTAATAAGGGCTTCTATTTTTACCTCTCCAACAGTTCAAACAGAGTTAGAGGGGTTAGTCTGCCTTATTCTACGCGCCTGAAACAACGCAAGGGAGCGCGACCAGTACTGGGCTTCAGCCGTCTTTTGTTGCCACAACATGCTACCCCAGGTACACACGGAGACTGGCAGAGTTGACCTGCTGGCTGCTTTATTTTATTATGTGCTGGGGACTTGAACGGAACCTCAAGATTAGTACCCAAACACCATAACAACTCGCCTACCAAACCCCATCTATTATTATTTAATAACAGTCTTTGTCTTCTTCAGCACTACACCCCAAAGCGAGCCATGGATTCCAACACCAATCTGCTCCAACGTCTCCTGTCCATTGCTATCTCAGCGTAACCGCTCACATCCATTCTTCTGAGACTTTCTAGCACTCCATCCAACCATTTTATCCTAGGTCGGGGCCCCTCTTTCTGCTTTTACAGACCTGCGCCCTCAGAATTTTCTTTGACATATACTGATCATCCGTCCGCTCTAGGTGACCTAATCATTGTACCCGTTGAGGTTTTATGAATCTTACAATGTATTTGTGATTCAATAGCTCATATATCGTCATTATCATTATCTTCTTCAAGGATTAAACCAAGGATGGTTTGTTCCGGTCTCAAACAGGCAAAGGTTAGAGCTGGTCACTCCAGCGCTTCCTCGGACGTCGCGCACCTCTCCACCCTCACGGCTTATAGTTCCATAGTTGTTTGGGGATGCGGCAGTCATCCATTTGGCAAAGATGTTCCCACCAACTCAGTCGATACTCGTTTTTTCCTTTTATTCACAGCTGTGGTCAGCAACTTTTGATCCACCCGGCTAGGCCTTGTCCGAGCCAATTTAGTAAATAATATGTCCCGTGGATATACTACTAGCATATCGCAGGGTAAGACCTATGGTGGGGCTGCCACCTTCAGGATTAACATTCAGCCCGATTTCCTGTCTGGGTGTTCTCCCATAAACTGACTGTCTTACTAGACTAAAGAGACCAGTTTTCCGTGTTGAGATATCCGTAAGGAAATTAATGTGGTGGTTTCTCCTTGCCTCCCACGTCCTACGTCGTTGACCAATGTCACGGGTGAAACAATAACACGGTGCTTTAAAACGCAGGATTTAAAACGGAACGTGAAAATGAAAATGTAGCAGACTCGAACACAGTAGACGAGATTCCTGAGATTGTTAAAGACGCCTGGGAGAAGTTAGAAGACTGTTCTAATTTATTTAAAGATATTCAACTAGTAACTATCTTCAAGTCGATGACAACGTTGAAGTAGCAGCGTTTCTGGATGATGAAGAGATTATCAACGAAGTTAATGACAGAAAAGAAGAAGCATTAAAAAGTAGTAATAGAAGTAAAGATTTCGAAGAAAATGAAGTAGGCGAAGAAGAAGAAGCTGGTTCCAAGGCCGACGATTTATTGATTTATGCGTTCAAGACGATAAGAAACGGAATACGTCAACAGGAAAATGTACGGGATGAGATGTTTTTGTCATTAAACAAACTTGAATTATTCACTGAAAATAGAACGATCTTAAAAAAAAAAGCAAGCTAAGAGAACAGATTTATTTCAAACTAAGAACTGTATGTAATAGTATAATTTTAATTTCGTTATCTCCAAAATTTGTGTATTCACTACTTTCATCGTTTATTAAAAACATACTGTATAATACGTGATTACGTTATCTAAATAAATTCCAGTTTTGTAATTAACATATTTTGCTGGAAGGTTATTTTTAATTTCACTGTTCAATCGCAATTTAATTTGTTAATTTTATCATTCAATTTGTTATCACTTTTATTTTATCGATGGTCTATTCATCAATAAAATGAAACATACATATTTGTGTTTCTACTCAACCATACACACCATTTTTTTTCTATTTAACGAATTTTCCATATAACGAACTTCTTCCTGTGCCCCGTGACACTTCGTTATACGGAAGTTCGACTGTAATATTATTAAAATGTTCTAACGATTTCCAAGAGATCATTCAATCAATCTAAAGTCAACTTTTTTTCTTTTCTTTTGTGTAAAATATTATCAATAAGTATTCATCTGCTATATTTTACTAAAAGAACACTCCTTTATGTAGATAATCATATGTCTGTTCTATAATAATAACATCGTTCTCTTAATTGATACTACCGGCACTTAATCTGTATAAAAATATATATCCACATCCATATCTATATCTATATAAGTAATCCTGACCTATGGGTTTGCACACAATCAAAATAATGGGCAATTAATGTGAAGTGGCAAACGCAAAACATCAAACGTTGTTCACAAATCTCGCGCTATTCACTTGTCACAGTTGTCCATTGAATTGTCAAAGCGATTAAGCGTTTCTGCTGCCGCAACGTTTTCTGTACTATCAAAGATACATAATTATTACAACTTTGTGCTGACTGAAAGTATACATACAGTGCTGATGACAGTTCATAATTCTCTCGACTGTTGGCGTACATCACAATCGCATCAAATAGCCTAAGGCACATTATACTGTTACCCTATTACAGAAAGTTCTACATGTTTGTCGGCTGTCCCAGCAGAGCCCAGCTGTAATGTTGTGTGCGTACGTATTGCTACTTTGAGAAGAAAGACAATTACTTTGACACTTAACATGCATCAACAATCGAGACTGTTCCAGGCTTCGCCGGTCACGCACTGTGTTCAAGGCCGCAATCAAATACGCTCTACTGTTTTCGAGTACTATTGACGCGTATTATCGATTGTTCTATAACACTAGTGGTATAACGACTATAGCTGCCGCGTAGAAGTCAGTCTAAGTGGGGATTTATTCAACTGAGATTCGAAGTATTGTGGCGAAGTGTTATTGTGTTATAATGGTTCGGGACTCTATTAGTTGACACTATTATTGCGTGTGGACAAATTTTGCTCGGATTATTGTGCAAGTAGATTATAAACTGTATTTGTGATTAATTAAAGCTGGTGATTAGCGACTTAATGGCTGTCTGTATTTTATTTTCCACTGTACCATACGACGATCAGTGAGACCGTCGCAACAGTGGGTCACAAGTGCGACAGAATCTGTAACAGTGGAAACAGAGCAGACTTTGTAGAAGACTAGTGTGAGTGGTATTGAAGAAAAAAAAGAATGGATACCACTCAGGTGACAGAAACATTCCGAGAACTGGTACGGCAAACACAGGAAGAACAAAAAGAAGAACGAAGACAGGAAAGAAAAGAAACAGAGAAAAGTCACCGACGGGAATCAGAAGAAGCAGTAAGACGACATGACGAAAAAATTAAGCGTAAAAATGAAACACCAGAGAGACGGCAAAAAGAAGAGTTTAGTCGTCAAGTAGACGACGTAAGGGGTTCGTACAAGAGAATTCGCACTGCAGAATTCGTACTGTTACGAGGTGAGCTGAAGAAACAAGTGAGAGGACGAAAAGTGAGACAGTCGCAACAATATAATTATATGTGACAAATGTGAGTTACATGAGCGAAGTCAGTTCTCAGTTTTAACTCGACTATGGCATTTGTCTGTCTGGCTGTCTATCTACTTCCGGCATGTCTGACAGTAACTTTTGAATCAATCAACCGACTTTCGTAAAACGCGGCACGTTTTTTACTATGCAGAACAATATTGTTTTTTACATCAATCCTCTTGAAATATTGGTTAGCGAGAGGCAAATATGTGAGTGGGAAATATTGTGAAAAATTCACAAAAGCCACTGTCGTGTATCAAATTAAAGGGAGTTTAAACGGAATGTAAATAGTGCCCCTTTTTAAAAATTTCAAAGGTTTGTTTGAAATTTCCAATTTGATATGCTACATGGAATTTGCTATTTTGTCAAAATTTTGCCCAACTTTCTGAGACCTAACGTTACAAAAAATTTTAACTTTTAAAAATTAACATCATTTTGTATAAAAATGTCTTTAATTGAAATGATTCATAGGTACCTAAAAAATAAAACACTGAAGAATACTCCCATGAAATTTTATAAAACGTGGCTGTCCCCACATTCCTATACGCTAGTGAGACATATACTCTTGGTAAAAGGGACGTGCAGATGATTCAGGCAGACGAAACGAAATTTCTAAGAGAGACACAACGTTGTTCTCTATTAGATCGGAGAAGGAACATTGTTCTCCGTTAGACGCGATTTAAACATTGTATCATTGCACCAGACGTTTGAAGATTACAGAAGGAGATGGTGTGAACACTTTAATCGCATGCCTCGTATCCGTCTACCTGTGGCTACGTTGGGTTATCGCCCTACTGGCTAGAGAGATGTCGGTAGACCGAGGCGGAAATGGGTTCCGGAACAGGTCTAAGGCCTAGTCCTTGGAGTGGTGGTGATGATGATGATGATGATGATCGATAGTTTGCAATTTTTCCTAAATGTTTACCTTCTCAGACTTTTGCCTCTTGTCGCTCTACTTTTTGAGGAATCAATTCCAAAAACAATAGAGTTCTGTAGAATAAGTGCATATACTACAAGTCTTACGGACAGCGGTTGATGCTTTCAAAAGTTATCGTGAGACACGCCCCGTCAAGACCAACAGACACATATTCTCACGTAGGCTTCCGCGGCCGGTATCCATTCTGTTTTTGAAGCCTTCTTCGGGTATGAAGCGCGTCAAAAAAGTCTTATACGATTTGCACAAGACACGAGTTTACAAAAAAATACGAGTTTTACAAAAAATGTTTTATAAGTTGTAGAAGACATTTTTACGTGGTCCGTACCAGAAGAAAACTTTAAAAACAGAATAGACAAATAGAATAGATAAAAACAGAATAGATAAATAGAATAGATAAAAACAGAATAGGCGGACAGACAACTGCCAACGCTTGAGTTAAAACTGACAACTAACCTCCTCATTTGTATACATGTATAAAGACACATAAAAAGGAAAAAACAAATTAAGTATGAGAAACGATCAATGGTCATCTCCTCGTAGTAAATATGAGAAATGATCAATGGCGTCGCCATTCTCGCCAAACGATACGCATTTTTCACAAGAAGTCATTTGATTAAGCTTTAAAAGTTAAAATTAATTAACTTGTATAATAATTAATGTACCTGTTTCTTCTTCTCCTTCTCCTCTTCAAGGATTATATTGTATCAACCTGTTCCGAACGACCCATCCCCCCATATCTGGACGACCCATCCGACGTTATATCATCCTCGGACGTCCCATGTCTCTTCTAACAATGGCTTTATAGTTCAGTACCGCTTTCGGCAATCGATCGCGTGACATCCTTTGCAGATGATCCCACCATTGTCTTCTGTAAATTGAAATAATTTCATTTATGTCATTTACTTTGAGTTCTGCTCTAATATCTTCATTCCTTATTGTATCTTGCAATGTATAATTTTAAGTATTTCGAAGAAACTCCATTTCAGCACTTTTAATTCTTTCTGCTTTCCTTTTTTGTCATGACCCACGCCTCACTCGCATAAATCAACGTGGGTATTGCAATTGTCTTATAAAATTTAATCTTTGTGCTGCGTTTGTTTTATTTCTAAGATTTCTATGAATCGTACCACAAATATTCCTAAATTTATTTAATTTCTCTCTTATATCATATTCGGATTCATAGCTTACTGCACAGCAAAAATAATTGAAACGGCTCACTTGTTCTAAACTGCTGTTGTTTGTAACTACGTTATCTCCTCACGGATTATTTACCTTTAAAGGCGATGATTTTGGTCTTTCTTACTGAAATCGTCAGTGAGTACTCTCTTGCCACTTCTTGTAATTGAAACATAGCGTTTTGTAAATCATCCTCATTTTTGAACTATGTCATCCGCATAGCAGAGAATCCATACAGTTTGATTTGTTAAGCTGTATTCCCGAAGTCACACTGGATTTCCATGCTTTTAACATGTCGCTCAATGTATACATTAAACAAGGTTGGTAAAACACACCATCCCTGGCTCCCTTATTTATTGGAATGCTAGAGCCTACTATTCAGATCCAGCACTACAGATGTACTTTTTTTAGAGCAGCCAATTCTTTAGGTCAGTAAGCTTATTAGTGTAAAGACAAAGCACTCCGCGTGTTGGATAATATTTAAATTAATTTTAATCGGCAACTTGTACTCTCATAGTTCGCCTGTAAACAAGATTGTGTAATGCAGATATGTGATTAACGCCCTTAGCTATTGCTATGACGTTTGACATAAAATAGTTACTTACTTATCGTCAAGCGTCGGAGACATTGTCTATCATTATCAATACTTCCTTCTATCATTGGGAGGGGGTTTGTTTGCTAACACGATTACCTGTTTCCATTCACTTGCATTTCCAAGAGTTTTAATCCTTGGTCACTTCTAAATTAACGGTATTTCTCCCTTTGAATTGTTTATTCTACTTGAAGACACTTAAGAAGCGACTTGCAAAGTTAGCGTGTGGGAGAAGATGGATGCGTTCTCTTTAAAACGACGTTTAATTTTAAAATAAGTAAGACTTTGTAATGAAATGCATTCGTAAAAGAAGTTTTACCTTTGTGTCACAGCGAGAAACTTTTCCTGTTCCTAACTAAGTTAACAGTACACCATTATAGAGGAAATATACTGTTCGTATCGTTTCTTGTCTCTGTTGAATCTAAGCCCATTCTGAAACACTAAGAGTTTTTTATTAGTATAAATATTCATAACAGTGTTTTGAAACATCTGCAAAATTTATTATATACATTTGGTGAAAATTTTATTATACATTTTGGTATGATGTAGTTTACATAGCTTTAGCGTTTATCAGCTCTTGTATATAATTCCCACCGAACCCCAATGATAACGTCAAACACCAATACATAATTAAATAAGTTTATCATAAAAAAGATTATACTTTTGTTGATAACACTGCCGTGCCGTGCCAGGTGTTTCGACTTCACTTGAGGACGTCGCCTTCGTTGGCGTCTTTTCCCTTTTCCGATGGAAGACAGAGTACTGGTGCCGCGACCACTGGTAAACAGATTGATCGAACACACTGGAAGCTAGGAGTTAAGAGTTGGCGAGAGCCGTAAACAAAACTTGCGTAAGAGGAGAGAAAAGTACCCAGACTTTTGACGTTGAGAAATTCTTCTTCTTCTTCTTCTTCTTCTTCTTCTTCTTCTTCTTCTTCTTCTTCTTATTATTATTATTATTATTATTATTATTATTATTCTTCACTTCAAGGAGTAGGCTATATGAAACCTATTTCAGCAACCTTCTCATCAACGGACGTCACGTGTACAAATGGCTTTGTATTTCAGCGTCGCTTCATCATCGATCATCCTTTACAAGTAAACACACTATTGTCTACTATACGTTAAAATGATTCCACTTATACTTTTACTTCCAGTTCTGCTCTTATATTCTTACTCCTACTTCTATCTTGCAAAGTACTTCGAAGAAACTTCGTTTCAGCACTCTGAATCATTCTGCAATACTTTTTCCATACTTCCTACACCTCACTCACATATCTCAACGTGGGTGTTAAATTATCTTATAAAATTTAATTTTCTTGCTTAGTGTTTTTGTTTTTCTAAGATTTCTATGACTCGTTCCGCAACCATTTTTAAGTTTACTTGTTTTGTATTTTTTTATATCGGCTCCAGACTTATATCTGCCACTTTATATCCGAGATACATAAAACAGCTCCCCTTTGTATCTTAGTCGTTACTGGATATTTACTTTTAAAAGTTATGCTTTTAGTCTTTTTCTCTGAAATTTTTAGTTAGTATTTTCTTGCTACTTTTTGTAACTGAGGCACGAATCTTTTTAGATCATCTTTATTATCTTGATAAGAACTGTCACCTGCGTGTGGCAGAGAACCTATACAAACGGATTTGTTGTGTCCCTGAGGTCACTCCGGGTTCCATGCGTTCAGCGTGCCATAATTTTTTTTTTAAATTGGAAATCTGTAATCTGTCCGACAAAGCGAACATTAAACAAATTGGCTGACAACACACATACAGGATTATGAAGAGCTGACCATTGACAGCCCTTCTTGCTTTTGTTAATAGATTAAAGAGGTACACTAATTACAAAATTAAATGACAAAAACATGTAAACAAATGAACAAAAATCACTTCCACTTGCTGCTGGCATGATACAGTAAGTTCAAATGTTAAGCACTGAGCTCTTAAGGCACATATACTGGTTGACATTAACACTTAATTTTGACACGAATACAAAACATACAGAACAGAACAGATATCACAGACATTACAGATAATAGAGAGAATACATTATTAGTTAAAGCTGAATGGTAAGTCTAACAGTTTTTGCCCTTTTTAGTCTATAAATACCTTCACTGTTGTCTAACAAATTAATTGCCAGGTGGTTTGGATGCTTTTCTAATTTTGAGATGTGAGTCCTGCAGAAGCGCATGATTTCTTCTCTCACGGTTGGAACTTTGAGGCCGCGGTGTATAGAGTTGTTGGAAAGAAACCATGGAGCGTCGACTATTGATCTTAAAGTTTTGGACTGAAAGCACTGGATAATCTCAATATTGCTTGTATTAGCAGTACCACAAAGTTGAATACCATAAGTCCATTCCGGTTTAAGAACTGCTTTATAGATTAATAGTTTGTTGACGAGACTTAACCGTGATTTCCTGCCTATCAGCCAGTAGATATTTCTGACCTTGTGATTAAGTTCAATCTTCTTAGATGTTATATGTTTTTTCCACGTTAGTCTCCTGTCCAGATGCATCTCAAGGTACTTAGCCCTTTCAGCTTGCGGTATTGGTTGATCGTTAATTGTTACTGGAGGGCAGTTTGCCTTACGTATGGTGAAGGTAACGTGGACTGACTTGGAGGAATTGATTTTTATGCGCTATTTATCAAGCCATAACTGAACGCTGTTTAATGATTCTTGTAGTATAAGAGATGCTAATGAGAGGTCGGAGTGTGTCGCTAGGATTGCTGTCCATCGGTGTAGGTAGCAATAGTGGTTTTACTTGCTGACGGTAAGTCCGAGGTGAACAGGAGGTAGAGCAGTGGACCCAGGACACTACCCTGTGGAACACCTGACCCACTGGTAATAGAGGAGAAATAGCATCCGAGTACTTGACTTGAAACACTCTGCCCACTAAGTAGGAATGTAGAATATAGTCACAATTATGTGGCAGATTTTTCTTGATTTTGTATAAGAGTCCAAGATGCCAGACTTTGTCAAATGCCTGGGAAACGTCGAGAAACACACCTGAGCAGAACATTTTGGATTCCAACGATTTATTGATTAACATTTGTTAGTCTGTGTATTTGATCTACCGTAGAGTGCTTTTCTCGAAAGCCAAATTGGTGATCCGGAATTAGGTTGTTTTCTATAATTGTTGGCATAAGTCGTTTTACAAACAACTTCTCAAAGATCTTACCAAGTATCGGTAGAAGGCTTATGGGTCGATAAGAAGAGGGTTCTTGAGGGTTTTTACCAGGCTTTAAGACCATGATTACTTGAGCCGATTTCAAGAGAAGAGGAAAGTATTCAAGTCTGAGTATGGCGTTGAAAATGTACCTATGTTATTAGAACAACGCCTTTGTAAGGCAACTCCTTTAGAATTTTCCCCGATAACAAATCAATACCGGGAGCCTTTTTATTTTCAAATTATACAGGATTATGTCTTTGATTTCATTAACCTTTAAAGGCTTAACAGGTAGAGTCAGTTGAAGCGGGGAGTGTGAATATCGTTGTACTTCTTCATCGAAAGAGACATTCTTGCTGGCTTCAGGTTGAAAAACGTTGACCAAATGTTCGGCAAAAGTCTGGGACTTATCTGTATTGCTTCGCGCCCAGCTACCATCTGGTTTATGTATTGGTGGTATTTGTAATAGTGGCCTTTTTAATCGTTTAGTAGCCTTCCACAAGGAATAATCAGTACTTTCATTAGGTGACAGATTTTCTAGATAATTATGTAAATACAAGGACCCTGTCTAACTATCTTATTTACCGAAATGTCATCTGATAACCTACCATTCAAATGCAGAACTATAGCTGTACTTTCATAAATAATCTTAACTGAATGTATTAAATGTTGAGGATATAATTTTCTACCCATATTATTCCATAATGTTGATGGTTTACATTAAAAATGCTTTTTGTAAATCACCAAAAGCTATACATGCATTTCCTGGTTATATTGGTGTCTTTTCTCTATTACCTTTCTAATAAAAACATTGTGTTCACAGCTAACATACCCTTTCTAAAACTTATCCGCTCTTTGAGAAGTAATACATTCGTAATAACTCTTAATCTCAAATCTCTTATTCAGAATTCTTATATATGTTTTGTAATTTGATCCGAGCAAGCTTATAATTGCTATTGTCTGTTGTGTCCCCTCTTTCATACAACGAAATCACCTTTTTCCGTCTCCACGCTTCTGGAATTTGTTTTCCATCCATACGTTACTTATATAGTGTAGAAATTGTAAATGCAGTTGTGTGCTACCGTACTTCATTAACGCAGCATTTATTCTGTTAAGCCTGTTACCTTTCTACTTTTCATTCTAATCATTGCTTGTTTCAGTGTTTCTATTGTTAACTTATCTAGACTTATTTCCTTATGTTCCACTTGGCTTAATTATATGTTACTTATGAATATCTATGGCGTTGTCAAAATATGACTTCCCGTAGAGGTTTGCCCATTCTTCTTTTTCAGACATATTAAGATGAACATTTTCTCTTTTAGGGCTATTCAATGTTTTCAATGTTTTATACCGTAGTACGGCTACTGTACAAATCATACTCATAGTGCCTATGAATCAACGATTCTTGTTTTGCCACGACTCTTATTTACATATTCTCCTTGTTTCATTTCTTATTCTATTATATGTTTTTCTTGACTCTTCTGTGGGATGTGATATATAGTCTAACTTCTTTATATATATATATATATATATATATATATATATATAATTTTCCTTCTTTAAAAGTTGTGAGCAAATTAAATTAATTTCCTCATTACATGATACCAGCCTACAGATGGAAAAGTCATGTGGAGGAGCTGCCCCCCTAAGAGGCCACATTTCCCGGTAATTTTATTTAGTATTGTCTTCTCCTAGCTTTTGATGCCCCAACACCAAACGGCAAGGCAGCAGCAAAACATAATGCTATAACAATAGGACGCAGTATTACACCTGACTAAATCCAACTACATTCCCGCCTCTAATACTTTAAAAATAAGCCCTTACGCCATAACTTGGCACTGGTGAATACTACTGCCCTCCACAAGGAATGTTTATTGACCTTCCGGGCTAGATCCGGATGTTCTGCATCAACAGGGTCACCTCTTGTATGATGTGACTGTACAGTCTTAGCTGGAGAGAGGCTAAGTGCTCTTTTGGGAGCTAACATTAATTCATCCAACCGTGGGAATTTGTGAGTACCAGTGCCCAGTCAACCCGGTAGAAAAGGTACTACCTCTCTAAATTCCCTCGACCAAGAGAAGAGTTACAAATTTTGAACTTGAATAAAAAATTACAACAAAACGGTGGAAGGAAAGCTTAGACAGAATGACAGATTCTAGACTAGCCAAACGTATCTGGAAATACAAACCTATAGGACACAAGTGCGTGGATAGACCAAAGAAGAGATGGCTGGAGGATCTTTGAAGACGGAACAGCCAACTTGCCTATGTCGTCTAGTAGAAATGATGATTTTTCTGCTCTTTCTATTTCTTCTGCATTTCTTCTGTATTTATTTCTTTTGACCGGGGTCTGAAGGAGGTGTGACGCGAACATATGCTTTTATAGAAGAAATTGCACCAGCCTCTCCACCGCAACTCCAGTCTCACCTACACGTTGGTAGACCCTGTTACGCCGATCAACACTTGGCTACACGTTGTGGTAGCCAATCCCTTCGGCGGAGTGGTTCGGTAAACAAACGAGAGATGGGGTTCTGTCAAGGCTGCCTGGGATGGGGTATCCTAGGTCCTGGCCTTGCAGGATGGTTCACATTGGCAACAGGGTGTGCGTCTAGTGTAGAGGCGAAGGAGACTATAGTAGCCCAACTAGGGGAAGATCACTTTGAAATCAAAGTTCCTGGTGCTCCAGGTTGGGGGGTGGAACGGAGAATTCACATATCCCATCTTTCAAACTCTTTTATACGCAGAAACCTAAATAAAGGAGGCCTTGACCCAGTAATGGGTTGTTGGGCCGCTGAAGGAGGAGGATTTGTTTTTAACAAGTTCTATATACATTTAAAAATGTATATATTTTATATATAATTCCAATAATATCTATATATACATATAACTATGTATTATATAATTGATCTGGAACCGCTCGCCGTCCAAGTATAATTACGAATATCCTTTATTCTATATAATCCATTCGTTATCCTTAAACGCTTATAAATAACAAATTCCCTTTAATTTCTGTTTAATGTCAGTCCTGTACATTTTAGAATTTGATAACTGTCGGCTGCTAAAATTTAAATTAATTAATATTTAAAAATATTTTCAAAATTCAAATTTTTTCTCCTGCCAACTGCGCTTGCCTCGGTGAAAACACTGCGTGCAGTTGTTCATCACGTGCGGTTTATATCGTATGACACACACATCAATTTTGCATGCACAGGGTTGAGTGAAAAGTTCCTCACAAAGGTTTCAAGCTCGTAATTTATAGTAGTTTGTGCGAAACTACAGCAGAAGTTACTAATAACAAAGTACGATGACGCAAACTGAACGTCGTCGGCGGTGCTTTTAACAAACAATGCTTGTCGTATATATAATATTCATAGCATAGGTATATGTTGTTTTAACAAATCTGAAATTTCACAAAAGTGTATAAACTGACAGGAATAAAAATAAAAGTTATGTTAAATTAAAGTGAAGAAAGAATTCATAAAATGGAAAGAGCATATGGTATATCTAAAGACATTTACAATAAGAAAGTGCATATCTAAAAACGCGAAAATAAGGCATTACAGTACAGTAGTGAGACCAGAATGCCCATATGCAAGTGAATGTCTAGCATTGACTTATAATTTAGACAAACTAGAGATATTGGAAAAACGAATTATTAAGAAAATATTAGGCCCACGAAAAACTTCAGAAGGTTGGAAATTATGAAATATATCAAAGAATAGAAAAAATTAAAAAAATATATAAAAAAGGCTATTATTTTTTGAAAATTTATATAGAATGTACGACAATGGGTTGACAACACAGACCTTTAAATATCTTTGGGAAAAGAAGTCAACATCAAGTTGGATTAAAAAAGTCCGAAAGGATTTAGAAAAAAATAATATAAACGCAGAAGAAGCAATTAAACGAGAAGTTTTTCGGTCAAAAGAGTTAAAAATGAAAGGAGTCCAGGTTAGGAGAGAGAAAAACGCAGGTTCAAAGTAGACTGAAGACAGAAAGAAGATACGTAGTGAAAAGATGAAAGAATATTGGAGAAAAAGAAAAGAACAAGGAATAAAGATTTGAAATTGTCATGCGGTCCTCCTCAGATGACCGGTACAAATAGAAAAAAATGAAGAAATTTATAACGACGTCTCTAATCTTTTATAAAAATACAGGAGAAAACATTAAAATTTGTGTGAAATTTTTTTAAGAACGTAAAACAAAAGATTAAGGCAATTATGTTTCACATATATTTGTTTAAAGCCATTAAGTTTAAATTTAATGCTACAACCTGCTTTGGTAGACATTTCATATCCAAGATAGTCAAAACTGGCAACCTGCTCCAGAATGTTGTCATTTATCTCCATTTTATGGTTATTTTCCTGTAAAAGTCATTATTACGGTATTTAAATTTAATAAAAACACTTTGTTTAGTTCCGTAAACACTTTATATTTTCTGTAGAACTAAGCCAAGTGTTTATTAAAATCAGAAATTACCCATGGCCTGTCTTCAAGGATTAGATTATATAAACCTGTTTCGGCACCCATCTCATCCTCGCACGACCCACGTCTCTTCTACCAATGGCTTTATAGTTCACTGCCGCTTTCGGCAATCGATCCTCTGTCATCTTTTGCAGATGATCCCACCATTGTCTTCTGTAAATTGAAATCATTTCATTTATGTCCTTTACTTCGAGTTCTGGTCTGATACCTTCATTCCTTATTCTCTCTTTTAATGTATAAATTGAAGCATTTTGAAGAAATTCCATTTCCGCACTCTGAATCTTGCCGCTTTCCTTTTTTGTCATGACCCACGCCTCACTTGCATAAATCAACGTGGGTATTGCAATTGTCTTATAAAATTTAAACCTTGTGCTGTGGCTTGTTTTAGTTCTAAGATTTCCATGAATCGAACCACAAATATTCCTAAATTTATTTATCTTCTCTCTTATATCATATTCAGATTCATAGCTTACGGCACAGCCGAGATATTTGAAACGGCACACTTGTTCTAAATTGCTGTTGTTTATAAGTATCGTAGTCTTCACTAGATACTTATCTTTAAAGGCCATGGTTTTGGTCTTTCTTACTGAAATTGTTAGTGGCTACTCTCTTGTCATTCCTTGTAATTAAAAAATAGCTCTTTGCAAGTCATCCTCATCTTCTTGAGTAAGATGTATGTCATCCGCATATAGTAGGGAACCCATTCAAATTCAATTGTTAAGCTGTATTCCCAAAGCCACTCTCTCGATTTCCGTACTTTCAACATGTCGTAAATGTATACAGCGTGTTCATAATTGCCGTTCAATATTTTGGTAACGTGTTCTTTACATAATTATATGAAAAAATTCCTGTAAACATAGGTCTAAAACCGTATAGTTTTCCATCTGTCTGTCATTTTGTATTATTTTTAAGGAAAATTGTATTTCTCGAGAATGAAATGAGATATTCTATTCAAATCTCGTACGAGTTACCACAGTAACATAATCAACAAAATGAAATTTCTTTGAAAATTGTATTCAAAATGGTGGCTGTTTTAATTTTTAAATCATTCATATATCATAAACTATTAGTTTTATGAAATAATGTCTTATTAGATAAAATAGTAAGAATTATTTCATGAACACAGTGATACCTTATTTGTTACAATGCGATCTCAAACAACCGAGTTATGATGGAAAATGTTAGTTTGAATCTATCATCAACTGCAAAAATAATTACTGGCAAATAGTTTTATTTGTAAATACAAGCAAAAAAATAGTAAGAAACATTACTATTTATTCAAAGAAAAAGATGAAAACGTAAAATACAAAATGAATACAAACGATTTTAAACTAGTTTATTTATCTGCAGATTTTAGTATTAACTAAAATGGAAAATTACCATACGACAGTATGAAATAAATAAGTAGTTGTTCAATGTGTCCCCCATTTACTTCCCTTACAGTCCCTTCCATATGCACCTTTCAGCCCGTTTGACCACCGAAGCTCAAATACGTTCAAAAATTCCAGGTATTACTGGAACCGAGTGTTCAACGGAAGAATTGAAGGCCGCCGTCCAGTTGGAAGACCCAGAAAGAGATGGGAAGATGAAGTGAGTGAAGACTCAACATCGCTGCTACATATCGACAATTGGAAAATAATGGCAAAGGAGAGGGATGCCTGGAGACATAAACTGGAGGAGGCCAGGGCTCAAATTGGGCTGTAGCGCCATTGGTTGGTTTTTGGTTTATTTGTTCAATGTGTCCCCCATTTACTTCCCTTACAGTCCCTTCCATATGCACCTTTCAGCCCGTTTGACCATCGAAGCTCAAATACGTTCAAAAGTTCGCGGTATTACTTTAATTTGTTGACAGCAAATAATTATTTTGTATCTCATTTCATCTGTCGTGTTCATTCGAGTGCTGTACACCAAGCTGTTTAGATGCCCACACAAGTAAAAATCCAATGGATTTAAATCTGGTGAGCGGGGAGGCATATGCTACTGGACCACCACGCCCAACCCTCTGGCCACGAAAGCGATTATTCAATAACTGCTTGACATTATTTGAGAACTGTGCGGGTGCACCGTCATGCTTGAACCACATTTGTTGAACATGATGTAGAGGAATATCATCCATTATTTCATTAAGTGTGTTGGTAAGAAATTCATGGTATGCCTCTCTATTCAATCTGTTAGGTAAAAAGTAAGGACCAATCAGCTTATCTCCGAAAATACCCACCCAGACATTACCCGAAAACCGATGCTGATGGTTTGACACTAAGGTTGAATGTGGATTTTCCTCTGCCCAGATATGGTTGTTGTGGAAATTATTTATTCCATCCAGACTAAAAAATGCCTTGTAAACACAATTTTAAATTTTTTCATCCGTAAATAAAATTTTAGATACAAACATAGGGTCACAAACTCGCTCATTTATTAGCCACTGACAGAATCTAGTCTTGCTATGGAAATCGGCTGGTACGAGAAGTTGAACACGCTGAAGGTGATATGGATACAGCAATTGATTGCGAAGAATTTTTCATATGTTGGTATGGGTTTGAGTACCTTCCTGATGAGCGATTCTTCGGCATGACAATTCTGGTTCCTCTTCAATTCTGACCAAAACTTGTTCCTCTAATTCAGCAGTTGAAACAGATTTCGGTCTACCATAATCCTGAGTCGATAGTTGGAATGTACCAATCTCACACAATCGCTGATGGATTTTCACAAACATTTTACTGGACGGCTGCCTACGATCTGGATAAGCTTCACGATAAAGGCGGGCTGTTTTGTAGCAGATCCAGTGGCTTTCCGCAGATGAAATGCATGTCAGCCATTTCATGATTACCATACAAATTTGCCATATCTAATGACAATTATGAAAGTAACGCACAATAAACAATTAAACAAAAAATAATTATAAAACCAACAGTATTGCGAAAAAATTATCAAAATAACACACAATTCACTACTCTGTTGAAAACACTAAGATCAACTACAGTTTCAATTTTAAAAATTTGCTTATTAATTTATAACACAGCTGACTGAAGTATTGTTGACTTATATTCAGTTGGCCTAGTGTTTTTGAATAATACCTGGGCGAGATAACATCAATGATTTCATGGTATTGAGCACTGCGTGATTTTCCTTCATAACTCGGTTGTTTGAGATCAGTAGTATATAAATGTTCTTTCTGGGACAGGTCAGAGGTCTAGGACAAGGTCAGAGGTCATGTCAAGAGGTCACCTTATCAGTGATAACCCCGCCTTATCAGCGATGACCCCAATTAAAATCCAATTAACCCCGCCTTATCGCTGATAACCCCAATTGACCTCGAATTAATCAGCAGATAACCCCGTTGACCTTTCGTAATCAACAGATAACCCCGTTGACCTTTTCTAATCAATGTAAACACGACCTCGAGGTCACTAGACCGTAACACACTGACCTAGTAAAAAACGTAAACATAAACAAACTGTCTAGTGATAACGTCGTAAACATGACCTCGACAACACGCTGACCTAGTAAAAATGTAAACATAAACATTCCGAGTTCGTTGACACGACCGTAAAAAACGTAAACATAAACAAACGTTCTTGTGATAACGTCGTAAACATGACCTCGACGACACACTGACCTAGTAAAAAATGTAAACATAAACATACACGTCGGCTTTGTACATTTAAAAACGTAAACATAAACATTCCGAGTTCGTTGACACGTAAACTGTTTTTTTCCTTTTACAGTGCAGATAGCGTCGTCTTCATCTAATATATTACATTTAAATGTAACGATTGTCATGGTATACAGATAAGATATGAATTAGCTTAGTCGGTAACGTGCAACTATGCTATTCTAATAATAGATTCTATGTAAGGTAAGTATCAATTGTTCAATCCCTAGCTAATTCATACTTTTTTTGAATACAAAAATATATTGATTTATATATAATACTTGTTAGCAGTTGATTTATTAGTGTTCCAACGTGAATTCTGAAAGCAACATCTTTGTTAATAACATGTCGGTAGTTAAAAATTTATTATATATAGTAATTGTTCCAATATTACTAATAAATTCTTTAGCCGATAATACAACACAGATTGAAGTGGATAGAGCTAAGCAATATTTATATGAATATGGTTATCTTCAAACAGACGATGAATCTTCGTTGCAAACTGTAAATGAAACAGATATTACTAATGCGTTACTTATATTTCAAGAATACTATAAATTACCTACTGATCGTAAGCTAAATAATGAAACTATAAATTTAATGTTAAAACCTAGGTGCGGTAATAGTGATATTATTTTTGATTATCGAGTATCCAGTTTTAAATGGAACAAACCTGAAGTAACATGGCATTATTATTTAGCGAATCAAGAGGTGTTAGAATTGACTAAACAAGCTTTTGCAGTATGGGAGGAAAAGTCTGGTATACGTTTTAAACATGATAGAGTAAATACAGATATTTTAATTTCTAATAAACGATTGAAACATATGATGCAAAAAGAATCGTGGCAATGTACGAGAACGTTTGACGGCAAAGGTGGAACATTAGCACATGCATATTTTCCTGATTATAATAATTCAAGGCGAGAAATTCATATTGATGAAGATGAAAAGTGGTCATATTCGATTGATAACGTTGTTCCTCTTGACCACACAAGTTTGTATGCAACTTTAATACATGAAATCGGTCATGTTTTAGGTTTATCACATTCAGATGTATCAGATTCTGTAATGTATGCTTATTATAACGGTAAAATCGAGTTAGGTGATGATGATGTTTTAGCCATTCAAAATTTATATGGTAAGGCAGGAAGTACTTTTATATCATCTTTCATACCGATGTCACCATCTTCTTCAGTACCAAAGATAGAAGACGAGCATCCTATAGATACAAATAAAATCGATCTTTGTAATTTTAAAAATATTAATATATTTTTAATTGCTGATAAACGATTATATATATTATATGAAAAATGGTTGTGGATATTAAATCCGGCAGAGATGATATATACCAAACCGCTAATAATAAAACATTGGTTAACGTTTCTTCCAAAAAACTTCACAAAAATTTTAGCTGTATATCAACGATCATCTGGTGAGATAGTTATGTTTATAGATTCTTTGGTATTCATGTTCGATTTAACGAGTCTTAAATTAAGTCATGGTTATCCGAAACATATCCAGTCTTTATTTAACATACAACCGGATAATTTACATGCGGTATTCAACAGTTATACAGGTAAAACTTATATATTTCATGATGATAATTATTATAGAGAAGTCAATGAGTGTACGTTCACTACTAAATCATGGGGTTATATATCTGAAACATTTCCTGGAATTCCGCCTAAAATCGATTCATCATTTAGATTTTCTGATGGTAATTTATACTTTTTTAAAAACAATACTGTGTATGTCTTTAATGAATTTACGGGTGAGTTAGTTAGAACAGAAAAAAATAATCTATCGATATTTGGATTGAAATGTGTAAATGATGATGTACTATATAAATTGAAAGAATTAATATTACAATTGATAATACAAAAGAAAGGTCAATCGATATCAAACAATAGTCGATAGTAATGTTGATGAAGAAGAATAAAAGTTCAGTTTCTAAGAACATAATGATTGAACGTACAGTTGTGAAGAATACGTGAAGTTGTTAACATGGAGAAAGGAAATATTCATGCTTTCAATTGGTATATATATTGCATAGAATCTACTGATTCAACGTTTAATGAAATATGTTATTTTGTAAATAATGAATTTTCTGAAGCAAATGTTACTATAATTGAAAATGAACAAATTATCAAGATACAATTTCCAACGATTTGCTTGTATGATGATATATTACAAAGGTTAGAAAAATATCGAAATCAATTAATAATCGATATTGATTTTGAAGAAGAATACAAAACTCTCCGTTGGAAGTAGTTAGTTAGTAGAGGCTCAACAAGTTGGACGCAATGTCAAAAATGGCGAAGTTGTGCGAAAAATTGAACCCCTGTAAGTTATTGCAAGATTTTTTTGAAGAAGCAGGATTTATTTTTAATGGTGATTTAGACAGTATTGTGTGTCGTGAGTGTGGATTTAAAACGAGAGGATCTTTATCTATTTCACATATTCAATTTATGCACAAACTATTTAATTCAGAATGTAAAATGGTATGTTATATATATGATAAATATAATAATTATGCATTATACAGTATATTATTACATATTGATGATATAATGAATGCGAAAAAATGTATATCAGAAACTGAAGAAATCATGAAGTTAACGTTTTGCTGTTGGCCTAAACGTTTACCACGAGTTGATAATTTAGTATCGGCAGGTTTTTTGTATACTGGTGTTGACGATGATGTAATGTGTATAGACTGTAAAGTTATACTTCACGATTGGCAAGACACAGACGATCCATGGTTTGAACACGCTAAGGCATCTCCAAATTGTTTACTTGTTAAATTACACAGAGTCATAAAAGATGGCTTCATTGAGTGACAAAAGTGGAAGGTGTATTGAAGACTTTTTTAAAAATCAAAGATTTGTTGATGATTCGGATAATATTGTTTGTTCTAAATGTGGTTTTAAAACGAAATGCTTTAATACTATTACGCATATTCAATTTATGCACAAACTTTTGTATCCGACATGTAAAACTGTGCGTTATATATCTTATAAATATGAAGACTATATCACATCAAAAAAGTGTGTTGCTAATTTTGTTAATATATTAAAGTGAAAATAAAATTTATAAAAAAAGAGTTGATGTGTTTTTGTTAGTTATTTGTTTAACCTTAGGATAACCTTTAGTTAATTAATGTTGTTTATTCTTAACAAAGTAACCTTTGATAATAAAAAGTTATCAGTAATTTATATTGACGTATTTACAAAGTATCCTTCGTTTTTTTGTTAGTTATTTGTTTAACCTTAGGATAACCTTTAGTTAATTAATGTTGTTTATTCTTAACAAAGTAACCTTTGATAATAAAAAGTTATCAGTAATTTATATTGACGTATTTACAAAGTAACCTCTGATAAACTAAGGTCGTAGATGTAAACAGTTGTTAATTAGTTGTTGTACTTTGATACAAAGTAACCTCTGATAACTAAGGTTATAGATTTAAACAATTTTAATTGTTATTGTACTTAGAATAATGAGCATCAGACAGGAGATAAGTAATGAATTGCATAAGCAAGCGAGAAGAAATTTTCCTACACGCAATGTCGAACTGAAAGGTATTCACGATTTATATCAAGCTGACCTTGTAGAAATGATTTCTTTTTCAAAGTTAAATAAAGGTTATAAATATATATTAACAGTGATAAATTGTTTTAGTAAATTTGCATTTGCAGTTCCGTTAAAATCAAAAGTCTCACACGAAATTGTAAAAGCTCTAATGCCTATATTACATGTAAACAAAATGAAACATTTGCAAACTGATAAAGGAAAAGAATTTTACAATTTACCGATTCAGCAATTATTTAATCGTTATAATATAAATAATTATTCGACTTATTCAGATAAAAAAGCCTCTATCATTGAACGTTTTAATCGTACTTTAAAAAACCATATGTGGAAGTGGTTTACTACCAGTGGAAAGTATACATGGATCGAAGTACTTCCTCAGTTATTGAAAAAATATAATAATACTGTACACAGAACTATAAGTATGAAACCTAAAGATGTTAATATAAATAATGAGAAAAGGGTATTGATACAAATAAATAAAAAACGAATATTTGTTAATAAGAAACCTGCGAAATATAAAGTTGGGGATAGAGTGAGAATTAGTAAATACAAACAAATTTTTACCAAAGGTTATTTACCAAATTGGACAAATGAAATATTTACAATTCATAATATTAAACAAACAGTACCTAGAACATATATTTTAAAAGATGATACAGGAACCGTATTAGATGGTGGATTTTACGAACAAGAAATTAGTAAAACAAAATACGACAATATATTTTTAATTGAAAAAATATTAAAACGTAAAGGTAATAAACTACTTGTTCAGTGGTTAGGATATGATAAGTCGCATAACAGTTGGATTGATAAAAACCAAATCATTTGAACTATTTTTTTAATAATGAAAATAGTGCAGCAAACAAAAAAAATACGTATTTGTAATTTTGATAAATCTATGGAGAAAAAAGAAAGAGTCCATAGCGAGTTGTTACCAAATAATGTCAGGGCTCTTATCATTGGGCCAAGTAATACTGGTAAAACAAACGTAATGCTTAATCTTTTGTTCAGTCCTAATGGTTTATGTTTTGAGAACGTTTATGTTTTTTTAAAATCGTTGTATCAGTCAAAGTACAAATTTTTATAAACAGTTTTATCAGGTATACCAACAATAAAATACTATAAATTTTCAGAAAATGATCAAGTCATTCATCCTGATGATACTGAACAAAATTCAGTTATTATATTTGATGATGTAGCATGTGAACAACAAGATAATATAAGAAATCATTTTACAATATGTAGACATAAAAATAATAATGTTATTTATATATGTCAAACGTATGTTCGAATCCCAAAACACTTGATTCGTGATAACGCGAATTTAATAATTATTTTTCAACAAGACGAACTAAATTTAAAACATATATACAGAGATCATGTTAATACTGATATGACATTTGAAATGTTTAAAGAACTTTGTTCTAAAGCATGGACAAGACGCAAAAAAGGCTTTTTTGTTATAGATAAAGAAAGTGATATGAATTGTGGCGGCCGTTATCGTTTTGATTTTGATATCTATATTACTAATTTGTAATCGAAAATGTTTTTATTACTTATCAATATGTCATCGAAGAAGTCACGTTCCCTTGACAAGCAAGAGAAGCTTGTCAATGAAATTAAAAAAATAAGAAAAAATATTCGAAAGAAACATCAGACTCTAACACAAAATGTTATTGATGAAGAACAGTTTGCAGAAAAATCGTTGAAACCTATTATCACTCCGTTACAAAAGTTAGTACAAGAAAAAACGAATTCGTCATTGATTAAAAAAGAAGAACAACAATTAGATGTTGAAATGGACGATATTCAGTCGCGTTTACAAAACAAAAGGTTTTCAGAAGAGACCGAAAACATCCCAATATCGAACAAACGAACAGTAGAAACACCGTTACCATTGCCGCGTGAAGAAGAAATAACGTATGAAACCTTACCCACGGTTGAAGAATTGATGTCAACATCAAAAGGACGACAATCAATTGAACCTTTTATCGATATATGGTTTAAAGGTCCGTTAATAAGACACTATATGCGTAAATTTTTTGATGACAGTAATCATGATATTGATCATGTTTTTGGTCCATATTTTGGAGATAATAATATTTTAATGTTAGGTAAATACCCTTTAAAGACTGATGAAAGTGATATTATTACAATTAATAATGTTATGTACAAAGGTACACCTGGTTTGTACGATCTCATTTTTATGAAAACCCCAAACGCTTATGTATATTCACAAGAAGATTTAGACGACTACTCGCGTATAATAAGTGAAACCGCGGCATATTTAAGTTTAAAAACAAACAGAGTTAAAAGCAGTACTAGTTACAAATATAAAAATATAATTAAACCTATTATTAATAAGCTTTCACAATCATCCGCATCAAAAGTTGGAAGTAGCCGATTACATAGTGATACAGAAGGTCGCGGTTTATTAAATTTCAGTAACAATAAACCAGTGTTTGTGTACTGGAATAATGTAAATGAATTATGCGATAGATTAAAATTATTGATTGCTTCACAAAGTGCAGGTCATTCGGGTCATGAAAATGAAATATTATCAATTATTGAAGAGCTACAGGAGGCCGGTATAATAAAAGAAGACGCAGCAACGTTTGAAGCGATATTTTCAAAATGAGTATCGATAAATTCGGACACTATAGTGGTGACTTAGCGGTTAGTTCCAACGTTCAGCGTGGACCGCCTGGAGAAGGATTTAAATTAACTGACGACGGAAATTTTAATATAAGTAATAAACGATTATGTAATGTGGGCGATCCTGAATTGAATGATGATGCCGTAAATGTAAAATATATGAGAACAAATTCGATTACTTTAACAAATACAGACGATTGTTACGATGTTAAGATGAAAAAAGTTATTAATTTAGCCGATCCTAACGAACCTTGTGACGCTGTAAATAAAAATTATTTAGAAAATGCTACTAAATCATATTTAGCTGATAGAATACCAATTAAGGTGAATAATAATCCAGTGTATTCATTCAAGAATAATCGTGTGGCTCATATCGCACCACCTGTTTATAAATTTGATGCTGCCAATAAACTTTATGTTGATAATAAATTACCTGATGAAAATACACAAACTAATTGTTGTGATTTCAAGCAAAAAAGGTTAATTAATGTAGCAGATCCTATTAATTTGCTTGACGCTATAAATAAACAGACTTTATTAACAGGTATAAATAATACAAAAGATGAATGTAAACGATATATAGATGATAAAATATATTATTTACGAAGTGAAGAAGAAAATAGTATAGATTTTAATGAAAGCAGATTGACTAATGTTGCTGATCCTAAAGATGATACAGACGTTATAAATCAAAAGACTTTAACAAGAGTTATGAATGCATTTAAATTAGATCTAGAAGAATATAAAGTTAACAGCACCTTAGTTAGAATATTATATAAATTATATAAGGAGTGCACTAAAGATAATCCTGTTAAAACTATAAACGAATTTCGCATTGTATATATAATACAAAGTTTATATGAAACGTCATAAATGCATCTGTATCCAAACAAGATAGAAGGCGGTGGTCTAGTGAGTAATATTCTTGGAAAAGTTATAAACAAATCAATTGATTTATTACCTGTCGAACTTCATTTACCCGGTTATCAGTATTGTGGACCCGGTACAAATTTAGCGAAACGCTTACAAAGAGGTGATCCAGGAATTAATAAGCTTGACGCTGTTTGTAAACAACACGATATTGCATATTCAAAGTATTCAGATTCTAAAAATCGCGCTAAGGCTGATAAGGAATTAGCTGAAAGAGCTTGGGAACGTGTTAAATCAAGTGACGCATCGTTCGGGGAGAAAGCTGCAGCGTGGTCAGTAACTAACATAATGAAAGCTAAAAGTAAATTTGGTGGGGGAATTAAAAAAAAAAAACTATGTCTAACAGAGTTTATAATTATTTAAAACGTTTTGCTGGTAAAAGTGGAAAAGGTTTATATTTGAGACCGTATAAAAAAACAGGAGGAGGTCTAAAAAAAAAAAAGAAAAGAAAAGCGAAACAAAGACGACGAAAATAATAAAGAGTATTCCTATACGTCCGCTTTCAATTCAAGATTTACTACTGTATGTTAAACAATTAAAGATTCCTAATTTCAGAGGAGTGTTTATGCGTGACACATTACCGTTACACGCTGGAATTTGGCAAAATGAAACTGGAATAGTTAATTTAGATAATAGTTATGGTCATGGTACTCACTGGGTATGTTATTTTAAACGTAAAAATAAAGTTAATTATTTTGATAGTTTTGGTAATTTAAGACCACCTATCGAACTAATTAATTACTTTTATTCATCAAATCAACGATCTATCGAAATCGTTTATAATTATACACGAAGACAAAATATGGATGCAGTCAACTGCGGTCATTTGTGTTTACAGTTTCTCAGTAATAATGTTTTGTCTAAGCGGTAAAGGATCCGTATTAACATGTGATATTTTTCCACCAATCGAGTTAAGTGATGAAAAATGGGAACTAGGATTAATTGACTTTATGACATATCATTCAATACCTAATATAGAGGAAGGAATTAACAATGTATTATATTATGGTACTGATAAGAAAATAGTATTGCCTACTGGCTCTTATGAAATTTCAGATATCGCAACGTTTATTAACGATTACTTAATTCAACATGATGAAAATGTAAAAATAATTATAAAGGCGAATAATAATACATTAAAAAGTGAAATTTATTCTAACGTTCAAATTGATTTTAGTAAACCCGATTCGTTAGCAACCATATTAGGATTTGAAACATGTATAATAAATCCAAATAAATGGTACAGTTCAACCTTACCGATAAGTATTGTTCGAGTAGAGAGCATCCGTTTGATTTGTAATTTAATTAGCGGTTCGTATAACAACGGAATTCCAGATCACATAATACACGAATTCTATCCTAGTGTTCCGCCAGGTTTTAAAATTGTTGAAAAACCTACCAACGTGATATATTTACCAGTAAACACATCTAGGATACATAATATTGTAGTAAGACTAGAAGATCAACAAGGAAGACTGATTAATTTTCGAAACGAAATAATAACGTTACGTTTGTATTTGAGAAAACAATAATAATGGGTCTTATTTTTTATTACGGAATCAATAAAACAACTGCAAATAAGCCAATTACAAGTAGTAAAGATGTGAATATCGACCGGTTAACACCACAAAACCTGAAATTTCTACAGTCATTGGGATTAACAGTAATAAAGGATTATTTAAACAAAAAATGAACCTTAATATTCAAAACGTAAACGCTAGCATTCTAAATATTATAGAAGATGTTGTGTATCAAGATGAATCGATAGTAGGATTAGCTTATCACACTCATCTACCGTACACCTCTACTACATTCAATAATAATGATGAAATTAGAATTCCAATTAATCAACAAGATGTGTACACATTACCGTGTGAAAGTTACCTTCATATAAAACTAGAATACACTAATAATAATGGTATATATGATCAAACTTTAAAATTATGTTCACATGCTTTAGCATTTTTGTTTGATGAAATTAGATACGAAATAAGTGGATCAGAAGTCGATAGAGTTAAAAATCTTGGAATAACATCAACAATTAAGAATATGTTAACGATTAAACCATACGAAATTAACACTTTAGAAAATAGTGGATGGGCCTCAGATTTAATAAGTCATATGGCACCATCATCAAAAGATATTAGCTTCTGTATCCCATTAAAAAGGTTGTTCGGATTTGCTGAAGATTTTAAAAAGATTTTGTTAAATGTAAAGCAAGAATTAGTTTTAATTAGAGCGTCCACTGATAATAATGCAGTAATTTTACTTGAAACAGTAAACACATACAAATTTAAAATAAAATATATATCATGGAGAATTCCGTATGTTTATGTTAACGACGTAGTAAAGGTAGATTTTCTGAAGATAGTACAAATTGATCGACCTTTATTAATGCCGTTTCGAAAATGGGAACTTTACGAGTATCCGTCTGTGCCAAAAGCAAACAAACTTACTTGGACTGTTAAAACGTCATCACAATCAGATAAACCTCGTTACGTTATTGTAGGTTTTCAGACTGACAGGAAAAATAATGTACATAAAAACCCAGCACATTTTGATCTTGCCTCATTCTATAACGTAAAGTTATATTTAAATTCAGAATACTATCCGTATGATAATTTTAATGGTGAAACGTCGATTCTACATGAGTATTATTCATTATTTCAGTCCTCGTATTATTACAACAGTGAAAATTCGCCAATGATAAATCGTTCAAACTTTCTAACGTATACACCTTTTTGTGTAATTGATTGTTCAAAACAAAATGAATCATTAAAAACTGGTTCAATAGACATTCGTCTGGATATTGAGACGTCAACAGACATACCGGAAAAAACTACTATCTACTGTCTCATTTTTTATGATACAATTATGCAATATACGCCTTTATCTGGTACTGTAAGAAAAGTATTTAAAATATAATTACGTTGATAAAAAGTGTATCAGTTCTGCTGTTGCACGCAATGGAATACGTTATCGATTTTCAAGGTTTTCGCGATGATGGAAACAATTTCATTTTTAAAGAACTTTGTATTCAGTGTATACAAGATAACAAATTTTCTGGTGCTAGTGATCAGTATTTGTTTTTACCACCATTTAATTACAAACATTTGTCAGAGAAGAAAAAAACGTTAATAAATGGATTAAAACCAATCTTGGACTTAGCTGGAAGTGCGGTCTTCAAGATTATAACGATCTAGAGTTTATATTAAATAAATATATGAACGGTAAATGTATTTATGTTAAAGGATCAGAAAAAAAAGTAGCATTAGAAAAAGAATTTAATTGTTATGTGAAAATAGTAGATATGGAAACACTCGATTGTCCATCCTTAAAAGTGTTAAAACAGCAGACTCCATATTCTATTCACTGTCCTTTCAAACATAATTTGTATTATTGTGCTTTAAATAATGTACATCATTTAACTAAGTGGATTATCGAATACTGGAACAGTGTATTACAAATTAAAGAAATTGAAAGTGTGGGGACTGTATGATTTACGTAGTTGATATTTTGATCTCCTACTTACGCAAAACTTATATCAGTTCTGCTGTTGCACGCAATGGAATACGTTATCGACTTTCAAAGTTTTCGCGATGATGGAAACAATTATATTATTAAAGAATTGTGTGTGCAACCTATAGTAAACGCTAAATTCGCTGGTATTTGTAATCAATACTTATTCTTACCTCCATTCGATTATAGACATTTATCAGAAAAGAAAAAAAAAGTTAATGACTGGATTAACAATAATTATCTTGGACTTAGTTGGAATTGTGGATTAACAGAATATAGTGAACTTCCAGTAATATTAAACTCATATATATATGGAAAGTGTATTTATATAAAAGGACGTGAAAAAAAAATAACTTTACAAAAAGAATTGAACTGTCATGTAAAAATAGTGGATATTGAATCACTCAAGTGTCCATCTCTAAGCGTTTTGAAGAAGCAGTCTGTAAATAGTATACGTTGTCCATATGATCACTCTTCAACAAACTGTGCATTAAGTAACGTGTTTTATATTACTAAATGGATAATTCAATATTGGAACTGTTTGTGTGATGAACATGATGAAGAAACTAAAAGAATAAATTGTTGGGACTGTATGATTGCTTAACTTTTATTGTAGTTATATGTAAAATAAAGGTTTTTAAAAAAATAAAAAATTTAAAAAACATTTTCATTTTTGATTTATTACTTACTAAATACAAAGCATACATGTATAAATATAATTTTTTCTATTACAAAAAACATATAATTACCATTCATAAACATACATACATTCTTTTACAATACAAAATTGTTGTACTACATACAAAAGATTCGATGATTTTTTATATTACAAAAAACATATAATTACCATTCATAAACATACATACAATATGATTTTTTTATACCAGCTTTTTTTTTTGTTACATATAATATAAGTTTTTTATACTAAAAAACATATACATATAATTACATAATATATACAATGTTTATTTTTATACCAGCTTTTTTTTTTGTTACTTACAAAAAACAATATGATGAAGAGGAACTTCAAAAGTTTTTAAATTTATTTTTTTTAACGTTTTGAATAGTCGATAAATGTTTCGCTACATTTAGAACCATTTTGTACAATTGAATATATTTCGGATCTTTTTCAGATCCAACTAAAAACGTGGTTCTATAAGCAGCTTTAGTCCATCTGTCTTTTACCTCAATTCCTTTCAAATCTTTGGTATCTATGATTTCAATCTTCAGTAGATAACGTCCCGTTTCCCCAGGTGTTTTTAAGGTTTTTCTTGTTCCATTCGATTGGAACATTACAGATTGTTCAAACAAACTACTCTTTCTTTCACTCTTAGATTTTCTTACGGATGTAAATATTTTTTCAAGATCTCTCTCATCATCACCATCATCATCATCATTATCATCATTATCATCATCATCATCATTATGATCAATATCAATATCAATATCGTTACCAACGTAAATATTTTTCATATTAAAATCAAGATAATTTTTTATTAAATTATTTAATATAACAAAAGTTGATTTAATTATATTTTTTTCATTAAAATTTGGAATTGTATTGATTATATTATCATAAATTTCTTCAATGTCAAATAGGTAATTATTAAGTTGAACTATTTTGTCCTGCGAATTCACATCTAACTTAATTTCCAGAGCAATTTTTATTCGTTTTACTACCTCACTCAATCTCATATATAATGTTATAACCTCTATATTGTCAACATTAATTAATTCTGTTTTAACACTTTTCATGCACATTTCCCAACTTTGGATTGAAGTCAGACCTAAGAAGTAGAATAATTTGAATACTTCTTCTAATGACATAACGGAGTCCATGATTACTTGATAGAAGGTAAGATTGAAATGTCAAAATCTATAACATACAAAATAAAAATTTGTTAACTAAACAAAGACAAATTACAGATAGAGAAACGTACAGAGCGCATTATTTGTAACTGGTAACCACGAATCCCTTGAAAAAAATATTAGTCATATACTACAAAATAATAATTTGTTAACTAATCAAAGACAAATTACAGATAGAGAAACGTATAGAACGCATTATTTGTAACTGGTAACCACGAACCCCTTGAAAAAATATTAGTCATATACTAAACAAAGACAAATAATTTATAACCAAGATAAGAAACGTATAGAACACATTATACCTTCACTTTACATGTTTTTGAAACATACATATTAAAACATAGAAAAGACTTATTTCAAAGATAAATAATTTTGAATAGAGTATAAAACATTATATATGTACATATGAATGAGATACTGGATCTAAACATAAAATTTTTAAACTATAAATCCTTTATTAACTTTTTTATAAACGGTCTTAGAGTTGACTCTGGTCTGTCAACTATCATTTTTAATTTTACAATTTCTTCGGATGTTAACCTTTTTGTTGAAAAAAACCATTTAGAAAGAAGACGGTCCTCCTCCTGTTTTAAATGTAAGAAACGATTCTCCTGTGTTGATAATTCTTGATCCATCAAGATAGATGATACAGACGTTAACGGTTCAAAAAACAGCTGTAAATGTGATCTATGTAAATCAAATACGGTTTAAAAATGACATAGGAAACACTTATAACAAAGACAAATTAATTTTTTTGAATAGAATTTAGGAAAGATTTATAACAAAGATTAAATTTTGAAGAGTATAAAACTTAATTAAAAAAAAATGACATACGAAAAACACAACTCATTTACAGATAACCAAGAATCACTGTACATGTTCTTGAAAAAAATATTTTAAAACAGTAAATTAACATAAGATAATATTGTTACCTTAATGACGATCGCAGACTGTAATAGCTGGTACGTTTCTGGATGTTGAATCATAATTTTCAATCGGTTTATATACACAGAAAATGTGTTATCAGTTTCATTGTAGTTAATACAGTTACACGTTCTCAATAGTAGGAGATCAAAAGATCAAGTAAATAACTTGTTTACCGAATTCATTATCAGTTGCGTAAGTAGGAGATCAAAAGATCAAGTAAATACCGACGAGATCAAAAGGTTACGTAAATCGAAAGATCAAAAGATCAAGTAAATAACTTGTTTACCGAATTCATTATCAGTCACGACGAGATCAAGAGGTTACGGCGTCATCGGTTGATTGTTAGTATAAATAGTCGTACAGTAAAAACAACAAGTCATAGCAAAAGATTGATTCAGCATAGGTCTCAACAAAATTGTAAGTATAATTTATCAACAGTAACTAATAAATAAAGATTTTTAATTTTTTATTAGTATGTTGTAATCACATGTAAGCAATCACGTTGTCTGATAATAAGTAAAAATATACTCGTATAGATAACAAAAACATCCAAAATATTCTTTTACAGTAGCTAATAAACTCGTTTACAACTTTTGATTTCAGTTAACATGGAAAAAAATCTGCCTTTTAAAAAACGTCAGTTTATTAGAAACGAAAATTTTAATAATAGAAACGATCCTCAATCTGGACCTTCACATGCACAAGATTCGCATGTCAGATATCAAGTGTCCGATTCATTTATTAATACAAACGATCCTCTACCTGGGTCATCGCACGTACAGGATACAGAACCTGATCCATCGCACAGCAGACCTCAAGCGTCTGATTTTAATAGAGCAAACGATCTTCAACCTGGACCGTCACACGATTGGTATCAAACGTCTGATTCGATAAGTTTATCACCATCATCAGCATCATCATCATCATTGTATAATAATAGAAAAACAAGTAGATTAAGGAATACAACAATTGAAAATGAATTCATTGAAATTGAGAATGCGTTCAAAGGTAACTTAAAAACATTTTTTTATAAAAATACCAACGAACATGTTAAAGATATCTGTTTATTATTATTACATTTAGAACTAATAATAACAAATATTTTATATAATATGGTTTCGTTATATAACGCAATTAAATTTAACATAGTAGTAGAATGCACTTACGTAAGACCTGTTTTAAATGATTATCAAGATAGATCATTTAAAACTAAAAATATTACTCTCTTCCAAAGTAGTTCACTAACAAGTATAATACGAGATATCAATAATAATATTTGCTCTGAAGAAGAGACATATTTACAAAAAGGATCCGGATGGACTTTACATTCAATAGATGGAATTTTATTAAGAATAAATCGTTTCAAACCGTTAAAAGGCAGCTCGTACATCCCACTACCGTTACATTTAACCACAAAAAAATGTATAATTAATCCCAAAAATAACGATTATTTATGTTTTAAATGGGCGATTCTTTGTCGTTATATAAAAAACTCACATCCAGAGCGAATTAATTTTCGATATAAGCATATCGAAAATAAATTTAATTTTAATAATATTAATTTTCCTACACCATTAAGAGATATAAAAGTTTTTGAAAAGAATAATAACATTTCTATAAATGTTTATGGTGTAGAAAAAGGTAAAATAATTTATCCACTAAAAGTGTGCGAAAATGAGCAATGTAATCATTTTGATCTTTTATTATTAAACAAAGATGACAACTATCATTATTGTTACATCAGTAATTTTAATAGATTAATAAAATCTCAATTAACAAAAAATCATGACAATATTGAAGTCTGTAAAAGCTGTCTTACCTATTTTACTGCAAAATCTAAAAAATTAAAAGATCATAAAAGGTACTGTGGAAAATATACACCTGTTCGTGTAACAATGCCTTCTGACCATTTACAATTTCGAAATTTTCATTATCAATTTAGGGTACCAATAGTCGCGTATGCAGATTTTGAATGTATTTTGAGACCGATTAAAACGTGCTACCCACATCCAAAATATTCTTTTACAGTAGCTAATGAACTTCATGAACCTATGAGTTTTTGTGTTTACTTTGTAATCGATGATTCAGTACCCAATTTTATTAAAAATCAATTACCATCACAACCTTACATATATAGAGGTATAAACGCTGCACAAAACTTTATGTCCTATCTTATAGATATTACCAATCGACTTGGTTCATTATTAAAAGAAGTCGAACCAATACAAATGACAAAACAAGACAAGATTAAATTCAAAGCAGCAACACATTGTGAAATGTGTATGCGAAATTTTACATTACTCTACAAACCCGTCAGAGATCATTCCCATCTTACCGGTTTATATCGTGCAGCATTATGTAACGATTGCAATCTAAAACGTCAGAATCAAAAGTTCATTCCTATTTTTATTCATGCAAGTTCTAATTATGACTCACATTTTATTATTCGACAGTTGGGTTGCGATAACGAAAATATTTATGTTATACCAAATTCGACAGAAAAATATATTTCTTTTTCCAAAAAAACTATAAATGGCATAACTATTAGATTTGTTGATACCTATCGCTTTTTAGATAGATCACTTTCTGAATTAAGTAACAATTTACCAAAAAATAAATTTTTTTATACAAGTAAATTTTTTTCCGATAATGACATGCAATTAGTTACACGAAAAGGCGTATATCCATACGAATATACAGATTCGTGGGATAAATTAGTAGAGTGTCAGCTTCCATCAAAAGCATACTTTTATAGTAAATTAAATGACGAAACCGTAAGCGATGAAGATTACATTCACGCTCTTAACGTTTGGAACCACTTCAAAATCAAAAATTTAGGAGAATACAGCGATTTATATTTAAAAATCGATGTACTACTTTTATGTGATTGCTTTGAAAATTTTAGATCTCTTTGTGTATCGTCATACAACTTAGATTCCGCACATTATTTCACGTTGCCAGGGTTTGCTTTTGACGCTATGCTGTATCTTACTAAAATTAAACTTGAATTACTCATTGATATCGATAAATACATTTTTTTTGAGAGCGGGGTACGTGGGGGTTTATCTGTTAATATCAAGAAGCATTCAATTGCTAACAATACATATATATCAACATATAACCCAGATAAGCCTAAAACATTTCTAACATATTTAGATGCAAATAATTTGTATGGGTGGGCAATGTGTAAATGTATACCGTATTCAAATTTTAAGTGGGTTAAAGAAACTGATAAAATAAATATCTTAAACGTACCTCACGAATCAGAAATAGGATATGTATTAGAAGTTGATATTGAGTATCCACAAAATTTACATGATGAGGACAGAGATCTACCATTCATGCCTGTTAATAAAAGCGTAAACAATACAAAACAAACAAAATTAGTTGCTACATTAGAAAATAAAGAGAGATATATTTGTCATTATGTTAATTTAAAACAAGCTATTAATCATGGTTTAAAAGTAACGAAAATTCATAGAATATTACAATTTTCACAAAAACCATGGTTAAAGCCGTACATAAATCTAAATACTATAAAACGACAAGATGCAAAAAATGAGTTTGAAAAAGACTTTTTTAAATTACTAAATAATTCCGTCTTCGGAAAGTGTATGGAAAATGTTCGGAAACAAATAAATTTAAATCTAGTATGTAATGAAAAAAAATTATTGAAACTCATATCAAAACCAACTTTCAAAGACAGAATTATTTACGATGAATCACTTTGTGCAGTATTATCAAATAAAACATCCGTTTATCTAAACAAACCCATTTATGTAGGTTTTTCTGTTTTAGAATTAAGTAAGGCTCTAATGTATGATTTTCACTATAACGTAATGAAAAAGAAATATGGAAACAATATTTCCCTTTTATATACAGATACAGATAGCTTGTTTTACGAAATAATTACAAATGATTTTTACAGAGATATGTTGGATCCTGATTTAAAAACGTATTTTGATACTAGTGAATTTTCATCAGATCATATGTGCTACTCATTAACAAATAAAAAAGTTTTAGGTAAATTTAAAGACGAATGTAAAAGTATTCCAATTAAAGAATTTATTGGTTTACGTTCAAAATTATATACTTTTACAACGAACGAAAACAAAATCACAAAAAAGCAAAAGGTATAAAAAAATGCGTAATTAAAAAAAACATTGAATTTAGTGATTTTAAAAAATGTCTTTTTAATTCATTATCAGATGAACAAAAACATAGAATGATGACAATATTTAGATCGAAAAGTCACATCGTTAAAACTGTAACTATTAATAAATTTGCATTGAGTAACACAGATGATAAAAGAGTAATATGTGAAAACGGTATAAATACATTGCCGTATGGTCATTACTCCTTACAATAATGCGAATAAACTGATCTATGACATATTTTATGTATGTGTTTTAATACAATTATAGTAATGTATGAGTTTACCTATATAACATATTTTATGTATGTATTTTTTAATATAATCTGTAATGTATGAGTTTACCTATATCAATCTTTTGCTATCATTATGTAAACTGTTTGTTAAAATCCACCATCTAATACGGTTCCTGTACCATCTTTTAAAATATATGTTCTAGGTACTGTTTGTTTAATATTATGGATTGTAAATATTTCATTTATCCAATTTAATGTATTACCTATATATCATATTTTATGTATGTATTTTTAATATAATCAGTAATGTATGAGTTTACCTATATCAATCTTTTGCTATCATTATGTAAACTGTTTGTTAAAATTATTCAAATAAAATGATCTGTGAGATAAATCCACCATCTAATACGGTTCTTGTATCATCTTTTAAAAAATATATGTTCTAGGTACTGTTTGTTTAAATATTATGAATTGTAAATATTTCATTTATCCAATTTAATGTATGAGTTTACCTATATTAATCTTTTGCTATCATTATATAAACTGTTGTTAAAATTATCCGAATAAAATAATCTATAACATATTTTATGTATGTGTATTTATTTTAATACCTGAACAAAAAAATGATGAATAAATCAACAAGATTCAAACAATTTCTTACACAACATTTCATTACACAAAAAATGCTCATTAAAACGCTTACTGAGAACGTGATTGAATTAATTGCAATGAAACTGATAAGAAATTCGATAAACAAGTTATTTACTTGATCTTTTGATCTCCTACTTACAACACGTACTGAAAAAACGTAATTGTATTAAACTGCAATGAATCTATCCAAATACCAACCAAAATCCTTACAGACTGGTAAACGCTGGGTTTGTATATCAAGGAAATGAGGATACCGTACGGTGTTTATCGTGTCGAGTAAGGTTTGAGGATTGGACAGCGGACGATTGTCCTGTCGCATTTACATGCGAGGGTGATGTCTAAATGTTAGTTTGTAACGATGCAACTTGCTGATGTAATCTATGATCATTATTAAGGTAACAATTATTTTTATTTTTTTGTTAATTTTTACTGTTTAAAAAATATGATTTCTTACTCGTTATACAGATTTATTAATTACTAAAATCATATATACAAAAACATACATATATTACGATTTTGTATACACAAAAAATGTTTATATACTATAGATCATGTTTTCATTCGTTATCGTTAAGTCATTTAAATCGATCATTGAGAAACTTGATGATATCACTACAATGTGTAGACACATAACAACAAACACAAGTATCCGGTCCATCCACAGTAGATTCATGTGCCCATGAACATTCAAGAAAATGTGTAAACGTCTCACCGCTTTGTTCTCTACGTTCCGGTGTAATCTCTTTCAGTCCGTCTGAATTATAAAATTCCAACACCTTACGACACTTTTGGAGTACCAACAATGTATCTCGCATAAATTCAATCTCTGCTTTAGTTTTATTCTTAATAAATCTTTCAAACATAGGATGAGATAAGACATCTTGCAATGTTAAATTCTTCATTTTGACTGAACTATCAAAGTTCATGTTTACGTTGATTACAACGTTATCACGTTGACATATCGTATGGAAGAACGTTGTACCACGTTCAACAATTCATTTTCAACTGCTATACAACACATGATTTCATCGCTAGGTGTCAATAAAAACGACGTTATCTACACTGTGAAAGGGAAAAAACGCTGACGTGTATGTTTATGTTTTTACTAGGTCAGTGTGTTGCCGAGGTCATGTTTACGACGTTATCACTGTGAAAGGAAAAAACAGCAACGCTGACGTATATGTTTACATTTTTACTAGGTCAGTGTGTTGTCGAGGTCATGTTTACGAAGTTATCACAAAGAACGTTTGTTTATGTTTACGTTTTTTACGGTTTGGAACACTAATAAACCAACTATTAACGTGTATTATATATAAATGAATAGATTTTTTTATTCAAAAAAATTATGAATTAGCTAAGGATTGAACAATTGATACTTACCTTACATATAATATATTATTAGAATAACATAGTTACACGTTACCGACTAAGCTAATTCATATCTTATCTGTATACCATGACAATCATTACATTTAAATGTAATATATTAGATGAAGACTACGCTATCTACACTGTAAAAGGAAACAAGCAGTTTATGTTTACGTTTTTAAATGTGCAAAGCCGACGTGTATGTTTCTTCAATCTGTGTTGTATTATCGGTTAAAGAATTTATTAGTAATATTTGATCAATTACTATATAATAAATTTTTAACTCACGACATGTTATTAACAAAGATGTTGGAACACTAATAAACCAACTGCTAACGTGTATTATATATAAATTAATAATTTTTTTTATTCAAAGGAATGATTATGTTTACGTTTTTAAATGTGCAAAGCCGACGTGTATGTTTACATTTTTTACTAGGTCATGTTTACGACGTTATCACATTTTAAATGTACAAAGCCGACGTGTATGTTTATGTTTACATTTTTTACTAGGTCAGTGTGTCGTCGAGGTCATGTTTACGACGTTATCACAAGAACGTTTGTTTATGTTTACGTTTTTTACGGTCGTGTCAACGAACTCGGAATGTTTATGTTTACATTTTTACTAGGTCAGCGTGTTGTCGAGGTCATGTTTACGACGTTATCACTAGACAGTTTGTTTATGTTTACGTTTTTTACTAGGTCAGTGTGTTACGGTCTAGTGACCTCGAGGTCGTGTTTACATTGATTAGAAAAGGTCAACGGGGTTATCTGTTGATTACGAAAGGTCAACGGGGTTATCTGCTGATTAATTCGAGGTCAATTGGGGTTATCAGCGATAAGGCGGGGTTAATTGGATTTTAATTGGGGTCATCGCTGATAAGGCGGGGTTATCACTGATAAGGTGACCTCTTGACATGACCTCTGACCTTGTCCTAGACCTCTGACCTGTCCCAGAAAGAACATTTATATACTACTGAGATCGCATTGTAACAGGTATGGTATCATTTTGTTCATGAAATAATGCTTAAGATTTTAGCTAATAGAACATTATTCATAAAACTAATAGTTTGTGAGATATGAATGATTTAAAAATTAAAACAGCCGCCATTTTGAAATTTGCGAATGTAAAATTTAAAAAAATGTCATTTTGTAGATTGTGTTACTGGGGTAACACGTACTAGACTTCATTAGAATATCTCACTCCATTCTTGAGAAATAAAATTTTCGTTAAAAAATACAAAATGGCGGACAGATGGGAAACTATACGTTTTTGGACCTATGTGTGCAGGAACTTTTTTTTCTTGTAATTGTGTAAGGAACACGTACCGAAATATTGGAAGACCATTTGTGAACGAACACCCTGTATATTAAACAAGGTTGGTGAAACACTGCATCCCTGCCTATCTCCCTTATTTATTGGAATGTCACCTGAGAGCCTACCATTCAGATCCAGGACTACAGACGTAATTACATTAAACCTATAATTTAAAATTTATGTGTATTATGGAAATTAAACTGTAAAATTAACGTCATTTTAGTATGTTTTTTCTTAATGAGTTTTAATGCATCAGTTGCAGTAATGTTAGGATAGACGGAGCTGGAGAACTGCATAAAACCACAGCGAGATGGGAAGAGGAAAAGAGAGAGAGAAAGTGTGAGAAACAGTGTGTGAGGGAGTTTGGAACATCAAATGTATTAGTAAAGGGATATAAACGAGACGGTAACCATGGAGACGTAATTGGCTTGCTCCGTTAGGACCAACACGTTTGTGCCAGGTGAATGTGATTGCACAACTACTGTCAGCAAAATTATCGGAGAATCACTAATTGTTTAAAAATAGAAAATAGTATTTTCCATGAATACGGGTACAGTCCGTCCAGGAAAATAGTGAAAAAGTTATTTTCTGTAAACGGTTTTTTTCGTTCTTATGCTACTGCAAAACACCCTGTCTCATTAGTGTGGTACAGTCTGTTTGTACCAATTACAGACACGTTTCTACTTCTTCTCCTTCTCCTTTAACTGGCCCTTCTGTAACAATTAAAGACACGTGTCTTCTTCTTCTTCTTCTTCTTCTTCTTCTTCTTCTTCTTCTTCTTCTTCTTCTTCTTCTTCTTCTTCTTTTTCTTCCTCTTATTTTTTACTTTTTTATCTGGACCCCCTGTACCAAATACAGACACATTTCTTCTTCTTCTTCTTCTTCTTCTTCTTCTTCTTCTTCTTCTTCTTCTTCTTCTTCTTCTTCTTATTTTTATTTTTACAGTTGTGTGTTTAGTGTCGTAACAACTCAGCAACAATTGTCCTGATGATGACAAAACATATTGTCGAAACGTCAACACAAATAATTTAAAATTTATGTTATAATTTTCTAACCGATCCTCGCAAACCCTTCATTGGTAAAATTCGTTGATTGACGGTCACTACGAATTTAAGGATTAATAGTATTATTATTATTAATATTATTATTATTAGTAGTAGTACTAGTAGTAGTAGTAGTAGTAGTAGTAGTAGTAGTAGTAGTAGTAGTAGTAGTAGTAGTAGTAGTAGTAGTAGTAGTAGTATTTATCTGATTCTTCTGTCTCTCTGCGTCGGGTTGTAGGAAGCATATCAGCGTCCATCATCTCTTCAGTCCAAGCAGATAGCCTTCGTTTCCCGTAAACTCTTTCCACGAGCCTGTCCCAGTCTTCCAACGACTGTCTTGACGTTGGCCTTCCTCTAGATCTCTGACCCTCTTACTTTACTTCAAGGAACTGCATTTAGGATGGTCACAGTACCCACATTATCAGCAGCTTTGTGTCTACCAAAACATGAAACGTGCTCTTGTTAAAAATTCCAATTTAAGACCATTGTGTAAGGCACGGTGGATGATAGCCAAAAGGCAGACCAAAAACCAGAGACTGGAGGAAGAACATCAACCAGAGCTTGGATTAAAAAGGCTCTCTCAACTACACGGCCATGCAAAGACGTACAGAAGATCGCGAACCCTGAATAGCTGTTACGAACTGTCCATCGGATGAGAACCGAAGAGTAAAAGATAGAAAGAGAGAAGGAGGGTGGTAGTTAGTGAGGAAACGAAACAGAGAGAGACAGAAATAGAGAGAGGGGGAGGGAGAGAGAGATTCAACAGTAAGATTATAATTCATTTTGCACAGCGCTTCTTTTAGTTTTCTTTACTATACACTAGTAAATCATGAACATCTGCAAATCGAATGGTTTTATGGTGCTCACACGTTAAGCATAACCCATCTTTACTGAGTTATTGGGACTGTCTTTTTATAACTGTGTTAGAATGTAATTGATTTGTCTCCGGGTTATTAAGCCGTGGTCCACTCCAGCCGCTATGAACAGAGGTTTTGGCCTCTCCTCTGAAGGCCATCTTCAGTGTGAGTGCGATTCGATAACTGGCAGGGGTCTTCGCCATTTAACCACAGAACTGTTGCAAAAGATTGTATTTCCAAAAATGATTAACTTGCCAGTATTGTGTCACAATCATTTGCTTCAGTACTGTGGTTAACTGGCTAAGACCCGTGCCAGTTACCGAATCGTTCATACACTGAAGATGGTATCCAGAGCAGAGGGCGAAATGTCTGCTCTTAGCGGCAGTAGTGGACCACGGCCTAATAGCCGGGAGAGAAGTCAATTACATTCTGACACTTTTGGCGCCGGCCGTAAAAGCCTTAGGTATAAATCTGAAGTTCTTTACACAGATTGAACAAAAGTAGTAATAAGCTGCGACCCGGTCTGACACCGTTGCTATCTTGTGTGCAGTTCAACTCGATCAAACACAGCAGGATTATTCTTCTATTTCTTCAATCTACACCGGCACACTCTACCTGCTGTCACTAAACAAATGACGCTCAAGCGGTTTACTCGTAGAATTGTGCTTGACCGACGTCGGTTTTGGAATTTAATTCTTAAAAGTACAGGGAACTGAGAATTTGGTCGATTTGACCCAGGAATGTTTTTAATCTGTATAACAAAAGTGGATTAATATTTGAAAGAAAATTCTTGCGAAAAAATATTTGGCCCTCTACAAACTGAAGATAGCTATTGTAGGATTCGAATGAACCATCCATGTACTGGACTAACTGATTTCACGTATTTTTCAGTGAACTGCACAATGGTTTTATTGAAAATTAATAAATTCGCACGTTTTTACAAAGGCTGTCTGCGGCCGAAGTGAACACTGTTAAAATTACCGAAAAGTTGGGTCGTGGTCGATTGCTTACATTTTGGTTTATTCTAAAATTTTGATGCGATTCTACTGAAGATACTTACTTACTAGCCAACGCCCACCCTTGGCTGTTGGGCCATTAGGCGGCGCGCTGACCAGTAGAGACGTGAGAGCCTTGCCGTATCATCTTCGTCTTGGACTTGCGTGTCTGAGAGCAAGGCTGGACATGTAATTAGGTGATCCGCATTCATGGAAGCGTATCCACAGAGAACACATTCAGGAGACGACAACACGCCGATGAGGTGCAGATGGGAGGCCAGGTAGTCATGACCGGTTGTAGTTCTAAAAAGAGCAACACTAGTTGCTCGGGGTAGAGTTCTGTTGATGGGGCCGTCCGTAACCAATGTTGCCCATCTTTTTCCCACACAGGCACTTAATTGTTTTTCTTTTAGCCATAGGCTTATTGAGCAGTTTATTCTTGCTTTCGCAGATGCATATGAGCTGGGGGTCTCCAGCTGAGGCAGTGCTGCGCCCATTTTGGCGAGGATGTCGGCTTTTTCATTTCCCATGATGTTGACATGGCTGGGTACCCATTGCAGTTCAATCTGCCAGCCTAATTGTACAAGGTTCTGCAGTTCTCGCCTACACTCAATTGTCAGGGAGCAGTTTGTGTCACCATTTGAGGTCACGTTTTGAATCGCTGCAGTTGAGTCTATGAGGAAGACTGCTTTGCTAGGTGGTGAGATCTTGGCAAGCTCAATAGATGCTGCTTTTATGGCTGCTACCTCTCCGTCATAGTTGCTTAGGCGGCCTCCTACAGCGAGGTGGCCTTCAAATAGAGAGCTGTAGAAACCAGCCCCTGTTGCCCCTGTAGATGGTATAGAGGATCCGTCTGTGTAGATTCGTATCCACTGCTCAGCGGGAAAACGTTTTTGTACAGTGCGTAAGGCTGCTTGACAAATCTCGGCTTCATTCGACTCTGTTTTTGTCTTATTATGGTCGACGAGTTTCAGGTTAGCATTTGGGAGTTGGCTAAAGAATTTACGGTGACGTATAAATGGTGCTGCCTCATTTGGTTCAATGTCATATTTGCGTTGGAGTTCTACATAGATCGCAATCGGGCATTTCTGAGTTTTCAGCCTTTCTGCCGCTGTTTTTTATAGTTATTCCACCGTTGTTGGTAGGCTCTTTTACATCTCTCCCAGGATATGAGGCACAGCTTTTCCCGTCTTACTTGGATAGGTTCGACTTGCAGTTGTGACTCCATGGCAAGTATAGGAGTTGATTTCGGCGCACCAGTTGTCGTTCTAAGGGCCGCATTTTAGACCCAGTGCAGTTTCTGGCATGCTGGATTGGAGGCAGTAATAGTTGCTTCTGCGCCATATTCCAATAGCGGCTGAATGTAGCTCTTATACGCAGTTGTCAGAACATCTTGATTTGCTCCCCATGTAGTCGCAGTGAGTCGTTTAAGTAGCCGGCAGCGCCTAGACGCACTGTTCGCGGACTGTTCTATATAGTGCTTCCACGTCATTCTGGTGTCTATATTAACACCCAGGTATTTAGATATGTTCACTTCTTCGAGTTCCAATCCACAGTAGCGCAGATTGACCGTAGGCCGCCTTGTTGATAGAGAGAAAAGTTGGTATGTCGTCTTGGTGGTATTTACCGTCATGGCATTTAGTTTGGCCCACTCTTCTAGTTTAACAAGTGCACTATTAATAGTTGCTTCAAGACCCATGATATGGCTACTAGTTGCCCAGATGATAAGGTCATCGGCATACAGAAGCGCTTGTACTCCCGGCACACACCGAACAGCCACCAGAATGTCGTTGACCATAAGGTTAAATAGGCTGCAGCTGATAACGGCACCTTGGGGTAGCCCTTGGCGCTGAATTCGGTACTTTGAAAGGCAATTATTATAGCGGACACGAATTTGTCTTTGACTCAGGAAGGACGCTATCCAGTTAAAAAGGTTACCTGCGACGCCACTCAAAGCAAGTTTGTGGAGTAACATGGGTCTCCAGACAGTGTCGTACGCGTTTTTTAAGTCAACCATTACTGCCAGGGAGGACATTTTCTTGTGGTACCCATCCTTAACACTTTGTGCAAAGTAGACGACTTGGTCCATGGTGCATCGGTGCGCTCGGAAACCTGCTTGGCATTCATCAATAACCGCATTCATTTCAAAGAACTGGTTCAGACGCCGTACGACCATTTTTTCGGCAACCTTGCAGCAAGCACTTGTCAATGTGATGGAGCGGTAGCCCTCAGGTGTATCACTTGGCTTTCCTTTCTTGGTAATAGGTATAATCTCTCCTTTCCTCCATTGCTGGGGGACGCGTGTTTTCCACGTTAGATTAATGAGACTGAGCAAGGCTAGTTTCGCTGTGTTACCAAGATTTTTTAGGAGCTCTGGGTAGATTGCGTCGGCTCCTGCTGCCTTCTTGCCCTTTGTGTTTGATAGTGCAAATTCAAGTTCGGAGAGGCCAAAATCGCTTTGGCAAATTTTTTGTTCGGTTTTGTTGAGGCATTGCATTAGAGGTTTTTTATTCAGGTATCTGTGTTCGTTTCTTGTCTTTCGGGTTCGGCTTATATTTGCGTAGTACTTGCAAAAGGTGTTAGCTATTTTTTTGGGATCTGTGGTAAGATTGAGTCCGTTTTGAAAGGTTGTTGTCCTCTGGCTTCAGTGTCATTATTTAGCCTTGAGACAAAACGGTGTGTTTTTGCTCCATCGCACCGGAAATCTAACTCCGATAGGAAGGTTTTGAATGCCGATGTTTTAGATTGCTTAATTTCTTTACGTAGTATGGCCTGGGATTTTCGGAGTTGGATACTGTCAGATAGTTCTTTAGATTTCTCTGCTTTCCTTCTCAGAGAGTCTCTTGTTTTCTTGAGGGATGAAAGTCTTTTATTCCAGAATGGTCGAAACCCTTTACTTGACCACTTGGTACACATAATAGCGCAGATTTCAGTATAGCATCGTTCAGGGACTCTATAGCTGTTTTCGGTGAATTCCAATTTATTTCGTGTGGTATAATATCATTTGTTATCTTGCCGTATTCGCTCCAGTCGGCTTTTCTAAAGTTCCACCGGGGGGCACGTTTGTTAATGTATGTGGGTTTTCCTGTCGCACATTTGATGAGAATGGAGCGGTGTCCACAGCCTTCCGCGTCATCCATCAAGTGAACTTTTGTCTTCTGTGCGATGTTAGGGTGCGCAAGGACGAGATCTGGTCGGGAACTCTGTCCAGCAAACGACAGGAAGGTTGGTGGCGTGTCTTTCAGGTCAAGAAAATTTTCGTCAATGAAACGTTCTATGCGTCTTCCTGCGGGTGTTAACCTGTCATATCCCCATCTCGGTGATTGGCTGTTGAAATCACCTATGATTATGCTACTTCCTTGGATCGTTGATTCAATTGCATCGAGGGATGGAATATTGCCAGGAGGTTTGTATAATCCTATGACTGTGAAATGTTTGTTATTTTTCCATATATGGGCTAGAATTGTTTCCACTTTGTCATCGTCTTGCATCTCATGGATTATCTCAAATTCAGAGCGGAGATTATTTTTAATTCCAAAAATTATCCCCGAGGCGACTTGTCGTGATCGAGGTAAAATATGGCTGCAGTATCCGGTAGTTTGGTAAAATTCAAAGAATTCAGTCGCAGCGCCTGCTTCTCCTATAACATATAAATCCACATCAATTTGGCAGATGCTTCTTTTAAATTGTAAAAATTTATCGTTGCTAAGGCCACCGGCATTCCAATACAGGATACTTAGGTCCGTGTCAAGGCCCTGAAAAGGGTCGTTGGTGTTTTTGGAAAGGTTCTTTTGTATCATTTTGGTCAGCGTGCTTTAGGCGAACCTTTGTTGGTCTTTTAGACTATGCAGGGGGCACCACGTGCAGGCGATCAACTTCACCCCCCTATTCTACTGAAGATGCCCTACGGAGTTCTCGGCGACCTTTCTGGGCGTTTAGAAAGAATTGCAGTGTAACCAATCGAACACAGGCCCTGGGTGACTTCTGATTGTAATAAACACTTGGCTTAGTTCTACAGAAAATATAAAGTGTCTGTAGAACTAAGCCAAGTGTTTATTTCTTAAATTTAAATAACGTAATAATGACTTTTATGGGGAGATACCCACTAAAATGGAGAACAATGACAAAATTCTGGAGCAGGTTTCTAGTTTTGACTATCTTGGATATGAAATGTCTACCAAAGCAGGTTGTGGCATTAAATTTAAACTTAATGGCTTTAAACATATACAGAATGTGGGACGTAATTGCCCTAAAGGGTTCAGGTCGTGAAAAAGTTCTAGAAAATCGATTTTAAGGTTATAGTATTAAAGAATTCTCCTTTTCTTCCTGTTTAAAATTTTGTGTGTGTGTGTGTGTGTGTGTGTGTGTGTGTGTGTGTGTGTGTGTGTGTGTGTGTGTGTGTGTGTGTGTGTGTGCGTGTATATATATTGTTATACCAAACATTTTTTTTTAATATCATCTTATATGTTTATTTCATGTGAAGTCACTCAGTGTGATGTTAGTGACCTCCTTCAAACAAGCATTTCAGTATTTTATACCGACATATTCCGGTTTATTAAGAGTAAAAAGAGGCTGGGCTACGTAAAGCGAATGGATGGCAGAAGAATGGCAAAGATAATTGAAGATTACAGACCGGTAGGAAGAAGAATTAGAGACAGACAGAGAAAGAGGTGATTGGATGACGTAGAAATCGATTTGAGATATACGAACGTGAGGGGATGGATACGGCCGTGTAAATGAGAGGACGGAATGGAAAAATCTCATTGAACAGGCTAAAACCTACGCTGGATTGTAACTCCAGGAAAAGGAAAGGAAAGGAACGAAGGTAGACTTGACGATTACAAGTATACAAGTCTGTTTCCACGCACAGGTTTGTGATTTAAAATGGTGTACTGTTAAAAACGTCAAAAGATAATGGCTAAACAAATAATTGTATTTGAAATACCTACCTGGCTGTTTGGCCGTGGTCCAAGGTTTACATTCAAACCAAACGTTTCAGCAGCACCACTGGCTGCCATCTTCAGTTGAAATTCTTGTCAATCTAACGCGGGGTGTCGTACGTCAGGCCCACAGTACTGTGGTGAAGTTGACTCGAATATACACTGAAAATGGCAGCCAGCGGTGCTGCTGAAACGTTTGGTTTTAATGTAAACCTAGGACCACGGCCAAACAACCCGGTAGATATTTCAAATACAACTGACACCGGCCGTGAAAGCCTTACAACAATATTACTAAACGAACAATTTGACAAAATACTGATTCTTCCTGTAGAGATTGCTAATATAATGATGTACTTCATCATCATTTAGCGATGTTGTTACAGCTGTCGCTTTCCAACTTGTCATCTTGCGTGAGGCCTCTTGCACTCAATCTCTAGCCATACTTTTCTTCATTCTATTGAGACGTGTCTATTTCCATATCTTCTAAGCCATCTCTCCCTTGACTTGTGTTTAAAGTGTCCGAATCTCTTTAACATTTGCACTTATACAGTGTCTATTTTGTCTACGCTAATCCTTATTTCCTTATTATTTAAAATAAAAGTTATTATCACAACTCGAAGGAAAACCAGGAAGCCTGAACAGTTTGAAATCAAACCACTAAACCTGAAAACAGTTTGAAACCCCTCTTTAACATTGACTGGTAAAAAAAAATTATTATTTTTTTTAAATTTTTTTTTGAAAATTTTTTTTTTTTTTCTAAAGAGGTGCCCCAAGATAATTAAAACTAGACCAAAGCCTAGAGAAGCCAAAAATGCGCTGGATCCAGTGAGACGGGACTTGCAATTAAAACTCATAAAATTAACAATCAATAAAATCCTTTTTTATTATTCTATCTCCTTTAAACTTGTTAACTACAAAATCAATAAATATAAGATTTAGATTCTATGTTCCCCTTAAAATTGTTAATTAAAAATAATTAATTCTCTTTAAAAACGTTACTTGAAATTATTAATAAATCTAACGTTTATTTTCTATATTCTCTTTAAAAATATTAATTGAAAATTAAACGAGATAAAATCTACATACTCCTTATCAATGTTAATTAAAAATAATTAATTCTCTTTAAAAATATTAATTGAAAATTAATATAGATAGAATCTACATACTCCTTATCAATGTTAATTAAAAATAATTAATTCTCTTTAAAAATATTAATTGCAAATTAATAGAGATAGAATCTATATTCTCCTTTAAAAAAAAACTCTTTTGAAATTAATAATTATAAATCCTTATTCTCTCTTTCAAAATTGTCATTCGAAATTAAATATATATATATATATAAACCCTATGTTTTATATTTTCATTTTATTAGCCCTATATCTAACCCCCCAAAAATACACACAAATGTACAATACATATAGAACCTCCAAAATACACACACGAATATACAATACATATACATGTTCCACAACAAAGGACAATTATAACATATATCCCTTGCCACACCCTTTTCTATCCCATGAGGTACATCATTAACAATTTATGAAAATCCATATTAGGTTATAATTCTTTATAATTCTTAATATGTGCATAACATATTACATGTGTATCTGATTATATATGCAACACTAGTAGTCCCCAGGACATAATACATTCAAAATTTGGCAAGGTGCCTGATACTATTATTAAATGCTGCCACACTGGGCACTTAGACTGGGAGAAATAAAATTTAGAATACAGTGAATACCCCAGTGATCATAATTAATTAAAACAATTTATATATTGATAAAAATTGTTAGGTTTTGAAAATAGTAATGTGTCATGAACCTTATAACCCTTTTAAAAGTAATTTTGGCCCAAAGGCCGACATGTCATAGGCAAGATAGTGCATAACTCAACCTGTCCCAACAGCATGTTTAACTCTGCATGAAAATGCACCTATACAGGATTAAACTGGTGACCCGACCTAACTAACAAAGAAACTTCTATCCCTATATAATCCAAACTGAATTTAAAAATGAGAAATTAATACATAAAATGAAAACTAAATTGAACCGGTGAAATTACATGTTGATTTAATGAATTAGTAGCAGTAATGAAACCCTTATACTGGAAATAAAAAGGAAATTACAAGTCTGAATGGTGAGCAGCCACAGATGCATGTCAGCCTCTGGGCTCACAGATTATACAAACAAATTAATAAAATGTACAAAAGATCCCCCCCCCAAGTCCGCGCACTATTCTGTCCCGTTAGCCGGGGACCCAATTAAAATGTTTAAAACTTAAAGTCATTGCTGTATAGTGACTCAATGTCCACTGGCTCTAGTGAGTTACATCACACTGTGTAAAGAATATATAACATGGATTGAGTTCACCTTATTTTTTCCATGGGTGTGAAGTGGTGATCTTCTGGCCTACATGATAGGGTGTTTGTGGTTAGACTTCGCTATTCTCCTCCGGCAGATGAAGGTTGAGAGAGAGAATCTGGATGTTAAAAGTTCAGGTTGGAGCTGTCCCCGTCTTCAGCGGAGGACCCTGGTCATACAACATATTATCAGCGAGAGTTCACAAAACAAATTCCCCCAGAAACTTCACACGCACCAAAATCCATATATAATATTAACACAGCTTTAGGGCTATTTAAAAATGATAATTGACACACTTGGCAAAGGTTATATGGCCAACAGGCCCTATTTGAAAACATCTAGTTTTGTTAAATTCCTTATTATAAACTTCACCCCTGTGGGTTAACATAATTCCATTACGGTTATATGGTTATGCAGTTCGTTATATAATTAATAAAATTTATACATAGTTTGATTTTTGCCACGTGGTCTGATAGGTTACTTGATTACAATCATTTCTATACTTATTGAACAAATACTTTTTGGCATTTACATTCTTCTCAATTCTGGTGCCTTAGTTAAGATTACTGAAATTAATATAGTGTTACTATATTACTAAAAAAGATTACGTTTAAATTACACATTGCACAACTCAACACGTGGTGGCGTAATAAGGTTATCTGAATTCATTCATATGTGGACTTATTAAACCATTTTTTCTTTCGTATACTTTAAATAGATGTATATAATAATATTGCCGTAACTTACCGCAGATCTGTAGTGGTTTAGCCTGCCATAGGTAGAAGAATGGTGCAACAATTTGTTCTTCTCTGTCGGAGTAGATATGCAAGCGAAGCTAACAGGACGACGATCGGCCAGAGACAAAATTTTTAGGTTCGCCATTACGCTTTCTCGCATGCAAACAGCGGCGGGCACTAGAGTGCAGCACCTATCAAGCGCTCTAGATTATAATAGCTGCAGATTTGTTTATCTCCGCTGCAGATTGATACGTATCTCAACCGCTAAATACAGTACAGCATTTAACGTCAGCTTTAGCGTTGAATACCGAACACGCGCCGATCAATTTTAGAATCGGCACACCCCCACCCCAAAAGGGCAACATAGTTGCCCCACACTTAGACAGAGGAGAGCACCCTGCAGTGTACCCCAATGTTTTTTTTTTTTACAACAACGTAGGCGTTCCTCGTTTTTTCCAGTCGCCTTTGTGCTCAGGAGAGCAGTGGCTCAGAAGGAAGTCGAAAATACAGAAAGAAGACGTGTAGTAAGCGAGAGTGTTGGCACTACACAGTGACCTGATCAGGGCCAGCATGCAGCAAGAAAAACAGAAGAAGACAAGAAGAAAGAGTGTTCGGGTACCCTGAGTTCTGAACTCCTGAGGCTTGACCACTATTTGGGAACTCCGAGGCTACCTCAACAGGGACCCATGCTCTATCTCTATGGGGACTAACCCCCTTCAATTAGTCAGCAATTCCCTCCGACAGAGCTTTAATTTAGAAATATGAGTTACCATGATTTTAGAATCGTCCCCCGGTACGCCCAGCCGGGCCGTCACCGGTGACGTGAACCCCAGGATGCGATATGGCCCTGACCAGCGGTAACACAACTTTGCGGCACATTTGTCTGCGGCTGAGCTGAGTGGCTGGCTTTGGCAATACACCCAGTCACCAATCCGGAAGGGGTTTGGAATTCGCCCCTGATTATAACGTCGACGGACCCGCTCGTGCGCTCGCAGCAAATTCTTCCGAGCTTCCTTCCACCTCTCTGCAGTTTTATTATCGGGCTCCCGTGGCAGAAGATCTTCGATATTCCACAAATTGGTCAACGGGAGTGCGGGCGAGAATCCAAACAGGATTTCAAAGGGCACGGCCTGATGACTATCGTGTCGGGCCGTGTTAAAAGCTAATTGTAACCACTTCAGATTCTGATCCCAGGTGGTTTGTTGCTCGGCGTGATAAGCAATCAGGGCGGACCGGAGATTCCGATTGAATCTCTCCCCATGGGACGGTTGTGGGTAATAAGGGGAAGTGGTTACGTGTTTGATCCCACTGGCGAAACACATTCGCCGGAATTCACCCGAAATGAACTGCGGGCCATTGTCCGAGACAATGATGGTCGGAAGACCGAAATGCTGAAACACATTGTTCTGGAGCGCGTTAATGGTTAAATGAGCGGTTGCTTGCCGTAAGGGCAGTAGCCAGGCAAACTTTGAAAAAGCATCCACACAAACAAGCAGGTAAGCATTACCTGACTTGCTACGGGGTAATGATCCCACGTAGTCGATGAACAACTTCTCCATCGGTCTGCTCGCCACCTCAGATGACAACAACCCTAACTTGGTGTTCTGGGCAGGCTTGCTCAAGCCACATAGATGACAGCTCTTAACCCTGGTCGCGATGTCCCTATCCATGCCCTTCCAGATAAAATGTCTCCTAATACTGGAAATGGTCTTAGAAATTCCCTTGTGGCCTCCTACTGGGGAATTATGGTAATAACTGAAGACCATGGGCACTAACTTGCTAGGCAGCACGATCTTAGGGGCACGTCCTTTTCTTTCTCTACAACAGAGGACTCCCTTGGACAAGAAGTAAGGGGCCTGTACGTTACCCTCCTTTATTTTTTGGATGACTGGACCCAGCTCTTCGTCGTTTAACTGATGGGGTAACACATCAGTGAAGGCTAATGGAAAGTCTAACAGAACGGAACAGGGTTGCTCAGATTGGGCATCACTGGGCTGGAAAAACATGCGGGACAAGGCGTCTGCAACCACATTTTGAGATCCCCTAATGTGTTGCACTGTGAACTTAAAGGATGAGATCTTTACCACCCATCTACCAATTTTACCCAGTTGCCGGGGATGAGCCAGAAGCCAAGAGAGAGCCTGATTGTCGGTCTCGAGCAGGAACTCAGCATGTTCCAGGAAACGCCTGAACTTGTCTAGAGCGTACACAACAGCTAAACACTCTAGCTCATAGACAGATGATTTTCGTTCTTGCTGGGTCAATGTCCGGGAAATAAAAGCCACAGGCTGCCTAGCGTCGTCAACAACTTGGGAAAGAACCGCCCCGAGAGCAACCGAACTCGCGTCCGTCTGTAATATAAACGGCTTCAAAAAGTCGGGCATCCGTAACACCGGTGGGGAGATGATGGCTTCCTTCAAGGTGTTGAAAGCCTTCTGTTGATTCTCACCCCATGTAAATTTAGCGCCCTTCTTCCTCAGTTCGTTCAAGGGTGCGGCAATCTCAGCGATGTTAGGTATGAAACGTCGGTAGAAATTGACCATACCGACGTATCTCGCTATGCCCTTCGCATCCCTAGGGGGAGGGAAGTCACAGATGCCCTGTGTCCTCTCGGGGTCGACAGTAACCCCCCGGTGTGAAACCAAGTGGCTCAAGAAAGAAATACTCTCTTGGGCGAAACGAACCTTCTTGGGATTGACAGTGAGACCAGATCTCCTTAACCGACCCATCACTTCTCTGAGATGACCCAGATGATCCTCGAATGTCTCGCTATATACCAATAAATCGTCAAGGTAATTAAACACGAACTGAATTTCACATAAGTGAAAAACGGTATCGAGAAGACGAGTGAGTGTCTGGGTCCCCACAGCCAAACCAATGGGAACCCTAGTGTACTGGTACAAATTTCAGGGTACACAAAAGGCCGTGTATGGTCTACTCTCTTTGGCCAGCGGAATCTGGTGATAGGCCGCGTTAAGATCGATTATGGTAAAATACCTGGCCCCACTGAACCAATCAAAGGCCGAATGTAAATCTGGGAGGGGAACAGAATCCACCTCGATATTGGAGTTCAACTTCCGATAATCTATAACCATACGTTGCTTGCCCCCAGGCTTTGGTACTAAAAATGCTGGACTGGCATAGCTATAATGAGAAGGTTCAATCACCCCGTGTTCTAACAATTCTTGAACCTTCTCTCGCAGAATGGTCATCTTCGGAGGTGCGAATTTGTAAGGGTGTGACCTTACTATTTTGGAATCTGTTAGGCGTATCTTGTACTCCAGCAGGTGTGTGAGTCCCAAAGTAGGAGATAACACCTCGGGAAATTCCTCACACAATTGGTTTAAGGCCTTCTGCTGGGATGGAGTGAGATGATCTCGTGCAGAATCGGGACAAGCTACTTCTTGGATACCCGGCTTAGCTCCCTGGTACCCAAGGAACGGAATAAGAACTCCCCGATTAAACTTAAAGAAACATTGGTGCGCTTGGATGTCCAGCACGAGACCACTTTTTGCGATGAAGTCGGCACCAATAATACAATCCACTCCCAGAGCAGGAGAAACCAGAAAAAGCCACACCCAAGAAAACCCATCGATTTTAATTTTGAAGGTAATAACCTGGGAGATAGGCAAGATTTCCCGGGATGCAGTCCAGCATACTACAGACGACAGGTTCGACCCCTTGATCAAGCCCTGCTTTTCAAGGTCCGCGTATACCCGAGATGAGATGATGGATCGGGCTGAACCGGAGTCAACTAAGGCTCTGAGCTGACCCCCTTTTACCTCGAGCGACAGAAAGGGGCATACTGAAAGGTGTTGCGAGGTAGTGGACCGGACCTTGATGTCGGAAGAGTCGGATCCTAACAATTGCCTGGAGGTCGTCGGAAGTTTAACTGATTTAGAGCGGGGGGAAGACATCCTCCGACATATCTTCCCCTGTCTACTTAGTTTTTTGATAAGGGTCTAGACGAAGGAGGTGCTGGACGCGCACGCCCTCGAGTGCAAGATCTAGCCACGTGTCCCGGTCGGTTACAATTGTAACAGATAATCGCATTCTTTTGTTCGCGATTTCGAACCGACTGGGCCTGTCGGGGGAAGAAAGGCTCACTGGGTCCTTCCGATCTCTGAGGTCTGGGTAGTTCCCCTCTACCGTCTCCCCTCGCCTGGTCGCTCATCTGGATGGCCTTGGTCATTACACACAGCCGGTCCAAGTCAGCAAACCACCGCGGCCGCTCAGCAAAAACCAGACGCAATCGGTCCTCGGAGGAGACGCCGTCGAGAATATTCTGGACCACTTCCTCCTCCGACATGCCCAGTCCCAGTATTCGAGCTACTTCTCGGATGCGTTGTACGAATTGGGCTAGACTTTCGCCCCGCACCTGCACTCGATAAAAGTGTCGATGTCGTAACTGCTCCATTAATCTACCGGGCACGAACGCCCCCAACACCACCTGGTGGAACTCCGCCACTCCACCTCTACGACGCATGACATCCGCCACCCTCTCAGCCATGGGCCCGCGACAATAAGGGAAAATGAGTTCGAGCACAGTGCGATCGGACATGCCCGGGTAATCGACCAACTGGTAAACGGTCTTGAAAAAAGGTAATAATTTTTCTACATCCAGTCCATCCACGACTGGTAGTTGCTGGATGATATGAGATAGTGGGTTGGGCAGCTTATGATAAGACGCCGCCCCCAAACCGGCGAGAACCGGGGTACTTGCCGCAGGCTCTATAGCTGTATACGAGGAATCTACTGCTGAGACCACGGACTCAGCAACTGGAGCCGGCGTAGGTGGTCTAGCCGGTTGAGACCCCTGCAGGGTCGAGGTGATCTGTTGTATTAGATCTTTTATATCATGGGCCGCCTCAAGATCGTCCCATTGTGCTTCAAGATTCTGCAGCCTGTGTATTACATGCTGCAGACGTTGCCGGATTCGCCGGACGCCGATGGAGCACCCCGGTCCCTCCTCCAAACTATCTACGCAGCGAGCTAATTCTCGCAGCTCCTCCCACTTCTCATTGCAAATCTCTAACTCGCTCTCTTGGTCAGCGATGGTGACCTTCGAGAGCGCGTCACCCGCGGACAGCGCTTCTCGGAGCTGCCGTCGTAATAGAAGAACCGTCCCTCTAGGGTCTCTCCCCCGGGCCCGTAGCTCGAACTCTATTTCATCTCGCAAAAACAGCTCGGGGTGTAGTACACTCATCGTCGAGCTTCGCGGTCGGCACAAAAAAAAAACACAACACCGTAGAAAAACAAATGACAATGAACACAGGAAATACTTAAGTACTGTTCTTCCTTTAAGCGTACTGCGGGTCCCCCTACCGTTGCGAGGACCCAGCCCACTTACCTGAACTGCTCTCTCAACAAAACTACACATTAAGGAACGCGACACACACACTAACACACAACACGACAAAATCACCGACCAACGACAATTTTCAAAAAATATTTCTAATGACTTCGGCTCCCATATCTCGGAGGAGACCGACTGCCGATCGGGCCATACCTCATAAATGAAACACCTCCCCTATTATGGGCAAGGTAATAGCAAACCATATCTCCACCTAGGCACAGATCTGCGATAATTCGCGTTTACAGATCTGCGATAATTCGCGTTTCCAAAGGAATGTCCCCCTTTAAAATTTCACACCACGTGGCAACCTACCGTTCAACTATCCAACAGGCGGGCAAGTACATAGACATATAATATACAAAACCTTAAACCTAACAAAACATAGTCACTTTTAGATATAGGGCCTTTTAGAGATTCTTCTAAGTTCTATTTGAACCCCAAGAATGTTTCCTGAGTTTGCAAGCCCCGTCACACCCAAGGGACCCAAGGGTTTACCCTAATCTTAACCACGCTCTGCTACCACATGAAACTCCTCTTTAACATTGACTGGTAAAAAAAAATTATTTTTTTTTAATTTTTGTTTGAAAATTTTTTTTTTTTTTCTAAAGAGGTGCCCCAAGATAATTAAAACTAGACCAAAGCCTAGAGAAGCCAAAAATGCGCTGGATCCAGTGAGACGGGACTTGCAATTAAAACTCATAAAATTAACAATCAATAAAATCCTTTTTTATTATTCTATCTCCTTTAAACTTGTTAACTACAAAATCAATAAATATAAGATTTAGATTCTATGTTCCCCTTAAAATTGTTAATTAAAAATAATTAATTCTCTTTAAAAACGTTACTTGAAATTATTAATAAATCTAACGTTTATTTTCTATATTCTCTTTAAAAATATTAATTGAAAATTAAACGAGATAAAATCTACATACTCCTTATCAATGTTAATTAAAAATAATTAATTCTCTTTAAAAATATTAATTGAAAATTAATATAGATAGAATCTACATACTCCTTATCAATGTTAATTAAAAATAATTAATTCTCTTTAAAAATATTAATTGCAAATTAATAGAGATAGAATCTATATTCTCCTTTAAAAAAAAACTCTTTTGAAATTAATAATTATAAATCCTTATTCTCTCTTTCAAAATTGTCATTCGAAATTAAATATATATATATAAACCCTATGTTTTATATTTTCATTTTATTAGCCCTATATCTAACCCCCCAAAAATACACACAAATGTACAATACATATAGAACCTCCAAAATACACACACGAATATACAATACATATACATGTTCCACAACAAAGGACAATTATAACATATATCCCTTGCCACACCCTTTTCTATCCCATGAGGTACATCATTAACAATTTATGAAAATCCATATTAGGTTATAATTCTTTATAATTCTTAATATGTGCATAACATATTACATGTGTATCTGATTATATATGCAACACCAGTAGTCCCCAGGACATAATACATTCAAAATTTGGCAAGGTGCCTGATACTATTATTAAATGCTGCCACACTGGGCACTTAGACTGGGAGAAATAAAATTTAGAATACAGTGAATACCCCAGTGATCATAATTAATTAAAACAATTTATATATTGATAAATATTGTTAAGTTTTGAAAATAGTAATGTGTCATGAACCTTATAACCCTTTTAAAAGTAATTTTGGCCCAAAGGCCGACATGTCATAGGCAAGATAGTGCATAACTCAACCTGTCCCAACAGCATGTTTAACTCTGCATGAAAATGCACCTATACAGGATTAAACTGGTGACCCGACCTAACTAACAAAGAAACTTCTATCCCTATATAATCCAAACTGAATTAAAAATAAGAAATTAATACATAAAATGAAAACTAAATTGAACCGGTGAAATTACATGTTGATTTAATGAATTAGTAGCAGTAATGAAACCCTTATACTGGAAATAAAAAGGAAATTACACGTCTGAATGGTGAGCAGCCACAAATGCATGTCAGCCTCTGGGCTCACAGATTGTACAAACAAATTAATAAAATGTACAAAAGATGTTTCCCCCAAGTCCGCGCTTAACATCCCCCCCCAAGTCCGCGCACTATTCTGTCCCGTTAGCCGGGGACCCAATTAAAATGTTTAAAACTTAAAGTCATTGCTGTATAGTGACTCAATGTCCACTGGCTCTAGTGAGTTACATCACACTGTGTAAAGAATATATAACATGGATTGAGTTCACCTTATTTTTTCCATGGGTGTGAAGTGGTGATCTTCTGGCCTACATGATAGGGTGTTTGTGGTTAGACTTCGCTATTCTCCTCCGGCAGATGAAGGTTGAGAGAGAGAATCTGGATGTTAAAAGTTCAGGTTGGAGCTGTCCCCGTCTTCAGCGGAGGACCCTGGTCATACAACATATTATCAGCGAGAGTTCACAAAACAAATTCCCCCAAAAACTTCGCACGCACCAAAATCCATATATAATATTAACACAGCTTTAGGGCTATTTAAAAATGATAATTGACACACTTGGCAAAGGTTATATGGCCAACAGGCCCTATTTGAAAACATCTAGTTTTGTTAAATTCCTTATTATAAACTTCACCCATGTGGGTTAACATAATTCCATTACGGTTATATGGTTATGCAGTTCGTTATATAATTAATAAAATTTATACATAGTTTGATTTTTGCCACGTGGTCTGATAGGTTACTTGATTACAATCATTTCTATACTTATTGAACAAATACTTTTTGGCATTTACATTCTTCTCAATTCTGGTGCCTTAGTTAAGATTACTGAAATTAATATAGTGTTACTATATTACTAAAAAAGATTACGTTTAAATTACGCATTGCACAACTCAACACGTGGTGGCGTAATAAGGTTATCTGAATTCATTCATATGTGGACTTATTAAACCATTTTTTCTTTCGTATACTTTAAATAGATGTATATAATAATATTGCCGTAACTTACCGCAGATCTGTAGTGGTTTAGCCTGCCATAGGTAGAAGAATGGTGCAACAATTTGTTCTTCTCTGTCGGAGTAGATATGCAAGCGAAGCTAACAGGACGACGATCGGCCAGAGACAAAATTTTTAGGTTCGCCATTACGCTTTCTCGCATGTAAACAGTGGCGGGCACTAGAGTGCAGCACCTATCAAGCGCTCTAGATTATAATAGCTGCAGATTTGTTTATCTCCGCTGCAGATTGATACGTATCTCAACCGCTAAATACAGTACAGCATTTAAGGTCAGCTTTAGCGTTGAATACCGAACACGCGCCGATCAATTTTAGAATCGGCACAAGTTAATGAGTTTAAATATTTGGGATGTTGGATGGCAGAAGATAATGAAGAAATAAACGAAATAAGGAAAAGGATACAGGCCGCAAATAGAGCATGTGCTTCGTTGACAACTATATTCAAGACAAGGAATATCCACCGTCAGTTCAAGGTCACGTTATATAAAGTTATGATTAGACCGGTGATATCATATAGCAGGGAGACTTGGACTCTGAACAAAAATCCGCTAAAATAGTCAATACTTTTGAAAGAAGAATTTTGAGGACAGTATATGGACAAATCTTAGTCAATGGGATATGAAGAATGGGTCACAATGAGAAACTATGCAAGCTATATATAGACGATGATCTGGCCACCACCATCCGACTGCATAGATTCCAATGGGCAGGAAACATCATTAGGATAGAAGGCAATCAAATACCTAGTCAAATCGAGGACAGAAGGGCTGTCGGAATACCCAAGCATTGCTGGATTGACGCAATGGCAAGGGATGCTGATAACTTACACATTAAATAAAACGGCATACATTGATCGCCAACGACAGGGGAAAATAGAGGCGAATGATTATGGAAGTAATGTTCGACTGTGAACTGTGCAGCCATAGAAAATCCTTATTTCCACTTTATATGTACATTCTTAATTCTATCCAATCTGGTTCATCCCCAGTAATCCGCCTCAATCGTTCTCATCCTGAATTCACTTCTTTTATCTACCTCCCACAGTTGTGTCCCACATAAGCCTATATATACTATAATTTAGTTTCTTACATTTATATGTTCCAATCTTGTTACTCTTTGCGTTTCAGATACTCTGATTATATACATTGCAACAGTATAAATGTATAGGGTACTGTGCATTGCACAATTAGTTAAGATAATTAATATAAATTTAAATAAATAATCAATATTGTTAGTAGTAACAATAATTCAGATTGAAAGCTGTAAAGCTGTACAACAAATTTGCCTGTTCGTACAGGTAGGTCACGCCACACACAGCTGCGCCTGTGTACACGCGTATCATACGTGTGTGTGTGTGTGGCCAGTTCATTCCTGCAAAACGTCACCCCTAAATAAACGTTAATAAATATATGAATTATTTAAATTGTGATAAGTGTATATGAAATATCACAAAACCAAATACGCCACAGTGTGTATAATATAAAGACGCACGTGTGTACGAAAGATGGTGCGAAAATAATAAAGGGTGCGAATACAGTGAAAATAAATATAAATAAAACCCATAATAATTAAGATAACGAGAAACGGTTTGAACACAGTTGTACACATAAAAATTACCGACCAGATGAATATCGGGTAATTTGCAAAAGACTTCGTATGTTGCGAAGACAAGTGAAATAAGTGTGTGAATAATCGTGTTTGTAAAAAGACTTATTCCTGCAGAGAATTGTCGAAACATGAATTTTGCGCCCTAGACTATAAATACGCGAGGCACATCAGCCTTGTTCTCTTTCTCGATCAACCACAGCGGCAGCCGGAGGTTATGTCCGACAACATCATCACTTTCGTGACATCACCGCTGCAGCCAGAGGCTATTACGGAGGACGAGGGAGCAGCACACTATATGGCACAAATTCCAGACGCAGAGGACGAGTCATCGGACTTCCGAGAGGATCCCTAGGACGAGGAAAGGATCCAGGACTTCACGACTACGCAGGATTCACCAAAATCAAGGACTCAGGACCAGAAGAGGGTACGCTGAGGAACCGCTACGACTAAGGTGAAAGAAAGCCATGTATTCATCATAACAAAAGACTTAATCAAAGACAAATAAACATTGAAAAAAGAAAGACAATAATTTCTAAGTGTATAATTTATAACTTGTAAATGTAGATGTTCTTGTACAGTAATTATAATAATATTTGAATTATGAAAACATAATTTTTGAATTGATAATTTAATAAAAACATTTAAATTTAAATTTGTTGAATTATGAAAGCATAATTTTTGAATTGATAATTTATTTAAAATATTTAAATGTAATTTTGAAAGAATAGAAAGTTTGCTAAAGTAATTAATATAAATGACAAAAGCATATGCAACAACAATACGAATTATTTAAAAAGAAAGATTTGAGAATATAATAAATTAATCATAATATACTGAGCAAGTCGAGAGCAATATTATATAATAATCAAATGTATTTATAATTATAAGAGTATTTTATGTTTGTATGTAATACGAGTATATAATATATATATATATATATATATATATATATATTGTTACGATACCAAAAGCACCCCAATACAAGGGAAGATGTACCATAGAATATAAAGTAAAAAGCATGCGGCTAAAGGTAGATAAAAGAAGAAGAATTAAAATTTTTAAATAAATAGCACTAGAATGACTGTAACGTATACGAGACAAATGACTATGACCCAACCCAAGTGATTGGCCAAATAACAAATTATATGAAAAAAAAACTAAGAAAATTAAATATAATTAAATGTACCATTGAATACAGAAAGTACAAACCAAAGGAAAATGTTGTAATATTAGCTAAGTAAGTATAGAATAATGCTGAAATAAACTAATAATAAAATACACAAACAATGATACAGAAAAGTATAATAACAAAAATGAAATATAATAGAGATAGACTAATACTCAAAATAGTCATAGACCAAAGTGAACCAAGAGTGCATGATATGAATAGGGAGTGAATTACAAATAAACGCTAAGTAATAAACACTCTATGATAATGGTGATAACACTAGTGTGATTAATAATAACCTGTACAGTGTATAAAGAAACAAAATAAAAGTGTATAACACTATTGACACTAAGTACAGTGAAGCAATACAAGTGCAGGTGTGACACAAAATATAAATAAAAAACATCAAATATAAGCAAGAACTCATATAAAAGTGAGAGTGTGGAAGGAAAGTGAGTAACTAAAAACAAAACACAAACACAATCTGTATAAAGTCACCAAAATAAGTGAACAATACTAGAGTTTAGTTTTGGAAAGGACCAAAAACAGTAGTAGATAAGATAACATTATATTATATTATTATTCAGGATAAGAATCCATTAATATTATTCAAGGTATTATTGTTAACAGTTAGAGTTAATAGTTAAAGGGCCAGATCAAACTTTAAACCAATAATATGGTATAAAAGAAAAGTAGGCCTAAAAAAGAAATGAATGTCATAATACTAAAATTATTTAATAAATGTTTGAAAGTATTGTTATTATGTTGTAAAGGAAAGCAGAGAAGATAATACTAATATTATAGAAATGTGCAAATGTTATAATTGTTGAAATAGTCTTAAGAATAAGTTGTATTATGTTGAGTGGTGATGAAAGCCTAAGAAACAGTTCATGTTAAAGTTATAAATTTAGATATAAAAGGCAATAATATGTCGGAGAAGCTGTAATATTCATATACTAAGGGATGTAAATCCGTAATAATTGTAAACTAGCTAAAACAAAAAGCAATAAGAAACTGATAATAAGAGCAAAATTAAATTTTAAACAATGTCAAAAAGATAGGCAAAGGTAGGCCTAAAGCAATGTGAAAAAAATTGAAAAATATAAACAAATAATAGTACACAGTGAGGGAAAAAGATAAGTAAACATAAAATACTAAACCAAGGAACATTACAAACACAAAATAATGGCAATAAACAACATAATAAACAAGATAAGTACAAAGAACAAAAATAGCCAAATGTTAAAACAACCCAGAGATAATAGAACTTAGTCATGTTTGATGTCAAATTAATCTACATCAAAAAAGCTATTCAATGATAATAATAAAAACCATATTGATAATAATACAAGGAAATTATCCTAATTAGAAAATATTTATTCATTTTGGGAAAAACCCCAAGCCATATCTAACAATGAGTACAAAATTCCTTCAACCAATGAGAAGGTAGGTTTTGGCAGTTAGAACTAAAAAACCGTTACAAACTTATTAACAGTCCATTTTTAGCATCAGAAGAGAGCAGATGACAAAATAGTCGCTCCATAAAAATTAGAAAATAAATCAACCAGCTGAATTAAAACAAATAATACTAAATGGAAATAAAAAAACACATTAACAGAACGTATTAGCAAGATCCATCCAATTTAATTGAGAATTACAGAAAATCAAACCAATATAAACTAATGAAATAAGAGAAGGAAGACCTGAACACCAGAATTTATGAAAATAATCTATCAAACATCGATGAAGTTGTAATGTATAATATTTAATTAATTTACTACACCCACGAGACTGATCACTACACTTCAAAATTAATGCACAATATCCAAAACTTGGTTCATACACTAAAAACACTGAATGACTATTAAAACGTGTAATAATCATTATTAAAAGATTACTCAAATTAATTATTAACACTTTGGGAAATAAGAAAATATTTGTGCCAAATATCTAAATATCTAAATTGAACTCACTATTGTTTTAAATACTAAGAAAACTGTTGTTAAGAAGGATCAAAATATTTAATTAACTTGATGTGAAGGATTGTACTTTCGAAAATCATTTTGTTTTTTTTTGCCGTAATCAAAAAAACTCTTTGACTGATTACACGTTTGTATAATATAAACTCGACATTAGAGCGTGGTCAGTCAATGACCCAACGATCAATTGCCAACCGCTGAGTTGTAATTTCTTTGAAGCCGGAGCAAAAAGTTATATATTTTTATAATCTCATGTCTTAGTACCTATCAAAAGCATAACCGATAACTAATAAACCAATACGCAAAAGTAATACCTGTTCATTGTTTCAATTAATAATATTTATGTGTTTATTTCATTAATATAGCACCGTGAAAATTTTCTACCAGAATTACAGGTTGGTACGACTGTCGCGAGAGAGCGGATTTCGAATTTAACAGACTCCAAGCGACGAGAGATATGGTTGCATCAAAAGAAAGAAGTAAAATTTTTTAATTGTTTTGAATCAAACAATTTGGCACCTATAATCGGGAAAATAACAACTACGTGGAATCAGGTAAACAGGTATTGGCGAGGTCACAAGAACGACAGGTATCGGGAAAGCTACGAGGTTTCAGACATCGTAAAAAATAACACGATCGGAGTCGAATAAAATAGAGTACGACTCGATCAGCTTATTATAAATTGACGGAACCAACGTGTGACTAAAAATAAAACCCAACACGAAGGAAGCTTGTCATAAATTGACGCCAACAACTTGGGGCTTTCACGGGAGACACGAGTTGTTGTCATAAATTGACGCAACCAACGCGGGCTTGATAGAGGAAAAGGGACGACAATAACTAAATTGTCATAATATATATATATATAATGTTTGTATATAATATGTATATTACGTGTATGTAATCAACAAGTATGTGTACTACGACTACCCATACACATGCAATAATAATGAAGTTTTAATTTGCAATTTATTTTGAAATTTTAATTAATAAATGTTTTAAATATTTTAAAAAACTTTACGTTATTATTATTATTACGATTACACCTTATAACTTAAATAGAGTTATATAAAAAAAATAGCTCGTCCCCAAAACGTTATAATATATTGTAACACAACAACTTACAAATTTAAAAGTACTATAATTTGTGGAGTGCCAAATTTATATTACATTACTGGTAAAGTGTACCAATTAATGGAGTTTGGGTGTAACGGTAATAAGAGTAGTCATTGTTAGAATTGTAACAAGTTTTCATAATTTTATTCATAAATTACAAGCGTGTTTAAAAATCTCACTTACTTCGCCAAAAATATTCATTATTGTTTGCTTGAAACGTTCAAATATTGCACTACATTTATCATTAAATAAATCTTATATTCTACAGTAACAAAGTTATATTCTAAATACTTAATAATAATATTTATTACCAATTTTCCTTTACATATAATAAAAATTATACAATAAAGGACCTATAGGGGGCATAAATGCCCGTACATAGGTTGGTCCTTAGAATTAATATTTATATACTTAATACTAATTGTGAGTTTTACCTCACCGATCATAGTAATATATTAAAAATAAATTATTTTTAAATTTTAACAAAATTTTAGTTTGTACTATAATACAATTCAATAAATAAATAAAAAAAAGAGAAAAAAAGGTCCATATCATAATAGACTGTTTTTTTGATTATTCAATAACAATGTTCCTAATTTTTTCTTTGATTTTTTTTAAGCACTTTTATATTTACACTTAGATTTTTCAGTTCATTAGGTAATTCATTAAAATATTTTATGGCATAATACACATAGCTTCTTTGCCCAATACTTAATAGGTGTCGCGGCAATATAATATTTTTATACCGTGTGTTGATTCGATTTTGTAAAAACTCACTTTTTAGATCATTGTATTGATAAACTATAGAATTCACTACAAACACCTGTTTAATATTTAATGGTTTATTCGAATCTTGTTCATTGACTCCTATAATTTTAAGAATACACTTTTGCAGCCGATCCAATGCGTCTAGAGATGATTTATATAGACCCCCCCAGCCTATGATAGCATACCCTGCCACACTATGGAATAGTCCATAGTATATTTGTAGTAGTTGCTTTTTTGATAAAATTTGTTTAAGTCTGTAAAAAACGTAGACTAAGTATTTGGTTTTTTTTACAATGTTAGCCACATGTACATCCCACTTCATGTTAAAGTCATATGTTATTCCTAGATATTTGCTAGTTTTAACTCTTTTCAATTTTTGACCATTTATCTTAATTTCAAAGTCATGCGGAACAGAGTCTCTATAATTTCCAAAGGTGATAAAAACAGACTTGCTTATGTTGAGTACTAGATTATTGTGATAGAGCCAAGAGTATATAATATCTAATTTAGTTGACATATCTGTTGCAAGTTCAGGCCATGTCTTTGCTTTCATTGGTACTGCTGTATCATCAGCATATGCTGCTATTAATACATCTTGTAACACTAGTAAGTCATTGATATATAAAATAAACAATAAAGGTCCTAATATAGAGCCCTGGGGCACTCCAACATTTGTTTTAATAGGCTGACTTCTAGTCCCATTCACCTTTACAACTTGTGTCCTGTCATGTAAATAACTGGCTATCAGGGATAAGCTTACACCTCTTATTCCCATATTCTGTAATTTGGATATAAGTATGCCATGATCGACAGTGTCAAAAGCTTTGGAGTAGTCCAAAAAAGTTACAACAGTTGGTATGCTAATACTTAGATTTTCATAAATAAATTTGCTAAGTAGGGCTATAGCATCATCTGTACCTTTCTTCTTGAGAAAGCCAAATTGTTTAGCACTTAACAGGTTATGTTTCTTTACAAATTTAAATAATCTGGTAAAAATAATTTTTTCAAAAATCTTAGCTAAATTTGATATCAGTACGATCGGTCGACAATTGTTAACCAAACTTTTTACACCTTCCTTATATATAGGACAAATTACAGCTTTCTTAAATTGATATGGACATGTACCTTGTATCATAGCAGTATTAATAATGTGAGTCAAAGCAGGAGTTATGAACGGAGCAGCTAGCTTAACTGTATAGGCATGAATTTCATCACACCCACCAGGTTTATTTTTGAGTTCACGAATAGTTTGGTAAACTTCTGACTCATTTGTTGGTGTTAGAAACATAGTATGCTGATTAATTGATATATCTGGTATTTCATGCTGCAGAATAGGAGGAGTCGAAGGCTGAACTTTCATTCAGCCTAGATACTATTGTGCTGAAAAATTCATTAAAATAATTAGCCTTTGTCCAGTCATTGCTGTTAAGTTTATTATTAATCAAAATATCATTTATTTGTCTATTTTTTGAATTACGATCCAATTTTAGATGAACATATCTCCACACTTTTTTAGAATCAGCGTTTTGTAGTTGTTTTTCTTCATGCCTATTTTTAGCAGTCCTAAGTAATGATTTAAGTCGTTTTTCGTAATTTAAGTACAGCTCTTTTTTTAGCAAGTCGTCTTGACTATTCTTCCAGGCTTTATATAATTTGTTTTTGTTATTAACTGAATTAATGAGAGCAGGGGTAATCCAGGTCTTTCTTGGTTTTTGAATTTTTGGCTTAGTTTTGTGTGAAAGTTCATTGATAGTTTGAATCTTGTTTATTAACAATTCTAATGCTTCATTGTTATTTGGTGTATTACAGACTTGTTGCCATTGTTCTGAAGCACACAGCTCCAAAAATCTTTTTTTGTTTATTTCAAAAGATACTGTAAGTTTGCATTTTATGTTGTTTCCATGTAGTGATATTAAAACGGGGTAGTGGTCTGTGATTGAGTCAATTAATTTACCAGATTTTGCTGTGTATATTCCTTTCATGAAAATATGGTCAATGCAAGTTCCATCTTTATAATTCTTTATAGGATGAGTACAAGTATTTATCATCGATTCATAACCATTTTGCAGTAATTGGTAGAAATAATCCTCAGTTTTTTCATTAAACTCAATGAGATCTAAGTTAACATCACCCAAAATCATGTGGTTTGCAACAGTTTTGTTACTTAAGATAAATTTTTCATGATCTTTAATGAATTTGTCAATCTGATAATCATGACAACGATATAGTCCAGAAATTTTGAAAATACTTTTATTTGTTAATTCTATGAGCAGACTAGTGATTTTTAAATCATTAAATTGTTCATTAATGGTTTGATACTGTAGGTTACTTTTTACATAAATAATCACTCCATCTGCTTTATTTATTCTGCTGTTATTTTTAAAATGTGTATAACCTGTTATATTTATAAGCTTAATATTATCCATGAGCCAAGCTTCAGTGCATATTATCACATCTGGTTTATGTTTAAAAGAACTTAACATAGTTTCAAGTTTTAATATATTTTTCTGTATACTTCTGATGTTGACATGTAGGGTCAGAAGCTCAGAGTCACAAAAAATGGGGTTGAGATTTATCTCTTCTGTACTATTAAAAATTAATTCATCATTAAGGTTATATTCTTGTATTTCCATAAAAAATTTATTTATAGGTTAGTTTTGATTTTTGATTTTTCCTTTAAATACAAAATTTTATCTAATCAACTAGTTGTAGGCCTAACGTAATTAAATGGAGGTTCTGGTTTCCAGGGGTAGTTTGTATCACAAATATACTGCTCCCATCTTACTTTATAACTTTCACAGTTTTGAATATCATTTGCAGAATGATCTATGGATCTTTTTTTAGTTAAGTATTTGTTAGCATTAATACAATTAATACATTTATTTATATCAGAGGTACATACTGTAGCATCATGGTTACCTGAACATTTGTAGCATGATGTTATTTGTAAATATTAAAATTCGACTGCTCAGTCTGACAGTGTGCTTTACTACAGTTTTTTTTTTCTTTATATAACTTTCAACTACGTTAATTTATGTATTGCATACATAATAATCATTGCGTAACTATACGTGGTGGAGTTAATCCTCTAACAGAACACAGGATGATATATAATAAGAATATCAGAGCATGGATGACGGACATTAGCATGTTTTTGATTGATTTATGCAATTTTTGTCAATTAGCTATTACTTTTGTATTTAGTGATGATATAGACTTGTGTTACACCAAATTCTTTGTAAATTTTTCCTCTATAATATCATGTACTTTGTTTGTGAATATGTGCGCGCGTTCGTGTGTGGTGAACCTTCGTGTTATATCTTCCGCGTTTGTTATGCGATCGGCATGAGATTTGGACAGTGAATTATTTATGAAAATAGCTACATTTTCTATATACTCTGTTGTTCTCAGCTATTTTTTAAATGTTTTTTTTTTTGTAATTGAAAACTCAACTTTTGACTGTTATCAATTGAAGAGTAATAAAAATTCTAGATAAAATCTAAGCAGGCACTCGCAGATTTATACAAAGATTCGCCTGCAACGCGTCTATCTTTTGTCCAATCTACCACGTAGATAGTCGATTGACCAATCAGAAGACCCAAAATTCAGTCAGATCCGTCGGTTGTCAGGTGTACTCTGAGTCAGTTCACCGGAAGCCGTTGCCTGGTGAGCGTGTGGTCTTCGTGAAGGGGTTTTCTTGTTCGAACTGGTTTAATCTAGAGGAACTCTAAGTCTTGGGACTGTTTTCGAGTTTGTCGAGTAGAACCAAGCGGGTGAACTACCAGTTATAAAATATTCAAGTGCTATTACGTGTTAGTGGAAGATTTTCCGCTTAGGGTGATTTATCTACCGTGATAAATCCTTATTAACGCGGAACACTTCAAGAATAGCCGGATGGTGTAAGCAATATTCACCCCTTTTAAATAATAACATTCATTATCACCCTGAGTAACAATAATTAATAATAACCAATTGCGAGCGAGTAAACAAACGATTCGGAAAGTGACAATTCGTGTGTAAAATCTGCATCAGTGTTATCAGCTGTTCAGCGAACCCCAGCGGAGAGAGAGAGAGAGAGAGAGAGAGTGAGTGAGAGAGGAGACCGGCGAACATTGCAGAGCGGAGCGTAACAGCAACGGAGCGAGTGACCTTACACCGAGTGTATAGGAATTCTACATTTCAAATAAAACCTACCGAAACTGAACTATATAAACTCTTTGAAAACAAATAAAATACTATACATGACATTTTGTTTAATTTAAATATATCATATAAACAATTATTTACTTGTGTTATAAATAAATAATTTTTCTACACCTCCAATATAGAATTGTGCATAATTTAAACACACATAATTATCCTATGCGAATATTTATTTGTATCGTCGGATAGAGATATTTGGCGCTTTCATCGTATGGCACGATTTTATTATAATTTATTAATATTATATATTTAGTTGTGTAAAGACTAGATTCATTTGGACTATTTGGTGTGTGTTCTATTTGTAAGCAGGGAGGAGTGTATATAATTTATTGAATATTCTCTGTAAGCAGATATTTGAACAGTATTATTAATTTAGTCTATTTGGGGGTTTGAATTATTATTTATATATGTATTAGATTAAGTATTGTGAACATTTGATTACGATACTATACTGTGACGTTATACAACATTTAAACTGAACATTAATACTATAATAATAAGAGTTAAAAATAGTGCCGTTTACGTCAAATAAGGACTATAATATTTGATTTAATATATAAAATAACTATAAATATGGCTGAATCACTTGAATTACAAAATACGTTAGCTGAGAACACCATGAGAACACCCTGTCAAAGTTCCAAAAAGAAAGGTCAATTGTCAACGAAGTTATTAAATAAAATGTGAATCACACGCGCACCCGCTCATTTACACACAAATATTTCAGTTGACATAAAAGAGTACAGAATTATGCATATTCTGACATGAGTTTTTAAACATACTTTGATTCAAAACTTATGACTACTTTACAAAGAAAAGAACAAAATCAATTTATAACATGTCTATGGCCGTCAGAGAATGTGTTACAGCATTAGTATGTGTGTGTGTGTGTGTGTGTGTGTGTTTCCATGAAGAATTTCCGCCTATATAAGAATGAACCTGTTAAATTATTTTTATTACACTCAGAAGTGAATGTATTACAAGGAATTTTTAATGTAAATTACACAACTCAGTATGATAACGTATACCTACAATGTTGATGTGGTAAACAAGTCTGCAAGTTAGGGAAAGTCACTTCTAAAGTTCAGCAATTGCCAATCACGCGTGACAAGCCACAGGTTAAATTAATTTAATATTACACGTAAGCCGTCAGCCAGTCATTTTGGTGACTTGTCACTGACAGAACTTGTCACGCACAAAACAGAAACTTTAATTTTGTCGCTCTATTTACAGTTATAATCTAAATAGTATGGAATACTGATAAAGAAACTCAAATGGGTGTTCTTCATTCTTATGGTGGTAGAATAATACGTTCGTTTTGGCTCCCTGTAGTGTAAAGAACCAAATGTTTAACCTCATTGACAGTTCTTCTCCAGTTGCGAGCTTCCATCTTCCTCGAGTCTTTTACTATATCTGACAGCCACCTATTCCTCTTCTATTAGAATCGAATAGTTTCTACTCTCATGTTTTATGTTATATAAGCGGACGTATTTCTAATCTATCCTTGTTTCTAAATATATTTGCTGGTAATTCACGTGCGGCCGGATACTAATTCAGTTGACAAGATCCCCATCTAATTTGTATGCGACAAGATATTTAAGATCACAATGAGGAGCTATACAAGCTGTATAAAAACAATGATCTGGGCACCACCATCCAACTCCATAGATTGCAATGGGCAGGACACATCATTAGGATGGAAGGCAACCGAATACCTAGGAATGTACTGTTTAGTCAGATTGAGGGTAGAAGGTTTGTTGGAAGACCCAAGACACGCTGGATTGACGCAGTGGCGAGGGATGCTGATAATTTACTTAAAATAAAACGATCGACGTCGATCGCCAAGGACAGGGAAAAATGGACAGAAAAATGGAGGAGGATAATAGAGGCTAAGGTTCTACTTCGACAAGAACGGGAACGAGAACAAGAACGAGAACGAGAACGAAGTCGAGGACGAGGACGAGGACGAGGACGAACAAGAACAAGAACAAGAACAAGAACAAGAACAAGAACAAGAACAAGAACAAGAACAAGAACAAGAACAAGAACAAGAACAAGAACAAGAACAAGAACAAGAACAAGAACAAGAACAAGAACGAGAACGAGAACGAGAACGAGAACGAGAACGAGAACGAGAACGAGAACGAGAACGAGAACGAGAACGAGAACGAGAACGAGAACGAGAACGAGAACGAGAACGAGAACGAGAACGAGAACGAGAACGAGAACGAGAACGAGAACGAGAACGAGAACGAGAACGAGAACGAGAACGAGAACGAGAACAAGAACAAGAACAAGAACAAGAACAAGAACAAACATTTAAGTGAAAACTTGATCCAGTGACGTATATCTACTTGTGTTCTAGTTTTGTTCGAACCACCTCTAGTTTGGCATCCTGATCCAGATCGAATCGTGGAGCAACAGAGCTGGACGTGCCCGGGCAAACCCGATGACTACCTGATGTTACTGTGTTAACCTGAGTAACACAGCTATGAGCACATGGCTATGTGCTTCATTACAGGAATGAGTCCACAGAAATTGGCGGGACGGAGGCTGTTATTGTTACTGTGGGTCCGGACCCCAGAGTGAACCGCAACGTTTTTTTTTGTCATGAATGGAAACGGACGGAGAGGGAAGTGAACGAAGGTGAAGTATATCCTGTTTGTCTTATTTTCTTATTTATGGGAAGGAGATAGAGACACACTCGAGTGAACGTTAAGGGGAAGGATTGGGTGGTCAAGCGTCGCAAGGGCGGCGGCGGGGGGCAGAAGACAACTTTGGGGGGGGGGGAATCGAGCAAAGTTCGGGAGCGTTTATTCTAGTTTGTAATACTGACCGCGCTCCTTTAATGCCTCCAAGGCTGGTGTCGCCACGAGCCAATCAGAGCTCCCGATTTCTAATTGTCTCGCTGTGAGCTGTCTCCGTTTCAGCCAGGTATTTGCGGCCAAAGTAATTCAGGCTGGCATGGGAAGCAGATGTCTGCCGCTTCCGTCACAATATATCGAATTGTTAGTGGTAAAACTACCCAAGTCTAAGTTTTAATGATGTTTAAAGATATTTCAAGAAACGAAATTTTTTATGTATTTGTCTTTTCATTTTTATTTTTCAACAGCAATAATCAATAGAAAACTCTCTTAGTAAAAAAAAGTAACTTTGAAAATTAGTTTGTTGATTTATCATTGCATTTGACAGCCATTAAATTCAGTTTTCCGTAAATTGACACAAGTGGACTTGGGTAGATTTACCAATGACCCCACAACATACGAGGGTCAGTTGGAAAGTTCGCGGAACGACATCTGCAGCTTAGAGGGAAAACAAAATTTTTCGTGTGCTGCAAGGTTTGTATTTTATGTAAACGCCTGTTAATTTTCAAATCTATCAATTTATTCATTGTTCATAATCTGTTTAAAATTGACGTGTCATGCGTGTTTTGAAAAAGGGACAAAATCAAACATCGTGATCTGATTCTTTGTTAAAAAAATGTTCAGCGCCAACGGAAATTCAAAACGAAATTGTAAATGTGTCAGGAGAAGCTGTGACTTCAAAACCAACGGGTTGTAAATAGGCACTTGGGTTTAAACATGGTCGTACGAGCATTTGGAAACGTGGTCGCACTGGACGCCCCAAGAATCCAACAACTCCAGTTGCGGCAGCCATCTTGCACAATGATTTTGCACACCAATTTCTCGAGTTAAAGTATGATGCACACGCTTATAAAATATGCCTATGATTTCAGCAACGTCATCAACTTCTCAATCTGCGGTTTTCCAACACCCTATGAAATTTTTTCAATAATGCCATTTTCTGTTGCACTTTTTGGACGTCCACTGCTGGGATAGCCTTCAGTGCTTGTACGACCACGATTAAACTCGACTGTGCCCCCCTCTTACCGTTGTTTCTGAAGGCGCAACATTTCATAACACATTTACAATGTTGTTTTGATTTTTCATTGGCGCTAAAACGGTTTTAACAGCGAATTCATCACAACACGATGTTTGATTTTTTGCATTTTAAAAACACGCGTGACAGGAAAATTTCAAACAGCTGGTAAAAATGAATAAATTAACAGATATGTCTGGAAATTAACAGGTGTTCACGCAAAATATACGTCTTGCAGCACACGAAAGATTTTAGTTCTACCACTGAGCTACAGATGTCGTTTCGCGAACTTTTCAACTAACCCTCGTAATGTAGAAGGTGGACTGACCCTATGTAGTAGAAGGTTTTTTGGTATATCAGTGTATGACATTTTTGTATTGCCGACGTATGTTTAACGCTTCGTAATACCGGGGCTTTTTTAAGACGTACTGATGATGATTTAGTTACAGGATGTGCTTTATACCTTACTTCCATTGGGGTTGTTACAGCGGGAAGGTTCGAGCGTGGGGAAGACTGTGTTGTGGCCGTTTGTTGTGTTTTATTCCATGAACTGTCAGTTAGGAATTTACAAACAGCACTAATTTAGTATGGTCATTTCTGTCGTTGACTGCTTTTTTTTTATAAGAGATCTGTAATCTGTTCGACTAAGCGAACATTTAGCGAATTGGCTGACAACACACATACAGGATTATGAAGAGCTGACCATTGACAGCTCTTCTTGTTTTTGATAATAGATTAAATAAGTACTCAAATTATAAAACTAAATAATAAAAACATGTAAACAAATGAACAAAAATCACTTCCGCTTCCTGCTGGCATGATACAAAAACCTCAAATGTTAAACACTGGGCCCATAAGGAACATATACTGGTTAACATTAACACTTAATAATGACACGAATACAAAAACATACAGAACAGATATTACAGACATTACAATACAGAAAATACAGAGAATACATTATTAGTTAAACCTGAATGGTAAGTCTAACAGTTTGTGCCTTTTCAGTCTGTAAATATCTTCACTGTTATCCAACAAATTAATTGCCAGGTGGTTCGGATGATTTTCTAATTTGGAGTTGTGAGTCCTGCAGAGGCGCATGATTTCTTCTCTCGCGGTTGGAACTTTGAGGTCGCGGTGTATTGAGCTGTTGGAGACAAACCATGGAGCGTCGACTATTGATCTTAAAGTTTTGGACTGAAAGCGCTGGATAATCTAAATATTACTTATACTAGCAGTGCCCCAAAGTTGAATACCATAAGTCCATACCGGTTTAGGAACTGCTTTATAGATCAACAGTAAAATATAGATCGTTTATAGATCGTTGAATGCTGCCTCCCTTTTCCGGTAGCTCTCAGACCCCTCTCTGTACGGTTTGATTTCCTTATCGTTTGTACGTGTCAACGTTTTTGCATTTTTCAACAGAATGTGTGTCCTGTTTCTTCGGCGTGTTTTGTCAGGGACGTATCGTCTTCCGTCTTCCTGCTTTGCTACCGGCAATTTGTTGACGGATATTTCTTCCAGAGTGGCCGATATAAAATCGTTCGCAGTTTTTGCACAGTATTTGGTCCACACACATTCTCACTCTAAGTGCTGCGGTCTTTCGGGTTTTTTAAAAAAGCTTCTAATTTTTTGTGCATGTTGTATGTTGTTCTGGTGTGATGGTTCTTGAGTATTCTCTCAGTTATATGTGTCTGTTGTGCCCTTTACACGTGGTAATATTAAGGTACCGATTGTACTCCTGTGTTTCTTATATGGTGCATGATGATGATTTTATATGCCAAGAACTCTTAATTTGCCCTTTCCGTTAATGTGTATGCGCGCGCGCATTTGTGTGTATACGATCTTACGTTAGGCTGTATAAGTGACGGTTCGCCCCTGCGGTTGTTGCCTGTTTTGTTTTTAACTGTAACCAATAATGTTTTGTTGTGTAACCAATTGCAGTCAGACCAACGAACGCCTTGGCTGGTTAGTCAATTTTAAAATTTATTAATTCTTTTTATTCTCATGTTATATTTATTTTACATTCGTGTTATATTAGCTTAAATTAAGATGTCCTTTATTAAACGAAAGATAGTTTTCTGATAATACAATTCTTAATTTTGCACGTGAGGAAGATCACTAATTACTTAGTGGTGGAAATTTTGTGTTAATTATATTGTGACGAAGGCCAAAGTCCGAAACAGTATACTTATAAATTTTTATTTATATTTACATTGTATGTATATTTGCGTTCATATTTATATTAATATTTATACCTACATTGACACTTACACTGCCGGCGTATGTTTAACCCTCCGTATTTCCGGAGCTTTTTTACGACGTAATGATGATGATTTAGTTACTGGGCGCGCTTTATATCTTACTTCCATTGTGGTTGTTTCAGCAGTCAGTTTACAATTATATATTATAATATTTTTATTTATATTTAGAATTATATATTATCTAATATTTATAATTATTTTACAATCAAGATATTGTTACGACGGCCTCACAAATCGTCGTATGGTACAGTGGAAACAAATACAGACACCAATGAAGCAACTAAGACACTAATTACCTGCTTTAATTAATAACGAATAAAAATGTGAAATCAACATGGTAGTCTCGTACAATAATTCAAGTTAAATTTGCTTACATGCAAAAATAATGTCAAGTATTAAGATTCCTGCAATAATTATACCACAATAATTACTTTTCACTAACAACCATTTGAGACGCACTGAGTAAACCACCCAACATAAACTGACTTCTAAGCGGCAGGTGTCGCTATATGTATATAGCCTACCCATGTTCCAGACTAGTGTTCCATAATATGCGTCAACAAGCACTCGGAAGCTCAAGAGGGCACTTGTGTGCGGCCTTGGTAGAAACACGCACCTGGTCGGCTAGCCGGGAAACGCGTAGATCGACGCTCTCGCATTTTCGAGAGGGTTCCGTCGTTACAATATATCGTTACCTTACTTGGAACATGTTTCGAGAATGTTATATATTTTCCATCCTCAGCCATCTTAGTTTTTGATCTTGTGGAATATTTGTGTCCATGCTGGTTGTTGCTTTGGCATCCTGTTGGCTTTTCGAAATTTAAATTTGTTTGTGTTATTGTGTGTGGGTGTGGTATATTAGTAGCGTTTGATTCTTGATATTTATTTAATTATTTATTATTCCTTTGCACCTCTAAAAACACAGAGAAGTGATAGAAATATTATGTATAATAAGTAGTTAAAGGGTTTTACTGACATAGCACTGACAATGATTAATGAAATTTAATTTTTCAATTTTTCTCACAGCAAGAATAAAATCTATAATATATTTGCCAAAGCCCACTCACTGACTCATCACTGTATCTCAACAATGACAAGGCCTAGAAAGATGAAACTTTACATAGATATTCACTAGATACTGTAGATGTGCAATAAGACGGGGTTTGACAAAATTCAAAATTTAAGGGGGGTTTTGGAGGGGTCAAAGTGATCGATTATTCTCATACTCACTCACTCACTCATCACTGTATCTCAACAATGACAAGGCCTAAAAAGATGAAACTTTACATAAATATTCACTAGATACTGTAAATGTGCAATAAGACGGGGTTTGATAAAATTCAAAATTTTAGGGGGGTTTTGGAGGGGTCAAAGTGACCGAATATTCTCATAAGAAATACATGACAGTTAAAACGTGACAACTGTTAGGCACCTTCTAGATGTGAAACCCCCCTTTTATTTTTCTAAGTTTTGTAATTTTTTTTTTTTTTTAATTTTATTTAATTTTATTTTTATTAAGTTTTTTTTTGTAAAAGGGGAGAGACATCATATTTAGAACTAGGTAAAGAGAAACCTAGAGGAAGCAAAAGTGTGCAAGGCCCAGATACAATTACAGACATGTCCCCCCAGGTGAATGACAGGACTTGCAAATGAAAAACTCTTTTAACCAACAAGCGTGTGCTTTATTCAACCTGTAAGATCTTCCATACATAACAAGTTCGTAATTGTGTGAGCACACCATTAAAGGCAGACTTATATATATCTATGTATATCCATTAATTCATAATGTCACAAAGTAAGTGAATTGATATTACTAATTGCAAAATTTCTGCCTGATCATGTATGAGTCACAGTTGGTAATAATCTCATTCATTAAGCAATACTAATCCATCAGTGTTGTATAATATCAATTAGGCTAGCCTGTTGTCTCAGCGAGCACACTTATGGTTATTCTCTTGTTTTAAATCAGTTACATATTCCCCAAAAATATATCTATATATATATAGTAAAATTACACACACAAACACATATACGACATGAATAACAAAACATCCCTCATTTCAACACTAACCTCCACATAAACCGATTCCCACTACAGTAAATAAATGAAGCCTAATATGTATAGCTAGGTACAAATATAAATAACAACGTAAAATGGAATATCTCAGCTCCTAAGCATAGATTTGCCAGCATATTCACAAGCATAGTTCACACCAGAGAATGTAAGTTACCGCCCCGAAACTCAACCAGCCAAACGAACCCTTAGCTTAATCATTAAGCGTTAAGTATGTGTGTGAAAGAAAATCGTTTCTCATCAACAGCATCAGACAACCCCCAGCTACGTTATTAAACTCTGCCATGACCAGATGACTTGATAGCACGAGATAATTAACTCCCTAATGGTCTTAATTAGATGAAAGTTAGATCTTACAGTAAACGCGGATGTGTGTGTATGTGTGTATGTGTGTAACTTCTTACACATTATACAGTTATAAGATACTTCATTAGGTGTACTGTGGTAATGTTCACACATGCAATAACATGATGATCACACATAATTGAACATGAGAGTTTGTGCTAGAGTCTAATTTTCAGAACTTCACGAGTGAGCTTCTGGCGGCTTCTGTGCATTCACATGTTGTAGAGAGAGAGAAATAGATAAACAGAATTTTCCCACCTGGATAGTCCGGTGTACTTAGTTCGTATAGGCGAGGATCAGTGATGTCACAGTCATATCACCCGTCCCTGGTGCAGCTTAGCGTTGGAAAAGTTCTTGGTTCAGCTTAGCATCGAAAAGTCCTCGACTAACGGCATTGTGGCTAAAGATCGTCTCTGCTATTAGGGGGAACAGATGTTCGTTCGCCCCTGACACCCATCTCGTCCTTGGTCGAGCACCTGGAGCAACACTTTATCTAGCCTATCATAGTGATAGGTACGGAAGTCCTGGTTAGAAGTTCGCCGCCAGCCGAGACCAGATGAACAGCTTGGAGGATGAAGCAGAAATGAGAGCGAATCAACGTTTCGCTCCAGCCAAGTAACCTCCGAAAGCAGGAATGTACAGACACACAGCTGGCTGGCAGCGCCAGCTGTATTGCGTAGCCACACAACCTTTTGTGTGTATAACTGACCGGCAACAAACAATCGTAACAGAGTGGCAGTGCGTGACGTCAGCGGCGCTCGTTTTTAAAATACTAATAATCTAATACGTTGCCGAAGCCAGTTCGGCACACCCTCACCCCAAAAGGGCAACATGGTTGACCCAAAACAAACAAGTCTTCAAGCACGACGGCTGCGGGAAACCTGGAAATCTCAGATTCTAAAACGCTCTTGGTGAGTTCAGTAACACAGGAAAACGAAAAGGCAGAAGGAAGAGGTGTGAGTCAGTGAATGTGTGTCTGAAAGAGAAGATGTAAGTGTGAGTCCTGCATACTCGCCGGGCCCTGGTCCGCATGCAGATAGAAGAGACAGGAAAGAACAGGAGAAAGAGAAGAATCGCAGACCTGCTCTGAGTACCGACCACCAAGGCCTCCCAAATCTAATAACTGAGACCCAGGACCACTAACACCATATTACTCCCTTCCCAGGACTGAAAATCTCCTCCACACTGCGACCATCCCCCACGCGCGTCCTCTCCTCCATGCCAAACTCTCGGGACCGCCCCAACACGTCACCATCTCCGGTGACCACCACCTAACTCTCCTGGCACTCACATATTCACGCCCGAAGGCTAACAAGGTGCTACAACCTTGATATGTGAGTACCATTTCTACAACCATCCAGCTCGTGGACCGACCAGCCGTGTGCAGCAAAACAAGGCATTATCAATCCTTGACACACGACTGGCCCACATCCCTACCCTAGGGCGGACGGACCCGATTAGCAAGGCCGAGAAGACCGCATTGAGGGCACGCGAACATCAATCTCCCAATCTCCACTTTATAATAGTTATCTCTCTATCTAAGGAGGAGGGGGGATAACTTCTCTGCGGACAGCCAACACTCAGCCATACAACCGACGCCCAAACAACCCTGGGGACATCAACCCGGAATGCGGCATGGTTCGGGCCAAACACTAATCCACATTGAGAAACTGACCTACATTTTATATCACTCGAACAGCTGATCAGACAGAAAACAAATAAACTGGTCTTTGAATATAGAAGCCGGATATAACGATACACAATCTATCAGATAAGCAGGCAGCAAGGCTTGAAATAGTGTTACAGCTGCGGCTATCAGCTGGCCAAAGGTTATCTTTCGGATCAGTTTGTATCACTGTTCAAAACTATTGCATCGATTCTGGTTTAATATTTAATTCATTCTTTCTAACATCTATTGTCTTTAGTACAGTTAGCGTTAAAATTCCCGTTTCAAAAAACAAGGTCCCCCAAAAAAAATCCTAACTCAAATTCATCTGAATTCCTTCTTCATTTGGAACGCCCCTCTTACTACTTAAATTCACTCAGTATCCACCAGAATTATACAATTTACAACATACCTCACAGACAACAATTTAACACCAACACATAAGGAAGAACTTGATCATTCAAGTGGCTCCAGAATACTCTAGCGATACGACGAGATGGGTGTCATAAAAGCAGAGAAACAGCCATGCAAAATGCCCAGAAGAGAACACAACACAAAACAATCAAAACTAACTCACTAAACACAATACACAAAGTACACATAAAATGCAATGTAATTGAAAATATAAAGTATCACATCCATGCCCTTGGTCGGACCATAACCGCATTCAAAATACGATACCGCAACGCAACGCCCTCAATAAACAATTACCATATAACTGGGATGCTACCAAACACGTTGTCTAATCCAAGAAACAAGTCATAATCAAACTCAACAAGTACCGACGGCCCTCATCATGTCCAGACTCCGTATGAGCTCCAGGATATGTGCAAGTGCAACCAATCAGCACACATTCATTAAAACAAATTAATCACATTCTCATAACCCCTTTTCAAAATTCATCTCGCACTCAACATCACAAAATAATCACTTAAACACTAACACATATTAAATTATTTTAACTTCATTAACCCCCTATTCATTTTATAAAATGTGCTCTTTTTTTTTTTTTTTTGGTTGTTCATTCTGTTAATTTATTACACTATCATTAAGTTTTCTTACAACACTTGGATTCTAATCAAAAATAATTTGAAGTAATTTGCAAGTCCTAACACCAGCTGACACGTCTGTAGCCACACTAAGTTTCATTTAAGAAAATAAATATAAGTCCCCAGATTCTAAAAATTTCTCAAGTTCAACAGAGAAAATCAGGCAGAAATCATACCTACTATCCATCCATAATCATAAAATCCACGCTCTGCTACCATTTGAAACCCCCCTTTTATTTTTCTAAGTTTTGTAATTTTTTTTTTTGAATTTTATTTAATTTTATTTTTATTAAGTTTTTTTTGTAAAAGGGGAGAGACATCATATTTAGAACTAGGTAAAGAGAAACCTAGAGGAAGCAAAAGTGTGCAAGGCCCAGATACAATTACAGACATGTCCCCCCAGGTGAATGACAGGACTTGCAAATGAAAAACTCTTTTAACCAACAAGCGTGTGCTTTATTCAACCTGTAAGATCTTCCATACATAACAAGTTCGTAATTGTGTGAGCACACCATTAAAGGCAGACTTATATATATCTATGTATATCCATTAATTCATAATGTCACAAAGTAAGTGAATTGATATTACTAATTGCAAAATTTCTGCCTGATCATGTATGAGTCACAGTTGGTAATAATCTCATTCATTAAGCAATACTAATCCATCAGTGTTGTATAATATCAATTAGGCTAGCCTGTTGTCTCAGCGAGCACATTTATGGTTATTCTCTTGTTTTAAATCAGTTACATATTCCCCAAAAATATATCTATATATATATATATAGTAAAATTACACACACAAACACATATACGACATGAATAACAAAACATCCCTCATTTCAACACTAACCTCCACATAAACCGATTCCCACTACAGTAAATAAATGAAGCCTAATATGTATAGCTAGGTACAAATATAAATAACAACGTAAAATGGAATATCTCAGCTCCTAAGCATAGATTTGCCAGCATATTCACAAGCATAGTTCACACCAGAGAATGTAAGTTACCGCCCCGAAACTCAACCAGCCAAACGAACCCTTAGCTTAATCATTAAGCGTTAAGTATGTGTGTGAAAGAAAATCGTTTCTCATCAACAGCATCAGACAACCCCCAGCTACGTTATTAAACTCTGCCATGACCAGATGACTTGATAGCACGAGATAATTAACTCCCTAATGGTCTTAATTAGATGAAAGTTAGATCTTACAGTAAACGCGGATGTGTGTGTATGTGTGTATGTGTGTAACTTCTTACACATTATACAGTTATAAGATACTTCATTAGGTGTACTGTGGTAATGTTCACACATGCAATAACATGATGATCACACATAATTGAACATGAGAGTTTGTGCTAGAGTCTAATTTTCAGAACTTCACGAGTGAGCTTCTGGCGGCTTCTGTGCATTCACATGTTGTAGAGAGAGAGAAATAGATAAACAGAATTTTCCCACCTGGATAGTCCGGTGTACTTAGTTCGTATAGGCGAGGATCAGTGATGTCACAGTCATATCACCCGTCCCTGGTGCAGCTTAGCGTTGGAAAAGTTCTTGGTTCAGCTTAGCATCGAAAAGTCCTCGACTGACGGCATTGTGGCTAAAGATCGTCTCTGCTATTAGGGGGAACAGATGTTCGTTCGCCCCTGACACCCATCTCGTCCTTGGTCGAGCACCTGGAGCAACACTTTATCTAGCCTATCATAGTGATAGGTACGGAAGTCCTGGTTAGAAGTTCGCCGCCAGCCGAGACCAGATGAACAGCTTGGAGGATGAAGCAGAAATGAGAGCGAATCAACGTTTCGCTCCAGCCAAGTAACCTCCGAAAGCAGGAATGTACAGACACACAGCTGGCTGGCAGCGCCAGCTGTATTGCGTAGCCACACAACCTTTTGTGTGTATAACTGACCGGCAACAAACAATCGTAACAGAGTGGCAGTGCGTTACGTCAGCGGCGCTCGTTTTTAAAATACTAATAATCTAATACGTTGCCGAAGCCAGTTCGGCACAGATGAGATAGAAACATGAAATTTGTTCTACAAGTTAATTTAACCCTCTTTTAAAGAACACAAAGGTCAACCTTAAATAATTTTAATTAAAACTACCCTAAAGAAGACTGCTTCTCCCATGGCCAGTTGTATGTTGCTTGCTCACGAGTTAGCTCTTCTGAGAGTTTAACTATCCTTCAGCCACAGGGTCAAACAAAGAACGTTGTCTATAAGGAAGTTTTATAAGTGCCGTATTTCGTTTCACAAAACGATTTCAGTAGACTTAGTATTAGCACCCATTTATGCTTTTAAAAATTTGTAAATATTACATTTATACAATATGCTTGGTTACCCAAGGTTAAAAAAAAACCACCGAACCAATGTGTTTATTCAGTAAAAACAGTAGCGAAGCACGGGTATACAGCTAGTAGGCCTATATGGTGTGTGCAACTACAAATTACCAGCGGTCGTTAAAACTACTATTGTTTTCCATTAGTATACTGACTAATTGTTTCCACAGACGGCATGTCAAAGTTTACGTAATAAAGGCAAAGAAGCGCTTTATATGCTTAGTACCTGTATCTGACTTGACTGTATTCTGTAATAATTCCAAGTGTAAGCTGTTGCGGCGTTTGATATACGGCAGCATAACTTTACGAGCATTTCAAAATTACCTGTATAAAGAGCGAATGTAGTGCTAATAAAAATCTACAGCTTAAATCTCTACAAAACAACACAAGTGCCTTGTCCCTCCGCCTGTCTCTCTATATAAAAACCTCGTTCTCGTTCAGATTGACTGCCGGTTCCACTAGAATAAATCTGCCATAAATGATAACATAAGTTATTCTTTATAAAATTCTTTTAGCGCAGTAAGTTAAAAAGGGAAGAAAATTAAACGAAATGGTGATATTGTCTGGATGTAACTATTTAAAAAGTACAAGTTAATCCGCTTTCCACTGGATTAGAATTTATTATTTTTTCAATAAGATTTGAAATTCATTCAGTATGGTATCGAAATGTAGACATAAGAGAGGAAAACGAATTGGTGTATAGATAATAGAAACGATAGAAGTGAAAATATTAAGTTAGTTCGGACGCCCTAAACCGCATGTCTAGGGAGAGACGGCGAAGGAAAGTATGGGAATGGACACCACCCATTAGATGGAAAAAAGGAAGGCCTAGACATTGTGCCGAGGTTTGAATTTCCCGGCGCGGTTAGATTTGTTCAGTGCGGCCAGAGCAGTTGACAGCAGTGCCGCCAATGCCTTTTGTCAACACTCCGGCGACGCGATCGAGTGAGCTGCCGCTATCTCAGCTGATGGCAGTGCTCTGTTCGCAATCAGGTTAACCGAAAGCTTATTTTTGCAAATTGGGACAGGTTGCTTTATGCAGGATGTGGGACCAACTAACTCATTTCTCTGCCAGCCTTCGATCTGAAAGTTCCACTGGTCTGACGGCCCAGAATGTGTGCAGATCTGTTTAACATGCGGCTGTAATCTCGTAGAGGACGTTCAGGTTGGTCTGGACTTAATTATATTATTCTAGGTTTATTTAATTATGTGTGTTATTATTGTGTAAGCGTCTGTGTGGTCCAGACTCATGTAAAACTTATTTAATTGTAAAACTCACGCCTTGTGAAATCTAGTCTACTCGTTACTTCCTGTCTGGAAACAATTGTTGCTTGTTAACACTTATTCTGATCAAGCTAATTGAAATTAATTACTATAATTGAATAAAAATAAGCAATACTGAATTAATTAGAGTAAATAAGGTGTTGATGAGCCTCCAGGCGGTCTAGTGGCTAACGCGGGCGATTGATGCGCTCGTGGTCCCGGGTTCAATTCCCGGCGGAGGTTCCGTACGGCGTGCACTCAGCGTCGTGAGGCAAACTGAGTAGGCGCTGAGATAACAGCGCCGCCTCCTGGCTCTGAATACCGCAACTAGCGGCTGGTGGCGCGTAGTATTAGCCATACACCGTCACACTAACACAAAAGCCGTGCGGTACGCCTTTGTCCTTAACGGACTGTTGAGCGGAGGTTTAATTTTTAATTTTTAATTAAATAAGGTGTTGATAAAAGATTGTGGAAGTGATTGCGGAGTTTGTGTTCCGAGGCGAGAGAAGGTTGTGTGTAGGGGGTATTAACTGGCGGCTAATCTCCAAATAGGGTCCCTGCACCAGCCAGGAGAAAGGGGAAAGAGCGGTAGTCACAATAACACCGGTGACTACCCGCAGAGCAGTGCACCAGAATGCTCCCCGAAGCCGTCAGACCTAGGAATGGTGAACTAGTCTTAAATTTTACGTAGCGGCCCTTGCGACTAGAGCCGCTACAACATTCCGTGAGAAAAGATGTAGAAGACGCCACGACTACAAGAGGCTTCACACAAAAGGACTGTTTGGAAGGTCTTCGATGGAAGCTAGGATACGACAAGCGGAATCAGCCGTAACATAATCGCAATATCATGATGGTGTTTTGAAAGACTGTAGGATTTTACACAAGGAAGGTATTTATGACTACCTTCAGCACAGAAACTTTCACGTTGGTAACACAATTCAGTAGAAAATTGTAAGTTTTTGAAATAATATTTTCAAATAATTCTAGACATAAAATTTGATTACACTTATTTTAGTAAAACTATTGCTACGACAATTATGTAACGATCTCAAAAATTCAAGAGCGTCATTCTACACGTTTCTCGACTAGCCGAGCGTGTGCAATGTCTGTGTCGAGGTTGTGCACTGGCGTAGCCTCCAGACAATGTGAGCTCTTGTAACTATGCAAATGATGTCGGCACGCCACAAGGAATATAGAAAATTATTCTGGAACTTCTGCGGGATATATATAAGCAATAGCGGCCAGCTTAGTCAGTCAGTCGGTTACACTATTTGCGCGATGTATTTAATGCGGATTAGTGGAAAGTGATTATTGTGTTTGTACTGTACAGTAATAAGGTGACGTTATTATTGCGTGTAGATAATATCAACTTGAATTATTGTTGGCGGTACTTTTGTTGAGTTGAAATTGTTATATGTGACTAATTAAAGTTGGTAATAATTAGTGACGTCATTGTTGTCTGTATTTTGTTGACACTGCACAACACGACGGTCGTAACGATATATTTTTATTTTTGTCGTTAATTCGGTAGTACACAACTGTCGTTTCTATATTTTGTTCCAGTTAAAGGCACATAAAACCTGCCTCGCTTTAGATTAAAACATTAAATTTCACCCGTAAAATTGTTTCCAAATATTCTAACGCCTGTAAACAGGTAACCTGTGTCTCATGTGCGTCGTATGTTTATAAAGTCTGCGAGCAATGTAATGTCCACGTTATTCAGAGCCTGCTGATTGTTATACACGTGTCGTGAAATCTGCAGTGAAACATTCTGATCTGGCAAATAGCAGTGTTTCGGAAGCAATAGTCAGTTTGACATTGCGTTTCAGTGTGTGTGTGTGTGTGTGTGTGTGTGTGTGTGTGTGTGTGTGTGTGTGTGTGTGTGTGTGTGTGTGTGTGTGTGTGTGTGTGTGTGTGTGTGTGTGTGTGTGTGTGTGTGTGTGTGTGTTTACAGCGGTTTAGTGTAAAGTCGACATTACAAAGGTTTAGAAAACATAAAAACACTTGGTAAGTTTCACAATTTTGTTATCATTATCTACCTTTGACAGCAATTTTAGCTTATTAAGCTATTCTCAAAGAGATCATAGAAACAACTTAACTGAGAAAGTCAAACAGCTGTCAGAGGTAAATAATGTACTGTAAAACTTATCAAGTGTTTGCATGTTTTTTAAGCCTTTGTATTAATGTGTTTCATTAAGTGCCCAACGAGTCATCAATCAATGTCGTGAAAGTCAACATTGTTGATTATTGTGTGCACACATCTATAATCGGGGATTTGTATTACTTACTGTGATAGTATAAACTAAAGAAAATTATTGTTGAATATATAAGTGTGTGTGTGTTAGATTATGGCACAGTTAGAGAATGGTTATATTGTTTTTGTGAGTAACAAACATATATATATACGGGTTAAAACGTCCTGCGACGTTCTCCAATGCCTAATTGCCAATATCTCCTGTCGTTTGCAGTTTTCTTCGGTTAGACCTCGTACACTCATTGATCTCCTTATACCCAGTATCCATGTTACTTTTGGTCTTCCCCTTTTTCTGTTTTCCTGTGGTATCCATTTCATCACTCTCTTTGGCAACCTCTCCTCCCCCATTCTCTGCACGTGTCCATACCAAATTAATTGTTTTTTCTCGATGTGTTCTAAAACGGTTTCTTTTATATTCATTTGTTGCTTAATATTGTTTCGTTTCTGATCCGGTATAATTTTGATGTTCTACATATTCTTCGTAAGGCGTCCATTTCTGTGGCTTCTATCTTTCTTTTCAGACGTTCTTTCATTCTCCATGTCTCAGACCCATATACTAATGTGCTCTTAATCATTGTGTTGTATATTCTCATTTTCCTTTGTTTTCCTTTGTTTTCCTTTGTTTGAGTAACAAACATTCTGATGTAAAATTATTTTATCCCACCGTTTAAACACGAGATCTGTGTGACCGTAGTAACAATATTTACTTGTTGTGGATTTTTTGGCTTTGTGTAACCCAGTTTAAATACACATAGGTCGGAATCTTAAAATATGTATGTGTGTATTGCAACCGCTTTAAGTAAGACTGAAAAAAGTCAAATCATATGTAGTGTTATACCCCACAACGAATTCTGGAGGGAAAAACGATGAGGGATACTCAAATAAAATTTTATAAATTGACAGCGGCCCCACAACGGATCAGAAATGAGATTTATTCGATCAGTCGAAGATTATGGAAGACTCTAGGCTATAACAAGTAATGACATAAGGCAGGAATTATAGGTAGATCTACAACCGATAACAAAAATAACATCACGGAATAAAGAAAGATAGAGGAACCGTGTTATGAGCATGTCTGTGGATAGAAACTCAGGCAGGCTATGAGCTATTTGTTAGTAGGCTTTGTGAATTCAAAGTGTTACGAGACCAAGGATAAGATGATAAAGCCGGAACAGACAGAAGTGCCCTTATCCGGAGAAGCAACAAGAAGAAGTTGTATCTTCTTCAAAAGACATGAATTGTATAAACGTATTTTGCAAGGACATGTGTTTCACTTCCTTACATCGAACGTTCGTGTCGGTCTCTCTATCTCTCTCTCTCCCTTTCTCTATTATATTTTACTGCTTTATTCTTGAAGCAAACTTATTATATACCCCTAATTTCGTAGTGGCCGTCAATCAATGAAATGTTGCGATTCTATAGTACTCTGTATATACTAAGTTCTCCGTAAATAATAATTTACAACAATATGATTATATAAAAGATATCCATTTTCACTTGGTAGATTGGTTTACCATAAACAGGTGTTTGTAATAAAATTGTCCTAAGGCTTTCACGGCCGGTGTCAGTTGTATAAGTAAAGTTTTCCGGGCTGTTTGGCCGTGGTCTATGGTTTAATGACAAACCAAACGTTTCAACAGCTCCATTGGCTGCCATCATCAGTTGAATTAAAAGAAATCCAAGGCCTCCTGAACGTAGGTTGTTCGCGTCAGGCCCACAGTACTGTGGTACTGTGGCCTTTACCACAGTACTGTGGCCCTCACGCGAACAACCTACATTCAGGTGGCCTTGGATTTCTTTTAATTCCACTGATGATGGCAGCCAATGGAGCTGTTCAAACCTTTGGTTTGTCATTAAACCATAGACCACGGCCAAACAGCCCGGTAAACTTTACGTATACAGCTGTTTGTAATATTGTGTAAATTCTCTTATGTAAGTTTGTAAATTTCTACAGTTATTTTGTACAGAATTCTCTAAATTAATTACGGTGTTTTCAATACCAGTAGTGAGGAAACATGATAAAAATAACTTTTAATAATATACATAATTATTGAACATCCCTACAATCTGTATTCAGCTATAATATGTTTTACTATGTTATACATAGACAGGTGTATGCATAAATGTTTTCTGTACCAATTCTAATATATAATTGGTGTTTACTGATTTTATAATTAATTACAAATACCATTACATTATGAGTAATTTGAGTTGTACAATATGTATAAATTATGTTCTGGTATATTATAATTTTCTCTTTCTATTAAAGGAAAACAATATGTAATAATCCAATTATTTTGATAATGTAAAACAAACCGTTTTGACTCCTTCAAATATACACGGATACACACCTACGCACACGGAAGCGCGCGCGCACACACGCACACGCTCACATACATAATCACTCGACTAACTGATCTGTTGTATTTGATATTTTCTCTTGTATTCGTACACAAATCCTGATCATGACAGTAACTATTGTCGAAACGTTGACGCAAATGATTTAAATTTGTGTTATACTTTTCAGACCTATCCTCGCAAACTCTTCCTTGTAACATTTTAACTTATTGTATACGATTTTATACACTTTTTCTGTAGTTTATACTTGAAGTTATTTCTACAGAATACAGGAGAAGCCAGATATAGAAGAGGAGAAGTAGGAGAAGAGGAAGGAGAAGAAGAAAAAGAAGAAGAAGTTGATGATGATTATGATGATGATTATGATGATGATGACGACGACGACGACGACGACGACGACGACGACGACGACGATGATGATGATGATGATGGTGATGACGACGACGACGATGATGATGACGACCATGACGACGATGACGATGATTTAAACTTTAGGCAAATATTTTAAATCATATCCACAAACTACTTAATGATGTCATGGAGAACTCAAGTTATGATAGCTGTAATATATCATGTAAGAAACGATCAGTCACTTTATTCTGAATACTTGTAGTGACAATGGAAACATTAATTGCAAAATTTTTAACATTAAATTCAATACAAATTAATATTAATATATTCAGTCAGAACAAGTTTTCTTTACAGATTAGACGAGACAAGTGTAATAATAAAGTTTTATCAAAGACATACAACTAAGATAAATAGATTCTTTCAGTGAAAATATAATAAAGATTTTTAATTACAAAAGACTTACATCTCAGTTGTTTCATTGTACAAACTTAGAAATATTCTTGTTCTATAACCACAATCCGTATTATTTGAATTCAAACAAAAACATGAAAACTTAACAAACAACAGCAACTTTTCTACGCCGTGATGATTTCATTAAATACTTTACCATCTAGATTAGTTTAATATTCTTTTTTTAATTGGGAAGTAGACAGCGCTAAGTGCTTTTATGGTAATTAGTAGTCATAAATATTTTTTGCTGCTTATTCTATCATCTTTTAATGTTTATGTAGTTTTTGTTTTAGTAAAACATGCTATGAAAGAACAGTAAAATAGAATCTCATGGGTAACTAAATTATAACGAGCAGGAAAGTGTATATGTTAGAGATGTGGAAGGCTATATTAGCAGCATAAATGCAGGTTCAAGACGATCTTATAAACTTTCAGTTACAAAAGGGACTGCGACAATGCTCATTTTAGTTATCATATACTTTAATTCAACTTTAGGACGTTGGAGACAAACCTATCACCTGTCACAACATTGAAGTAGCAACCAATGACAAAAGCTCTTAACTTTGCATTTCGCGGACTATCTAGTAATTAAAGTTGCATATGAGCATGACACCTGTTATATGCTTAGGAAGCTAGACGAAGAATACGAGAAATGGGGGTAAATGGTAAATACAAATAAATATATACCTCATTGTTTTTTAATAATAACAATGAGGTATTTATGTGTGTCTACTTCCTCTACAGCTCTCCTTTTCAACAATATATCTTTGCATGTATTTTCGACGACAATATATTTGGATTTAATGACAACGTGATGTATTTATAATATACACACACTTATTGTTTACTAATGGTACCTATAATCTCGATTTTCTATTGTACTGTATTTATTGTTCATAGCCTAAAGGTACCATACATACGTCAGCCTGAAGTCAACATGAACATCATGTTGAAATCAACAAAGTAAAAGTGAACATACAGTAATTAGCTGATATATAAAACGGAATGTAAACATAAACACTCTGTAACAAAATCAGTTATCGGGAAACTTTGGACAACGACGTACGTATCACGTTCATTAATCAATGTCTACGAATTCGTTTTTGTAAATACTGGCTGTTTTACGATATTGTGACCGCAAGTGTGCTGCATATGACCTGACGATGGTCTATGACCGAAATCGATCATTTTTAAGAATGTGAGTAATAAAAATTTTATTGCAAATCATATGTATGGTACCTTTAGGTTATGAACAATAAATACACTACAATAGAAAATTGAGATTATAGGTACCATTAGTAAACAATAAGTGTGTGTATATTATAAATACATCACGTTGTCATTAAATCCAAATATATTGTGTCGAAAATACATGCAAAGATATATTGTTGAAAACGAGAGCTGTAGAGGGAGTAGACACACATAAATACCTCATTGTTATTATTAAAAAAGACGACACAAATGTAGCAGCCATTAAAATGTAGACCTATATAGAACAAGTGACAAGTCAGTTATAATTCCACATTATGGAACAATCAACTAAGATGCAAAAGAACGTTATTAACATATATAAGACAGTAGTAGGAATAACTGTCTAGAATACGGGGCAGAACTGTGGGAAAGTACAAAACATATGAGAAAAGATTACGAGCCATGGAAATGGGAAACTGGAGAAGGTGCTGTAGATTTACATTGCTGGACACGGTTAATAAATAAAAAAGATATAAGAGATAAAATGAATAGGATATAAATATTATATGTGACAGCATAAATGACACAATTGATGCACTAAGATGTACGGGCATATGAGCCGAATGGGCAATCATAAATATGCCCAAAGAAATTACTAGAAAGGACCCGTCTTGAAAGAAGAAACGACGGAGGTACGAACGACTTCGATAGAAGGTTGTTGCTTGTAAGAAATGCAATGACACACAGAATTCTAAATGAAAATTATTAGAAATATTGTAAAGTTTGGAAGCCGTGATGTGTAAAACAAGTTTAAACGTAGTTCAAAAATCAGAATTTATATAAGAAGTAACAATAGAATTATTTTTAAATTTAAGATGGTAATATTAAAGGAGATACATTACTAAATATTTATTTATAAGTTAACAAATGGATGGCTCTCTAATAATTTTATCAAAATAAAACGTGTTTGACGGCTTGGCCTCGCTCAGAGAAAGCAGTATTTAAGATTATGGAACATGATCATGCAGTGTGTACTTCCAAACAGGCCGAAAAACCAGACGTGTGAAAAGACTTTAAAAGAATGTATACAAAATAATGAGCTGAAGAGACATAGTTGTGTAATGTTAAATGATAGAAATCAACAAAAAAACATTTTAAAAGTTATTAGAAATACAGTAAACAATTTTGTTGCCAAGAACTTTGATTACGACACCTCTTTAGAAAAAATAATACAGGAACTTGAAATAGAAAATTAAAATTTTCTCAGCAATTTGGGGGCAAGGAGGTGTACCCCTACTGAAAGTCATTGTCAGTTGAGGGAAATGCATGGCGACATGGTACTTTTACTCCAAGTTATTGAAAAATGACAGGCGTTGTTAGAAAACGGTTGTTCAATACAAACAAAGTAGAAATAAAATAAACAAAATTAAGATAAAAACCAACAAGTAGGAGTACGTGATTCTCTATTAACCGACAGTGAAAGAAAACAAGAGCTACTGAAATAATACGAGGCAAGGCAAATGTTTGTAGTAAAATATCATGAAGTGGGTACTCACTAGTACATGCTCTTTCGTATATACGAGTCGACTTTATTTATAAGTGCTATGTTGACGGTTTCTTATACAATTTGATACTTATGTTTTCTACTAACTATATCCTTTTCACTGCCAGAACTTTTATCCCAGTAATTAAAATGACTTGAATGATCCAAAGGTTAGACGTTCCCAGTTAAGTAGTTTTCTTATCGTCGGAACGCAACAAGCTACAGTCATAAGGTTAGTTGCACTTGACCATAATCTGTTTTCCTACAAGAGATATTTTAAGGACATTTGTTGGCAACACTGATAAACTTCCGTTTTCGTCAGCTGTAGTAACGTTTTGTATCAACGGCCAATCCATTGTTAGCAGCCAAACATATCACAAAATATTTAAGTGACATCCAATTTGAAAATGTTATCGGTATAGTTGCAGACAAAACATGACGTCCTCAGTTCCTGGAAGCGATCGCGCGAGCTGCCTTCAGGCGGTGGAGTGAGGCGAGGACGTCATGTTTTGTCTCTGATATTAACTCGTTTTCTGTGAGGAAAGAGATGTAATTCGTCGCCAGTTGAGTTAAGTGTTTGGTAACAAATATTTTCACTCCAGGCCATCGCAAAGTTGTTTGAAAATGTCAGCACGGATATCGAGTATGATTGCCGGCAAGGAAGTATGATTGATCAACGGATGACAACGTTGAACGCCTTCGCGATAAATTGTTGCTTGCCAATAATAAACAAATAACAGTGAACGGATTGCGTTTGGATTGGGTACTTTGCATGAAAGTATGCACTGCATTATTTTTGAGCGTCTTTAATGCCAAAACATTTGCACCCATCATTTGGTTCCACGTTCTTGAAAATTTTAAGTGGGAGGAGTAGGAACAGCCTGGTTGCAGTACTGACCCTATCACGTGCGATTTCCACGTGTTTGGTACTTTCTGTCTTCGGAAAGGCGTATCACCGCCGGTGTCCCTCAGGGAAGTGTACTTGGGCCTCTCCTGTTCTCGCTGTTTGTCAACGACACGTCCCGAGTTCCCAGTGGCGTAGCTAATACTTTCGCCGCCCGGGGCGGCCTGTCAGTTTGCCGCCCCCTACACATTTCAACATTTCAGTTGCCACTCGCCGATAAAAAAAAAAAAAAAAAAAAAAAAAAAAAAATGGGTGGTCTATTTTTTGACTTATCACTGTACTTTATTTAAACAGTAAATAAAGAATGATACGTAATGATATGTATATGTGTAACATCGTTCATGTTAATGTTGATGTTATCCTTCATGTTAAAAAAGTTTAACCTCCAAACGGGTAGAAATGCGACCTAGCGAAAGTCTAACCTCCAAACGGACAGAAAGGCGACCTAATGAGAGTCTAACCTCCAAACTCCAAACAGACACAAAGATGAGCCAACGAAAAAATTTCTACCTTTGAGCGGGCAGAAAGGAGTTAGCATTTTTCCTAGCCCGCCTTTCTGCCCGTTTGGAGGTTAGACTTTCGCTAGGTTGCCTTCTTCCTAGTTTGGAGGTTAAACTTTTGCTAGGTCACCTTTTTGTCAGTTCGGAAGTTAGAATTCAGCTAGGTTGCCTTTCTACCCGTTTGGAGGTTAAACTTTTTTAACATGAAGGATAACATCAACATTAACATGAACGATGTTACACATGAATGATAACAGAAAAGAAAAGAATTGTGTTTAACTGAGCATTTTTATTTACATGTTACTTTTCAGAAATACTCCAATAGGAGTCTTAAAAGTTGAAAGTACATAGCAACTAAAAAGTACATAGCATTATTTACACATGAAAACAATTTAAAACTTGACTTTTCTTGCTTTTGCTGCTGCAAAATCGGAAATAACTTTGCTGTAGTCAAGTGACGATGCAGTTTCGTGTTCTATTGATAGAACTGCTAAATTGGTAAGTCTATTCTCCGTCATTGTAGACCTTAAGTAATTTTTTATTAACTTAAGCTTGCTAAATGAGCGCTCACACGAGGTTACTGACACTGGAATTGTAAGAAGTATTTGAAGGGCAGTCGCTAGGGACTTGTATGATTCTGCACCCATCGAATTAATATAAGTCAATAGACCTTTTGGTTTCAAGTTTAGTTTTTCGTAATTATTGGTTGCTCTTTTCAACAACAGTAAAACATCTTTAGTGTCTCTTAGTAGCTCTTCAAAATCAATTTCATGTGGATAATTTTCTGCAAGTATTTTACAGTGTTCAGATAATTTTTCTTCGCTGATTCCCTTCTTGAGGTGATTTTCAATCTCGCAAAGATAAACAAATCGTTTTTATAGCTCCGAAAGATGTGTGAATCTGTCTCATCTCTGCTGACAATTTGTCTATAATTTCAATTAGACAACGTTTTATCTCTTGTCGGCTGTTTAATACAACATCATCAGCATGCTCTCCAGGCATTTTACGTTTTTTCCGTGGCCTCTTATCTGTTTCCACGCCCCATTCCTCACATTTCTTCACAGATTTCTCAATGACTATATCACAAAGATAAATAAAATAAACCGCTCCGTTAAGGACCAAGGCGTACCGCGCGGCTTTTGTGTTAGTGTGACGGTGTATGGCTAGTACTACGCGCCACCAGCCGCTAGTTGCGGTATTCACAGCCAGGAGGCGGCGCTGTTATCTCACGCCTACTCAGTTTGCCTCACGACGCTGAGTGCACGCTGTACGGAACCTCCGCCGGGAATTGAACCCGGGACCACGAGCGCATCAATCGCCTGCGTTAGCCACTAGACCACCTGGAGGCTCATGTCACAAAGATTCGTTCTCCAATCTCCTAACTGATCTTCAAGAGTTTGCAGCAGTAACAGTGCACTGTGAAAGCTTACTTCTTCAATCTGCAATACTTTCTGAGAGTGGTTTATTGCAGGGAGAATTTCTGCCCAAAAATAAAGCAAACATATGAAGTCAAATGTCTCCAATCCATTGATGAGTATTGCGGCATCTTCCCATGTTTCAACTGTTTCTGAAGGGGTGTCTCTGAGTTTTTCGAGACAAGCAATAATTTCGTTTAGCTGAGAAGATACTGCTTTAACAGCATCTGCTTTTGAACTCCATCTAGTTCCTGCATGTCTTTTTACTGTTGTTCTTTCAAAACACTCCACCTGTGTGTAGAACAAGAGAAGAATGTAAAAAGTTTCTCCAAGATCCGAAAAAATGTGATTGCTCGAGGGTTGACGTGGGCAGCGTGCACTCCGACCAAATTAAGGCTGTGGTTGTCGCAGGGAACAAATATTGCTAATGGATTTAGTTCTAAGATCCTTTTTTGAACCCCTGTATGAATTCCAGCCATCGTTGCCTGGTTGTCAAATGACTGGCCTCTACATCTTTCAGGTCTAAGCCATCTTCCTCTAGTTTGGATGTTATTACTTCCGTTATACCAGCAGCAGTCTTATCATGTATGGGTATAAAATCTATAAATGATTCCCTTACCTCAACTGACTGTTCATCAGTGTCAACAAATCTAATGATCTGAGACATTTGCTCGTCATGTGATTGGTCTGGCGTTGTGTCAAACATTATACTGTAATACTTGGCCTTTTTACATGCGGCAATTATGGTTTTCCGCACTTGTTCACCCAAGATGGAAATAATTTCATTTTGTATATCCGGGGAGATGTAAGATAATTTTCCTGGATTTCCTGAAACTGAATCCAGGTGAGTCCTCATTACAGGATCGAATTTAGCAAGATACTTGATAAGTGCGAGAAAATTCCCAGGATTGGCACTATCAGTAGTTGATTCTCTGTGTCCTCTTACAGCTAGGTTCTGCTGAGCTAATGTTTGCACTGTAGCGATTACTCTTTCCAAGATTTCTTTCCAAATCTTAGCAGCTTCACAAACTTGTCGCTGAAGATGGCTATCAATGGCTGCTCCTTTATTCAGTGAACGCTCTAATTCTTTCCATTCCATAAATGCTGAGCGATGTGCAGCACTAGTCTCACGATCCTGGATGCGAGGATTCAGCTTATGCCAAGTCGAAAAACCACTGACACTACTAAAACTGCTCTGGCTCTGGTAGTTCTTTTGTTGAAATAATGTGCAGCAAACACAAAACAGTGCGTTTTTACATGGAGAATAGCATAACCATGACCGATTAATCTTCCCTCCATTTTTAAGGAGTTTCTCAAACCAACACTTATTCATGGATCTTCCAGTAGTATCGGAAGGAAAAGCACTGTCTTTGTTTTGCACCGTCCAATATCTTGCAGAACATCCATACTCAAGTTGTCACTCTGTGTTATTGTTAGTCTTTTATCGTCATGTTCGCTGGCTCGTAATGGATTTTCTTCTTCAGAATTTTTTTGAAGTTCAAGTAGTGTTTCTGGAATGGTGTTTAATTCAGACGTAGTAGCAGAAGTTTCAATTAAGTTATTTACATTATTGGAGTCGCTGACGTTTCCCCCCTCGTTGTTTTCTCCACTATTATCGTCTTTGCTGTGTCCTTCGTCAGTCGAAGAGCTTGAGCCACGATTTGGTGGGTCGACTTCAGGACTTCCTTGATTTTTCAAACTCGAGCTTCTCTCAATAAAAGCTTTCATTAAATTTTGTGAACTCTCAGCAGACTGAATTTTGTTAATCTTTGTCTTTCGAAATTGAGCACCACTTGGCTTGATTCGTTTCATTCTGTAGGTGTTTTAGTACCTGGAAACCCGCAAAAAATTAGACAATGACCTGCGAACACTGCAACTATAGTTAATTCGTTAACTGGTTTCGTTAACGGGCGAATACAGTTGAAACATTGATGTGTGATAAACAAAATGCCTCAAAATTACCTCTCCCCCCGTTCCATGGGCTAAATGGTGCTTTTCCCAATTCTTTTTTTTCTTTTTATAATAAAATATGTTCACGCTCTATAAAAAAAATCATGACTGTAGGGTTGTTCACGAGTAGTTTTGGTTTTTTGCATTTTTTTTTAATTTTTTGCGATTTACACCAACAACGGCCACAGTATAACGTAATACATATCTTAATTTCAGATAAACTGATCATTCCGTAAGAAAATTACTACAATTTTAATCTTCTGTCCTACGTTATTAGTATATCATATACTAAGGCGAATGTAATCAAAAATATACTTTTTATTTAAAATATTTGGTGTTCTTTATATACATTAAATTAAATACGTTTTTATGCCTCTTGGGCATAAATGCCATCTTCACGAGCATGCGCAGCGCCCAGAATTGAGGTGATTTGACTCAATGACGGGGTGGGGGAGGGGAAATTTTGAGGTATGGATCATGGGTACATCACTTTTTAAGATCAAACGAAAATCTTATCAGGTGTATTTTAAAATCAAAAATTAAGAGCATTTTACCTATCTTATCCATGAATACTCTTTATATTTATTTTTTATTGAATTCGAAACTGAATTTGAGTTTGAATAAAGTTCAATGCCTCAACTAATTATTATATATATATTTAGGCACGACTTACCAAACAAAAGGTTTTAAGATATTAAACTCAATATTATGAAAATCGCATTAGTTTTTGAGTAACTTTGACAACGAAAAGTAAATTATGTTTATGGGTTCAATTACGGCTTATGCAAAAAATAAGTATAAATGCGAATTGAATTGAGGTTATTACTTACTATACACGTCTGTACCAGACTGAGTTGACTTCAGACGATAGAGGTATATAGATAGAGGTGGTGAACTGGCTCAGAAACCGTCCGGCTGGGAAAGAGAGATGGAATCACGTAGCGGTCATTTCTGAACTGACGCTGAATCAGCTGATCCGCGCGAGTTCCACTCTCGCACATGCGTCAGTAGACAAGGATAGAAATGACCTCTATGAATGTTTCTGCGTGGACATTTCCACTTACACGAGCGCCTATACTTTGCCCTCTATGCTTCAGACAGCGCCACGCTCACATCTATGACTGTTCAACAACTTTCGAACGGCCAATCGCACCGAAATTTTAACAGTACATGTGAAATAGCTTTGTTTAGTTAACTGCAAAGTTTCAGACAAATTTAGACGAAATGAAAACTCCCAAGAACCACCTTAATGTACAGTTTAATTTTTTCCAGTTTGCCGCCCCCCTTCTCGTGCCGCCCGGGGCAGCCACCCCTTCGCCCCCCCTAGCTACGCCACTGCGAGTTCCTGGAGTTAAATTGTCGCTGTTCGCGGACGACACTGCGGCTTTTGCCTCAGACCCGAACGCAAGTTATGCAGCAATCAAGCTCCAGCGTCAACTCGACGCGTATGTCGGGTGGACCGATGACTGGAGAGTTGCTGTTAACGCTTCCATGAGCGCCGCGGTAATATTCTCGCGTAAACGCAAGCGGCCTCACCGCTTAAAGTAGGCCCCGTCGAGGTACCCTGGACCAACAGTGTCAAGTACCTCGGGCTCCACGTGGACTCCCGACTCACCTGGCGAACCCATGCACAATATATCCGTCAACGCGCTTCGGCGCAACTCAGTAGACTCTGGCCCGTGCTATATAATCCGGCAATGACCCCCCGGCTAGGTAAGCTCATAGTCAACTCGTACGTGTTGCCCGTGATTACCTACGCCTGTCCTGTTTGGGGATACCTGGCTCGTGGTCATAGAACAGCGCTCCAGCGCGTACTCGACCAGGGACTGAAGCTGCGTGTAAAGTCCCCCGGAGGTACTTTTCTCGTCTTTTGAGGAGAGGACTCGGTATCCGCTCTTTTGATGACACCGTGAGACGCCTGGCGCGTAGATTCTATGTTCGTTCCGACAGAGTGACCCACAATTCCCTCATTGCCGGACTTGGTAAATACACCCCGCGACCAGGTGAGTCCTGGAAGCGACCTCGTGTATTAGTCCCGGTGGTATAATCCACAAATCGCAGGTCGCTACAGACCCCCCTCCATAAATAGAAAAATAATATAAAAAAACTCAATCTGACCCAGTGGCAGGAGTCCTTTCTGAGACTCGGGACACTGCACTACTCCCAAACACCGCGCAACCCCCAGTCGTGTGTGTTTGGTCCTATGAAGGAGACCCCTTACACTGCTAAACAAGTTCAAAAGAGACCACGAAAATGTTTATTGGATGTTGGACGTTACGGAATTTGTTCAGAAATAGAATCAAAAAGTGTCACGCTACGATAAGTGTTTAATAAACTTGACGATTTTGTATAAAAGTAGATTGTCAATTGTACTTCCAGACAAGAAAAAAACAAAATTTCATAAATACTTCATATGTTTTTTTTTATGCCAGTGAAGCTAACATTTTAGTGGCCCTTGTATTTTCTTTTGTAGACTATACTACATTCTGTGAGTAAAAAAATAAATAGAAATTTGATTTACATGGTATTATTGGTTCCCAATCACTTTGTTATTTATAAATTAATTTATAAATTAGTAAATTAACATATGTTCCGAAACGCGTAATTCTAAATAATATGACAAAGTCACACGACGGATCTAAGGTAATTTATTAATTTATAAACAGAAATTACTTCAAAATTTCTATTGGCAGTATAAAACGTTTATTTCATAGCATTTTTAAACAGTATAAATCTACTGAAAATTTAATACAATATTAAAAAGAAACATATTGCAATAAATTAAAAATTTTACACACGTGCGTCCAAAACAAAGTTTTAAACATGCGGAAAGTTTAAAAATAGATGGCTTTAGAAACAGGGATCGTAAATCATACAATGGAAAGCGGGTCATTCTGCACAGTTGACCAACTAGCAGTCAGTTGTGTTTTCTACAATGGATAACGACAAAACCCTTTACTTCCTGTATACAATATACGGAAACTTTGTTCTCTTATTTATCCTTTGCAGATAAAATAAACAACGGTTTTATATAAGTTACAGCGATGTTTATGCCAAATGAAACATGAACCGCAGCCAAAAGCCTTTTACTTTAAATAGAAAAACGTGGGAGCACAAATTTACCAGCCTGCATACAACATGTTAAATAAAGGCAGAAATAGTTGTGTTCCTGGAGTTAAGAATCTATTTACGTTCTGACAGAAAAAACGACTTTTATAGTACGTACTCATCATCAACTTCTTCAGAACATGGCGTAGGCAAAGTTCTGCCCCTTCCACCTTGAAAGATCCTACATCCATCTCTTCCTGAGTCTACCCGTTTACCTGTGTTCTTTAGATTAGTATTTACAGACTTGTTTGGACAGTTTGGAATCTGACATTCTTTCTAAGTGTTCTATCCTCCGTTGTTTGTAATCTTTTCATTTAAACTAAAAACTTGTAACTCTTCTCTTATGCTATCATTGGTCAAGTTTAGAACACTTTTTGACTCTTCTTAAGAACGTCATTTCCGGAAACTGTAGTTTACTTTCCTTTTTACTTGGTTGTTGTCAATAAGTCACACGCATAAGACAGTGTAGGGACCGCCATAACTTCGATGAACTTCAATTTTCAATGTATAAGTACCGTGTTTTTAAAAATACTGTCGATTGTACCACAGGTCGTATGGAACTTATCAAAATTAACGGCAGTATCGTAATCCCTATCATAGCCAGAAAGAATAAAAGTATAATTAATTTTTAACAGCTACCTGAGCGAGTGTGGGTGTATACAGAGAGAGGGGAAGAGGGTGGGTGATGCTGGGGAGAGGGAGGGAGTTGGAGGGTGAGAGGGGGATAAAGAGAGAGAGAGAGAGAGTGACTCAGTGAGTGAGAGAGGGCGGGAGGGACAGAGAGAGAGAGAGAGAGAGAGAGAGAGAGAGAGAGAGAGAGAGAGAGAGAGAGAGAGAGAGAGAGAGAGACATTCGTGGCGACACATTTTACAAAAAACCAAAAAAACTTAACAGTACGCGAGGTTTGGTTACAATTAGAAATAACACTCATACGTTGGTGCACTTACGCTGATAACAACAATGGTCTACTCGCATCTCAGAACGACTCCCAAGACATCGCCATTCACCTCTGAGCGTAAGCGTTCGCGCATTTCCTGCCCCTTAATTATCAATTTTCCTATACAACACACCCGTAGAACCGTCGTAATTACGCTACAGAGTTTCAGAAGCATACTCAGGAAGACTTAAGCGATGTATTGTATGGTTTTTCTCATACTGTCCCTTGCACCAAACAATAATACTTCTCAAGTACACAACGGGCAGACAAGTGCCAGTACTGGGATTTGACTATACACAGAACACCATATTCCCGTGTAACATACATAAACCCATTGGTTGAATAATTTGATCTGATGCCGATAGGATTTTGTTCGCAATTGTACAAAGCGCTCACCAAATCAGTGAGCAGTATTAAGTTGTAACCTGGTCATACAACTGTTGTGGAGTTCAGTGAACTTCTACCTTTATGTTACTTATTTCTCGTGATTAAGACTTGTCTGCCCTTTAACTTTTATGACATGCCGACAGTTTACGTAACATCGAAAATCAACCAAATCCAAGTCTATTTGTACAGAGCACAATAATTTAGTAAATAACAATAATGCTACGACCGTCTCGCGGATTTTCACTTTGCTACAATGAAAACAAAATACAAACACCAGTAAAATCGCCAATTACCAGCTTCAATAAGTAATTAATGTTAGTAATTAGTTATTAGCTTTAATAACAATTTGTAAACAACAAGGTACTCTCATACAATAATTCAAGTTAAATTTGTCCACATGGAATAATAATATCACCTTATTACAATACAGCACTAATTGAAAAACTAATCACTTTTCTTTTTTATTAAATTCATGCTTTCAGTATACAAGCCACTTATACGTATATGAATATGAATAAAATTTAAAATTTACTGCAGCGTCTGACTCAGAGTGAGCGGCTGCAAACGGCGACTGATCCACAGTGGGCGGCCGAACAAAAAGGCCCTCCAAAATGGGGGTTGTGGCGTTTAGGCGTAAACAACCAAACACACGTACAAATCGAAGGAGTTTGAAAAACAAAAGCAGGATGAAAATTAGTAAAGATAATCCCCGGGTAGAAATCCACACCTCAACTAGAGGGAGCCCCGTCGGATACGGGGGGAAGGGGGCAGTTCTGCTGATTATTTTCGATGTCTAGTTGATAACTTCAACCAATGCAAAAACACAAACAAGACTAAAAAGAGGAAAGAAAGGAGATTAAAGTTCGAAACATGGAACATCCAAGGCTGGAATACAAAGGACAAAGAAATCTTAAACGAATTTAGCAAAATGAAATTGGACATATTAGTCATCACCGAACCAAGAAAAAAGGAAACGGAACAGAAGAAATACAAGATACAATACTTGTATAGAGTGGAGTAAATAAAAATCAGAGGGAAAAATCCGGCGTAGGAATACTTATCAAGAAAAAGTGCAGAAGAAATATAAAATCATGGGAACCTGTGAACGAAAGAATAATAAAACTAAACCTGACTTTGTATGGTAGAGAAATAGCAATACTAGCTATTTATGGTCCAACGGATGACAGCTCTGCTGCAGGAAAACACTACTTTATGAATACGCTACAAGATGAAATTACAAAATTAAAACAGAACTACGAAATCATAATAGCTGGTGATCTTAATGGAAAAGTCGGGAAGATGGAAAATGGCAAAACAGTAGGAAGATTTGGAGAACAGATATCGAATGATAATGGAGAAAGGTCTAGACCTATGTGAACTAAATGACTTAAAAATTACAAACGGATTCTTTGAACACAAAAACATACATAAATATACTTGGATACAGGAAACAAGAAAGCTGAGGTCGATAATTGACTATGTAATGATAAGGAACAGAACAACAATTATAATAAAAGACGTCAGAGTTCAGAGAGGAGCGGAGTGTGGATCGGACCATAAACTACCGATAGAAAAAAATGAAATTCCCATAGAAAGGAGCCAAAATACCAACAAAGACAGAAGAGACAATTACGACAATACAAATAAGTAAGGAAAAAAATTCAAAATTCAATTATTACAGGACGAATCGATAAAGAACCTACACCAGCAACGTATAGATTAAAAGTTAGTAGAATTTAGGTATGAATTTAGGTATGAACACATAAAAGAAGCTATGCTGCAAGCAGCACTAGAAGCCCTAGGAGAGATTGAAAAGGGAAATAATACATACCAATGGGACATGGAAGGAAGAGACGATAGAAGTGATAAAAGCAAATAAAAACTATATAACAAATGGATGTCCACGAAAAAGAAGAAGATTACAGAAACTACAGAGAGAAGAACAAGGAAGTGAAGGAAATGGTCAGCAAAGAGAAAAATAAAGCATGGGAAAACATGTGTAGAAATGTAGACCAATACATAGGAGAAGCTAGGAGTTCAGAAGCATGGAATGTAAGTAAATCTTTACGAACGAATAGAAAGGATAAAACCTATATACAATACATACAAGACAATTAATGGGAGACACACTATAAAAACCTACTTTCGGAACGTAGACAAGAATTCCTGAATAACGATGAAGAAGGAATAGAGACAGAAACAGAAAATAGAATTACTATAACGGCAGCAGACATAAGGAAAGCAGTAAACTCAATGAAAAACAACAAAGTATCAGGCCCCGGAGGGTTAGTAGCGGAACTAATAAAGTACGGAACCGAAAAACTTATGAGATTGATAGGACGAATGTTCGAGAAGGTTATAAATGGAGATGTTTACCGGCGGAATGGAAAGAGGCACGAATTACATCGATATTTAAAAAGGGCGATAGAAAAGACTGCGAAAACTATAGAGGCATAAGTGTCATAGCAACAATGGGAAGGCTGTATGGTAGGGTGCTAAGAAATAAATCGAGGAAAATATAGAGGGAAGGATTGGAGAAGAACAAGCAGGTTTTACAACCGAGAGAGCATGAGTAGACCAGATATATACAATCCAATAGATCATAGAAAAGAAAAAAATGAAGAACAGGGAAGTACATCTAGCGTTTATCGACATTAGAGAAGCATATGATACAGTACCCAGACAAGAAATGTTTAAATCTCTATCACAATTGGAAATACCGAAAGTCCTGACGCAAGCAGTAAAAAATCTATATAAAAACAAAACGTACAAATTAAAGTAGGTAACAAAAATGTCTGTAGGTTTAAAACATCTAAAGGTTTATTGCAAGGTTGCCCAACATCACCCACGCTGTTTAAGATGTTTTTAGAATATGCAATAAACATGTGGAAACAAAAATGCCATGGAATGGGAATACCGATACGAAACGAACACCTGTACACACTATGCTTCGCCGATTACCAGGCAGTTATAGTCCAGGATGAAAAAAATCTAAGGTATATGGTCAGAAATCTGAATGAAGAATACACAAAGATGGGATTGGAAATAAACATAAAAAATACTGAATACTTGGCAATTAGAGATGAAGAAACAACAGCTTTAGAAGTAGACGAAAATGTTAAAATTAGAAGAACACACAACTTCAAGTACCTGGTATTCACACTGAGTAAAAAAAGCACAACGGAAGAAGAAATAAAAAGTACATTAGGGCAGACTAGAACAGGAATAGACAATTACACAGTGGTATATGGGACAAAAATATTAGAAAAAGCACACAAAAAATGATATATGCGACCATAGTCCAAAGCATTATGACGTATGCAGCAGAAGTATGGGTTATTAACAAAATTAATGAAAGAAAGATTCTTCCAACAGAGATGGAGTATTGGAGGAGGTGCTGTGGAATAACGAGAACAGACCGAATAACAAACGAGGAAATTAGAAGAAGAATAGAAACGGAAAGAAGTGTAATTGACTACATGAAGAAAAAAGATTGGTGTGGTACGGTCATGTCCGGAGAGCCCAAAATAGGTGAATCAACAAAATGACGGAATGGAGTCCATTAAGGAGAAAAAGGGGAAGACCGAGAAGATCTTGGAGGGACGAAGTGGATGAATTTATGCAACGTATAGGACTTGAGGAAGGACAATGGGAACAACGGGAGAATTGGAAAGACAGGTTGAAGGAAGGGAGACGGCACTAGCTGTAGCAACCCTATTATATATATATATATATATATATATATATATATATATATATAATTTACGTCATTTGTCCGTCTAGTGGCTTTTATTCTTTTTAAATGTTACTACGCGTTTCTGGACTCATGTACCACCTTCAGGTGTAATCCTTCAGTAAAGTTCGTCAGATAATTAAAACAAATTACGTATAATTTACACACATGTCGCAATTAAATATAAAATATATGAACAAGGAACACACGCGGTGTTGTTGGTGCGCACCACGACTCAATATGAGTCGATTATAGTGTTACCGTTCACACTTTTCACTAATCGGCAACAATCATTTGATCCGCACTCTACAATATCGCCAGTTGTAACTGACCGAATAAAACGGCCTCTTTTACTTATACAGATCCCGCACAGGTTCCAGAATAACTTTCCATATTCCTGGCGCCATGCCGACATAATTATCATAGTTACAATAACCGAAACAGTCCGGAGAGTATGTGAGTGCACAACCCTGCCAGAACGCTTCACATGCTCGGCTAGCAGCGAGACTCGTAGAATGACGCTTTCAAAAATGTGAGAGCGTTACGTAAATTTCGTAGCAATATTTTATATTTTTTGACACAGGAATATATGGTGACATGATAATCTTTTGACACCATCTTGAAATGATTATGGCAGTACATTATAAAATTTTTGCATATCTGTGAATAAAAAAAAAAAAACAATAAAAATTTTCTTTTGTCAAGAAATACAAATTGCTATTATTTAAATAAATTAGAAGAACAAGAATAATGTGAATAAATATAGTATTGTTACGTAATACGGAAAGTTCTACAAGTATCTCGGCTAGCCCAGCAGAGCCCACCTATAATGTGTGTGTGCGTACATATTGCTGCTACTTTGAGATGAAAGACACTTGTCACACGTCAACAATCGAGGCTGTTCCAGACTTCACCGGTCCGCGCACACTGTGTTCAAGGCCAGACACGACACTGTTTCCAGTGGATTCGAGATTGCAATTGTGTAACACGTCATCTAAAGTGACACCCTATTCTGGCATCTCAGCGGGATTATAAATATAAGCGTCCAGCGAGTTTATGTCGGGCGATTTACACAGTGCTTGTCAAGTGGTGTATTAGTGAAAAGCGATTATAGTGCGTAATTATTTATAGTTGACATTATTAATTGTATGGACATATTAAATTGTACGAGTATAATCTTGTTGAATAACCTGTTGATTACAAACTGATAATTGTGATAATTAAAGCTGATTTTTAGTGACTTCATTGGTGTCTTGTATTTTGTTTTCCACTGTACAGTACGACGATCAGTAGACCGTCGCAACAATATTGTTACGACGGTCACATCGATTGTCGTGTTGTTCAGTGGAAAACAAAATAGTAGTCACTAATTACCAACTATAATTAGCCACAAACAACAATGAAGAAAACAAGGTATTCTTATAAAGTAATTCAAGTTAATTTTTTTTGCAACAACTAGTGTCATCTTGTTATAGTTTTAAACTAATTAACACAATAATTATTTTCCACTAATTACCAAGAACCACTTGATCCGCATTGAATAAATCGCTAGCTGTAACTAACTTCAAAGATGACCGTTGACGCGGGGTATGTTGTGTATACCCCGTAGAAGTTCCAGAATAATTATGAGTAGAATAAAATTTACCTCTTTTATCCGTATAGTGGCTTTTATTTATTTTATTTATTTTTTGTTGAAAAATCACAGGCGATGACTGCGACTGCTTCTAGATTGGCTAGGCTAGTAGAGCATTTATAAAACGCTTTAAAGAACATCTACCTAAAAAAGACATTAACAAATAAAAGTCAAATTACGTACGTCATTTAATAGATAATAATCAAATTATACTGATTTCGAGACTAACTTTTAACCTCTCCATATATGTAAAAAAAAACGCAGATATATGAGTGCTGTCGAGGAGTTCGAAATATATAAGGTCTTTAAAAATACTAACACCAACAATTCCTGCTTAACGATCAGTAACGTAGTTAATAACAACGTAAGCATAATAGTCGATTAAAGTGTTACCGTGGTGCGCACCAACAACACTGCGTGTGTTCCTTGTTCATATATTTTATATTTATTTACGACATGTGTGTAAAATATACGTAATTTGTTTTAATTATCTGACGAACTTTACTGAAGGATTACACCTGAAGCTGGGACATGTGTCCAGAAACGCGTAGTAAAATATTTAAGAGAAAAAGTCACTAGACGGATAAAAGAGGTAAATTTTATTCTATTCATATAAGTGGCTTGGATACTGAAAGCATGAATTTAAAATGCAGAATAATCGCTCGAAGAGTCTGGAAACTAAATAAATGCACGGCCTTGACACAAACACCGCGTCCGGATTAACGTCGAATGATCGAATGATGCCGAGAATGATACTAGTCGAGAATGATGCCGAGAATGATGCTAGTCGAGAAACGTATAGAACAACAGTCTCATATTTCAAGAGCGTAACGTAATTGCCTTTCATTTCAACGAACATAGCAATTTATTATTATTATTATTATTATTATTATTATTATTATTATTATTATTATTATTATTATGAAGTACATTACTAATAACTATTTCACGATAGTTTTTAATTAATTTATTTATAAGGTCGCTGCAACAGCAACGGTCATTAGCGACCAGAAAAATTATAAAAATAATTTTGTACAAATTCTTATACAAATGCAGTAACATATATTAAACTAGGAGGTGCTTAGTGAAGACAAACATTGCAACAAGACATAGAGGAACTGGTACGAATTAAAAACTACATTAAATATTTGTTTAAAAACCAAATAATGCAAAATAAAATTAGAAATATTACCGCATACAACACAAAATTCATAAATACACATCATGCAGGTATATAACATAAATAAAAATAAAAATATATAACACGTAATAACATATTCAACGAAAAACAATATATAACAATAAATGTAACAACAAGTTACATAATAATAACTCTATGTAATAAATAAAACAGTAATAACAATCTCGACTACATATCAATCCGTTAACTTAATTGTCATTAAAGTTACTTAATAATTTTCGTAGATGCATATATTTTTGGTAACAACTGAATCTCCTTTATGAGGATAAGTGTACTGGCGGCTGCAGTCTTGTCATTTAAACTTCTTCTAACATCTGAAGGGATATTAAATTTGATTCGCAGATGTTGAAGAGCAGGGCACTCTGAAACGAGATGGAAAGCTGACAAAACCGTGCCACAGTGATTGCATCTAGCAGGAGGCTCACTCGTGAAGATGTGCTTGTGAGTTAGCGGTGTGTGGCCGATGTGGAGTCTTGTTATGACCACTTGATTTCTTCTGGAGTCTGTAGCAAGTGAGGGTTGTTCGTAAATAGTTTACCTCAATCGGAATAGCTTGGCGGGTGGTGACTTAAGTCATTCATAATTCCAGTGCTCCAGAAGTTTTAAATGCAGATATTGCGATATTGATTGATGACTCGTTGGGCACTTGGTGAAACATATTAATACAAAGGATTTAAAAAATATACAAACACTTGGTAGGTTTCACAGTTTATTATTTACCTCCGACAGCTGTTTCAGCTTATTAAGCTATTCTCAAAGAGGTCGATGATCAACAAGTATCAATGATGTTCTTTGATCTCTTTGAAAATAGCTTAACCTGAAACAGCTGTCAGAGGTAAATAATAAACTGTGAAACCTACCATGTGTTTGTATATTTTTTAAAACTTTTGTAATAACTATTTAGTTACTAAGTTTTTAAACTCACAATTTACTAAAATTGTAATTTTATAAATTTATTAATAAACAGAATATCAATGCTTGATAAATAAAATGTCTGCAATTACTTGCCCCCAGAGATTTTATTATACAGTTAATCCGTAAAATTTTCAATAAACCAACTAGAGAAACGTTGAAAAATGACATAAAATGTCATTCCACTTTGACGTTCCACTTTCGTAAGTACTTATAAAATGTAATAAACGAATCGTTACAAATTGACGCTAACAGCGCGTGGCTTATAACTCGTAATATTCGTAACATTATAATATATACATAAATGCAGAAGAAGGAATTGAAAGAAACGTTTTTCGGACAAAAGTTTTAAAAATGGAAGGAGTCCAGAGTAGGAGAGAGAAAAACGGACTGAAGTCAGGAAGAAGAGACATAGTGAAAATATGAAGGAATATTGGAGAAAAAGAAAAGAACAAGGAATAAAGAATTGAAATTGGCATGTGGTACTCAGATGGCCGATACAAATAGAAAAAAAATTTAAACAAAGCCTTTCAGCAGATAACCAAATATTTAATGAAATCATTCCAGTGTAGAAGAGTATGTGTTTGTATGTTTCACTTTTTCAATTAAAATGAAATAATACGGATTACAGCTGTAAAAGAAGAATACATCTACTACATTAATGTAATTAAACATCTGAAATGCGAGTCTTTTGTAATTAAACATTTCATTTATACTTCTGTTAAAAGGATCCATTTACATAAAGATTTTTTGTCTTTGGTGAAACCTTGTTATTTATACACTTTTCTCGTCTTCTTTGTAAAGTATACGTGTTCTGACTGAACGTATTAATATTAATTTTATTCTTAGCAAGTAACTTATTAAAGTTCTTGCAGAAGTTTTGTGTAATATACATTTTATCAAATTATAAATACTTTAGCATGTAAAATGACTTATTTTATCGTTTTATTGCAACCTGACGAACGTTTCACAAAATAGATCTCTATCCGCAGAGGTTTTTAAGGCATGCAGATCTCTATCCGGCGTGCAGTAAGGAGGGAAAGCTATACTGGACATCTGCACGATCTATATAAAGCCATAGCAGTCGGCTTGTCAGTTGAGTACGTGAGCGATTTTCCTTAACGTGGATCGAGTGTTTGTTGAAGTGAAGTGTTATTGTGTTAATAATTGTGTGGAACTTTATTAATTGACATTAATATTGCGTGTGGACAAATTTAACTCGAATTATTGTACGAGTTGATTACGAATTATTTATTGTGATAATTAAATCTGGTTAGTACTGATTTCATTGGTGTCTTGTATTTTTTTTCCACTGTGCCATACGACTATCAGTGAGACCGTCGTAACAATATAAAATATTTTTGAAAAAACAGCTGATTAAGTTAAGAAACGTTACAACAATCAGAAATTGTAATCAAAATAAATCCATTATTTGTTATTTCATATTAAAATCTAAACAAAATCGATTATTCGTTATTTAGCTTACAAACCTCTGATGATGTATATTAATTCTGTAAATCGTGAGTCATTTTTAAATAAAACAATAAAATAACCACTGTACCACAAGTAACCAGTCTATTTCCAGAAGTAATTATAATTTGATAACATATTGTTAAGACGGTCTCACTGTCTGGCGTTGAACACAGTGCCCGACCGTTGCAGTCTGGAATAACCTCGATTGTTGACGCATGCTAAGTGTGACGTAATTTTTTTCCATCAAAAAGCAGCCATATGTACGCACACAAACATTACAGCTGGAATCTGCTGGGATAGCCGAGAAAAGAGTAGAACAACGCACTATATTGTTTGAGAATGTTCCATTCCGTAACAATATGTATTAAATAATAATAAATTTATTGAATTTAACATTAAAATTGTGCAAAAAAGACTTATTTTGTCACTACAAACATTTAGAAGACAATTATGCGATTATTTCTTACACCGTTACTATAATTTATTTCTGCATTAGATCATAGTAGATTGTGGACACGATTTAATTTTATGAACTAAGAATTACAAAGAGAAATAGTGATTTTAAGATTTAAACCAATCTGTAATGTGACTGGGGTAAACAAAATTATAAGAAAAGACATACAAGTAAATATTGTTACGACACGGTTGCGTGGATCGTTGTGCAAAAAGACACGGAATGAATCGCAATCTCATACGGACTGAACGATTCCGAAACACCGATGTTTATAACAAACAAAGCTGCCAGATTGCTCCAAGGCCGTCTCCACCGACGCGTATAAAATAATCGTCCAGACTCTGGAAGCGGCAGCAAAATCTCGAGCTGTCAGAATTACAACTTTAGCCAACCTTATAAACATCAGTGCCAGACGTAGAAACCTGACGATAGATATTGAACATTGGCTTAGAGATGCGCAGTGTACAAACACCTCGTTGCGAGGCTAACAAAATGTTCAGTCATTTCACACATGCGCACAACAGTCTTGTACAGTGTTTCATAGTGTGAACACTGGCTGCAACAAGACTGGCGAGGACAGTGGAAGCATGTGTGAGCGACAGAGAGGGAGATAATATGGAAGTGAGACAGTGAACTGTTATCGCGTCGTCTCCCCTCTCTTCTCTCTAGACAAATTAGCTATACTTGTTAGTGCGGGTAATTCATGCATTGGGTCGGCGCAAATGACTGTTCATGATACACTGTCGGATCTATACTAGGTGTACGCCACACAGGTTGCCTACCTCAAAGGGGTAGGAATATTTTTAAATAAGTTTATAAGTAATATTTAAGGGTGATATAAAACGACAAATATTTTATGTTTATTCAACTGAGGCAACATATGAAGACCAAAATTTTGTGCTATCAAGTTAAAGGAAGCATTAAGAAATATATATTTTCTTTTTTAAATTAGCATTATAAAATGTTTTGTGTGCTTTTAAAAGATCAAATTAAGAAAGCACGGCTATGCTGGTTTGGACACGTTTGGAGGATGAAAGTGGATAAACTTGCAAAACAACTTTATGATGCAAAGGTGCTGGGAGAAGACCCGGTGGCTTGAGAGGACAATGTGAGGTGCTCTCGGCAGAGGCTGGGTGTGTGGTGGAAGGAATCCAAATCCAAAGACCACGGTGACGAGACCTTTGCTCAATCCCTACACCTTGCAGTAGAACAGGATTGGAAAAAGGAAAAGGAGAAAATTTTTGTTTTAATTCCGTTCAAATATTACTTCAAAACTATTACTATTTTGTAGTCCATTACATTACAAGGCGAGTTCTTGGAGCGACAAGTACATCATAAAAGATTTTGGTGTAGACAAACTTACAGGCTTATCTTGTATTTTTTCTAATTATATACAGCCAGGCAGTAGTTTTTTGTTCGAACTCACTGGGTAAAGGAAATTTTATTAAGAGTTAGATGCAAACATACGCGAGTGGAACAGGTCTTTGCTTAGTAAGACTGGAGGAGGTGCAAGGCGCTTGTAATGTGAAAAGCGGCAGATTTTAATTACCACTGGAATTGCGCTCTCTCCAGATAGTTTTGAATTACTCGTGAAGTTGTGGAGCCGTGTATTTAACGCTCCAAAAGGTTTCACTTGGAATTGTCAGGAAACACACTGCAGTCGGGTACAAAGCGCACAAAGCACTAGTTTGACTTCATTACGACTACTTTACGTCTGTAGAAATTAGTCAGTGTACAAATGAAAAACAATCCAAAATTTATAAAAGGTGTAAAAGTATAAAAATATATAAATAATACTTATAAAATTTATGATATTATTATGACGGTGTCCCCGATCGTCGTATGGTAGAGTGGAAAACAAAATACAAACACCAATGAAGTCACGAATCACCAGCTTTAATTAATCACAAATACAGTTTATAATCAACTTGTACAATAATCCGGGCAAAATTTGTGCCCCCGCAATTGTAATGTCAGCTAACAGAGGCCCGCACAATTATAATTCTTCGCCAAAATACTTCGAACCTCACTTGAATAAATCGCCACTTAAACTGAACTGAACTGACCGTCGCTGGATGCTCATATTCATACACCGCTGAGATTCCAGAATATTCTGTCACTTTTGCGATGACGTGTTAAACAGGCACTCTCGAATCCACTAGAAACAGTCTCACTGTCTGCCCTTGAACACAGTGGCCGACCGTTGCGGTCTGGAATAGCCTCGATTGCTGACGCATGATAAGTGTCACGTTATTGTCTTCTTTCATCACAAAACAGCAATATGTACGCACACAAACATTACAGCTGGAATCTGCTGGGATAGCCGAGAAAAGAGTAGAACAACGTTCACCAATGAATCAGAACGTTCCGTATTGCGTAACAATATTAGGATTTCGGTAGAAAAAATTGTCTAGATTTTTTAGAAGCACACCCATCAAGAATAAAACGATGTGTTGTATTGATTTTTTAATAACGCTGCTGCTTGCCCGAAATAATAATTTAAATAATTTACTAATTAACAACAACATGTCAGAGAGATAAGTCAGGTACGCACAGAGCACAAATAACACTTCACAATGTGGAACTATATTCCTGTGTAACATATATGAATCTATTGATTGAATAATTTAATCTGATAATAGGATTACGTTGGAACTGAGCAAACCGTTCACTGAATCAGTGAGGAGTGTCAATTTGTAGCGCTATAGTTCCAGTTGGCGTAATACTGTTTGTAGCTCGGCACAGTGTTTTCATTATTATTTGTTAAATCAATTATATCTTTCAGTATTGGAAAGCGGTGAAATTGTAGCAAAATGTGAGAATTACAAATATCTGGGAACAAATTTTAACAAGGAAGAAACAGACGATACTGAAATACAGAGATTCCTTAAGAAGAATATGTAGAACATTAAATTATACCTGGTCAGGAACGAAACAATTAAGCAACAAATTAAAATTAAAAAAAAACTGTTTTAGAACATATCGAGAAAAAACAATTAATTTGGTATGGGCACGTGCAGAGAATGGGGGAAGAGAGGTTGCCAAAGAGAGTGATGAAATGGGCACCACAGGAAAACAGAAAAAGGGGAAGGCCAAAAGTAACATGGATACAGGGTGTAAGGAGATCAATGAGTGTACGAGGTCTAACCGAAGAAAACTGCAACGACAGGAGATATTGGCAATTAGGCATCGGACAACGTCGCAGGACGTTTAACCCCAATATATATATAATGATAATATCTTTCAATTATAATATATATAATTATAATTATAATATATAATTATATCTTTCAATACTATAACATGAAAGACCATAAAAATAATTTTGTAAAACACTCAAACCGAACAAAACAATATAAACCTCTTATTACAAATTAAAATTCTAACGACATTAACCGTCGTATAAAATAGTATAAACACAACATCTTGACCGCTAAGAAATAAGAAATTTCCTCAATTAAACAATGAATTACTAGAATAAAATTACTACTAATAATAATATCTTTACATCTTCTTATTCTCCACTTCAAGTATTAGGCACAGCTTGGCTGTTACGGTAGCCATCTCTTCCTTGGCGTTCCAAGACTTCTTCTTATTGATGGTACATAATGCCAGACTTAAACCGGAAGTCTAACTAGGACCATTCTGTTCGTGTGATCCACTCACGTTCTTCTATTTTCAGTTATTTTATCCTGCAAACTGTACATTGCCAATTCCGTTCTTATGTCCGTGCTTTTTATCATATCTTCTTTCCTACATCTCTGCACAGCTCTGAGGAATTTCATCTCTACTCCCTATACGTAGTTTCCTTGTCTTTCAATTAGAGCCCATAACTCACTTCCATAAAGAAATGTGGGTACTGCAATCTATATACATAAAACTCAAAGTCTGAGGATTTACGTGTATTGAATACAAATCCACACCGTTACACTGATTGCCACCAAATTTTGCACAGTTAACCTTTAACAAAAGGCAAAAAACCCTGTCTAACTTGGAATTTGATATTTTGCCCCGTTTGCACGATTTAGGCCCGTTTAATTATGTCTTTTTGTTGACGCATATAAGCCAGAATGGAGACCAGAATTAATTACCATAGTAACAAGTAAATAAACAAAAGCTATTTAGCGCCATCGGAACTGTACGCTTATCCATTCCTGCAATACATTTTCAATGTTTTATATAATATGTGATTGTATCGATATATTACGATGTGGAAAATAAGAAGTGTACTAACTGTAAATTGTCCTATTAATTAATGTAAAGCGAAAATACGTGTTGTTTCCATTTGTGAGGTTAGGTAACAACGGTTTTTGGTTTTTAGTTTACTGCTGAAATAAGTAAAAGCCATGTTTGAGGAAAACATAACGTTTAATGTGTTATACAATACTTATAACACAGTGACACTTAAAATAAGGAATTTAGTGTTTTTGATTTAATGGGTACTTTATAAATATTTTCAAAGACTTTATAAACGGTTACTTTTAAATCTCGAAAGGCTCTTGCACTAACATAATAATTTAGTACAAGTTAAAATAGTACAAGTGTTGAAAACAGCTTTGGAGAGAATTTGACTAATGAGTACAAAATTGTTATACGAGCTGACAGAACGACATATAGATACAGATAATAAAAATTATATTAAAATACTTATTAAAAGTCAAATATTTGTGTGCGAAGCCGCGGGTAACAGCTAGTAACTTATAAGCCTTACATTTTGTGCCTGTTAGTGTTTTTCTAACTTTGACATGCTTACTTGCTGAACTGCACAACAGAGGTAGAATTATAAATTAATTTAAATATTAAAATTTTAATTTTTTAATTCAGACACTGTCATAATTCAAGCAACAGACGAATGGTAGTGTATTGTGTTTAAAGTGTTGCTGTGTTGCACCACAAATGGGACCAGACTTATTAATATATTCTTTGTTTTCATGATTCCTGTCAAATCCATATGAAATTTGAAATCCATACGCCTGTCAAATACCGCGGTGTTCTAAACGCTGAACCTATTCAATTACTGTAACATTTACAGTACGACTGTTTTTGTCCTAACCGGCAAAACATTTATTGATTTTTTCTGTGACTTGACATTAGTTTGCTGTAATACTTACTGACCTTTTAATGAAGATGTTTCGATTTCTAATTCTCTTTTCATCTATAAGGATACATATTCTGCATGTTGTCTCCACAACAAAGAAATATAGCGTCAGTTAAACAAACATACTAATAAAATAATAGTAATAAGATCACTAATTATAGTAATTTTAGTAACCAGTAAGGCCGTCACACTGCGGGTCCCACCTCTGGTCACCAAAGACATGACAGAATAGACAGAACAATTGCTTTTGGAATGGAAGGGACAGACATAACCAAACCACGGCCTCAGTGGACAAACCAGTCACTGTGCGAAAATCCCAATTGATAATTGGGAATTAAGTTTTTCTTTTCAGTCATAGCTTGAAGACGTTTTAGTTATGCGAGTAAGAAAATAAATTATTTTAAAAGTTTTGTTAGCAGTACAGTGTTATTATTTAAGGCTTTCAATTTAATCGAACATTTAAAAAATGTACTGAAAAATTTTGTAACTTTTACACCATTACGTCCAAAACAGAGTATCCAGCATGCAGAAGTTTTAAAAACAACCGGCTTAGAAACAACGATCATAAATCATACAATAGAAAGTGTGTCATTCTGCAATGTTGGCCAACTGGTAGTGACTTGTGATTTTTTACAGTGGATTACAAAACTCTATGTATTGAAGAGTATACACGAAACTTTTATTCTCCTTGTCAAACTTATCGTTACAATGAAGAGCTGTTTGTATAAAAAGACGTTTGTAAGAAATGCGTTATAAAATACTATGCTCCCTGAGCTGCAGAACTCGGTAAATATTTTGAAGTAAGTGTATTTATTAATAGAAAAATGTTGATAATAAATATTTCTTCAATTATCAAAAAAACAAGTCAAATTCAGATCATCCTACTAATTTTTGTTTAAAAAAGTAACAACTACACAGAAATTATAAAATAAACTGAAAAATTTTTAATCAATCGGCTTTCTGTTAAAATTAAATTTAGTCTAACACTGAGTTTGATTTTTACAAATTTTCAAATTTATAATCCCATTTTTGGGCCCTAGGAACAAAAAGTTTGAAATTTCTAAAACTGTATATTGTATTCATCATTTGGTTAAAATCTTTAATTTGATATGTCAAATGTAATTATCAATTTTATCAGTCTTTTGCCTTACATTTTGTGCCCTGGCGACCCAAAAGTTTAAAATTTGTTTAACTCAACACTACATTCAGATTTAGTTAAAATTAATGTTAATTTGATACTCTACTTAAATATTTCTTATTTTATCAAAATTGTCACCCTCTATTCAATCCCCGGAGTTCCAAAATTTTAGGAGTTTTAAAAATGAACACTTTCATTTCAATGTAATTAGTATACATAATTTTCTTCTTCTTCTTCTTCTGCTGCCCTCCTTCTCCTTCTCCTTCTCCTTCTTCTTCTTCTCCTTCTCCTTCTCCTTCTACTTCTTCTTCTTCATCTCCTTCTCCTTCTTTTTCTTCTTCTTCTATTTCTTCCATCAGGGAATAACCAAATCGACAGTTCCGGTCCCAAAGGAAATACGTCTCTTTCATTAACGTGTCCTAGATGTTCCTATAATTTCTTTACCCGATTCGATTGTACTCCCAAACGTCCTTAGGCAACCTGTTATCCATCAGATAAGCAATCCATCGCTCTTTGATTTTGCAGTGCGATCTAGGATATTCTGGGAAATCTGGGACAATCCTTTACGTGTGTCTTCATTGTAGAGTTTACAATCTCTTCCTATGCAGCCTTTAACAAATCAAAGGAATTTCGTCTTCGATGACTGTATCGTATTCACATGTTTTGCGTATACCAAGATTTACAGCCATACAACAGCACTGGCACAGCTATTACCTTACACAATTTTAGTTGACTCTCTTTCCTTGTCTTTCTTGATAATGCTTGACGAACTGTTCCACATATTGACTGAAGCTTTACCAACAGTTTTACCAACTTACAAAAAAAATCATAATCCATTGCAACGTTACGATTATTTCATAAATTCACACAATAATACAGAACCATGTACTCAACGCAACTATTAAGTGTAGTACACCGGCCAGGTCGCAGGATTTTTGTTTCTCGTTGCGTCAAGTTTCTGTCGTTGCACAATAAATTTTAAAGAGAAGTGAGATGTTGTTGACATGAAATAATTATTTAAAACCATTTAAAAATAATCGTCCTAAGATTTATTCATTAATAGAAAAATATTCCAGTATAAAAAAAATTCAACCATTAGATAGATCAACTATCCACTTTTATAAGTTTCACACATATTAGGCTGTTCATAACATCTACAAACTAAACAATCATATACTCTTATTCACTAAACAGACGTGTTAGATAAGTTATCTAAATTCTTTTAATTTTTGTGTGTCTGACTTTGATTCAATCTTCAAATGCTAATAGCAACTCATTTAAAAAGAAACAAAAATAATATTAAACTTAAGCATAAAATTACTAGTTGTTATAGACAAAATAAACTAATTACATTTACTTTCAATCTATTATTTAACTCTATTGACACACCCAAATTTTTAACATATAACAAAAGATTTAGTAACTTTCAAAATTTTCTTATAAAATTAAATTATTGACTTTAACTATTATTTACATTTAAACATTTTTTATGTCTCACTGTTCATGTAAAATTGTCTTTCTGAAAGTTCTTTTCACAACAAAATTATAAATATTTAGTCATCACCTGCATACTGCTGCCGTTACCGTTGTGTGTGTGTTCGTCCTGAATCCTGAGAATTTTATGATGATGATGATGATGATGTGTTCTCTGTCTCTATGGGTTGTTGTTGTTGTTCTTGTTGTTGCTCCTGAGTTCCTCCATACGTCTTGTGTGAGTGTGGTAGTGTGTGTGTGTGTCCATGTCGATCCGCAACGAGCAGCGTAACGTCGTCTGTAGACTTCTAGAGTCTGAGAATGCCCCAAAATTGTCGGTCGTATTTATACTGGACTCAATCTGACATGTCCAGGATTGCTCTTGACATGTTATAAATTGTAACTTTCATGCAAAGCGTCCTTTTAATTACGAATCACTTTTTTGTTCATTTTAGCGATTTCGTAAACACACTTGTAGCATGCGCGATATCATTGTTTGCGTAATTTATTCTGTTCACGCACATATAACACACATGTTAATTACTCTTTAATTACACCCGTAATTAACATTAATTACTTAGCGTCTTTAATATTGCAAATTTCTGCAATATTTTATATATCACTGCATTCGTTAAGAATTCCTTAATGCAATGGTGTTTTTATAATTGGCGTAAGTCTTTGATAAATTTGTCGTGGCTTGCTGATAAACATAACGCCCTGGGAAAATATGCAAATATATGTATTGTTGCACCATGTTATAAGTGATGTCACAACCAACATAGTAAAAATGTGACATCGGGCCTATATTCTAAATACGAGTACCTAATACAATTTTAGTTAATGAGGAATATTTTTCCATAAAAGCCATAGGTTTCATCTTATTTACACAAATTTTTATGTTGTAATTTGAACAGATTTGCTGTAACTTGAACACCTAGCCTATCTTTGGGTCTTGGATGTATTATTTTGGATTATTGTGATCGTCTGCAAACAATACTGTATTAACGTGTCTTCTATTATTTATTTTTATTCCTGGATTAAACCTAAATTTCCACTCTCTAACTATATCATCAATATAGATATTAAACGATATTGAAGTTATGCTACAGCCTTGGCGGACTCCCTGATTAATATAAATCTCCTCTGTAATATCCTGTTCTTTAGACAATACTATGCTTTTACAATCATATTTAGCTCTTTATAACGTCAATAAGGTGTTTAGGATAATCCTTTTTATGCATAATATCCCAGAGGATGAATATGTTAACTATATCAAATGCTTTTTCGTGGTCAATGAAGGCAAAGTGTGTCTTGAAATTAAATTTCCTTTTTTTCTCAATCAATACTTAAAAAAAAAATGGCCGTAAGCAGTGTAAGTTCAGCCATTATGAAATCGAGCCTGTTTGTCAAGAAGTAAATTATCCGACATAGAACAACGTCTTTCATTGACAACTGTCTTATATAACTTGTGAACTGTATTTATCAAATTTATACGTTTGCAATTTGATGACACAGTGATGTCACCTTTCCGAAAAAAACAGAGATAAATTTACCCCCACTCCTCCATTCATCCGGAATCATGCATCTTATCTAGCGCACGTTCAACAAATGTACAATACATAGTTAATTATAATCCTGCATATCGTTAATAATAATTTTAACCACACGACATGCTATCATTAAGAGAAGAAATTTAATTTGTATTTGTATTGTATTATATCGGGTATAGCTCCATTTAGTTATGATGTAAAAAAATTCATGATTTGTGTATTACTAAAAACTGTTAACAATTATCATAATAATTTCATTTAATTTTTAAAGATTATATAAGATTTAGTTGAATGTGAAAGTATTACTTTATGTTGAATATTGCCATAACTGGCAAATTAATTATTATATACTAATAATAATAATTGTTAATACTTAGTTGTAATCATTGATGTGAACTACGATTTAAAAGTATTATTTCAGTTGGGGTTAACTTTGAAATATTAAGGATCTATTTTTACTAGTAAATATGTTAATGTTTAGTGTTAGGTTTCAGTGACTGCACAATAAATATGTGACAAAATTGTTGGCGAGATAAAAGCTAATTAGACCCGTGAAAGTTTGTTTCACATATATATATATACATATATATATACATATATATATATATATATATATATATATATATATTTCAATCACTTTCTGCTACAGTCCGTTTCTTGATGTATATAATACATTTAATATTTATACATAAATTTACCTCAAGATGTTATTTTTCTATTTGGAACATGTTTCGGGTACAAGAAAAATAACATCTTGAGGTAAATTTATGTATAAATATTAAATGTAATATATATATATATATATATATATATCGCTTCATAACGTTATCCTACGTCTTGCTATCCCTAGTCTTCACTGGTCTCGATCTAACAAAGATTCTTCTTCCAATTTCCTGTCTCTCATTGCCCGGTTGATGCCTTCTCTCCAACTCAACCTAGGTCTTCCTCTTCGCCTACGACCGTATGGTGTCCATCTCAATATTTGCTTGTGGAGTCGATTATCCGGCATTCTTTGTACATGCCCAAACCATCTTAACTGTTTTGCTTTCATGTCGTCGACAATAAAGTACTGTACCCCCATTATCTCCCGGATTCTGACGTTTCTTACTTTTTCCAGTTTTGACCTCCCTGCCGCTCTTCGCCAATAATAAGTTTGTTTCTTGTTGAATTAAATGTATAGCAAGGAAATTAATAAACCTTAACTTTTCACTGCTCACAGTATGTGGTGAGCAGATAATTCTTAGTGTTGTGAATGTAATGAACTTTTTAAAAAAAGAAGTAGACCAACTCCTCTAACTCAAGCAAGGGAACTAGAGGAGGATCAGTAATGTTTGCAGGTCAGTCGGAAACATGATGCCAAATTGGTGTGTTCTGTTTGATATGAGTTGATGCTGCCCAAATACGTAATCCTGGATTAAATTGTCACTTAATTAAAGCCGACAGGGGTGCCTATGTCTTGGTTAAACAGCCCTCCGTCCTAAGTAAACGGACAAACTATACATTTTGCAATGAACTGCGCTATTAAATCAATCTCTTATGAAGGTTGCACGGATCGTGATCTTCAAACAGTGGGATAAATTATTCAACTTCAGTGAAATCGTTACCGACAATCATTAATAACTGTTTTATAAAAGAAAACGCTCTTATTAAACTAATTATATTAGTACAACTATACACTACGCTATATAATATTACAGTAAATAATAAATCACCACCTACACGTTCAGCAAGAATTAAACCAATCATTGCTTGTTCCGTACCCAAGCAGACAGGCTAGAACTGGTCATGCCAACGCTTCTTCGAACACCCCACACCTCTTCGTCCCTTTCGATCATAATTTAATAGTTGTTTGATGATGCGGCCATTATCCATTCGGTTAAGATAAATATTTTGACAGCTACTAGCCAACATCCTATCTAGAATACTCATAATATTCAGTTACTGTCGTATATATAATTTTCTTTTGCGCTCGTAAAGATTATATCTTGAATACGGGGTCACCCACAATCATTGATAACTGTTTGAAGAAACAAAACACTCGTATTAAACTAGTACATACATACATACATACATACATACATACATACATACATACATACATACATACATACACACATACATCCTTGGCTCTACAGCCCAGATCGAGCCTTGACCTCCAAAAAAAATTGCCTCCACTTATTCCTGTCCTCAGCAATCCGCTACCAATTCACTGCCGACCTGGTCCAACCATCTGTTCTTCGGTCTTCCGATCTTCTTTTTTCCTATTGGCTTGTGTTTCATTTTTTTTTTTTTTTGCCGTCCGTTCGTCATACATTCTCTGAACGTGTCCTCCCCATCTTAATCTATTAATTTTGGCAACTCAGACAACTGTAATGTCATTCTATTTAGAATATAATTCATTATTATTTCTCTTTCTCAAGACTCCGTCCTGTTGAATTAGCCTATAAATCTATCTCAGTATCTTCCTTTCACACACAGCCAGCCTCTGTTCATCAGTTTTCTTGAGTACCCAGTACTCAGAGCCATATGTCAATACAGGTCTTGCCAATCTCTTATAAAGCCTGCCTTTAGTTTTTAAATCAAGAGGTAAATAGTCTTGATTTAAAATGTTTATTCAGCCCGTAATAGCTTCTATTAGCAACCAGAATTCTTCTTTATATTTATTTTGTGAAGATATTGTCAGCATCAACATATATGTCCCCAAATATATAAAGCTTTTTACTCTTTCAAATTATAGCCATCTATCTGAAATATTATTTTTTTCCGGTCGGGGGTTTGGAAGGTTCGGTCAAAAAAGTATAACACACATTTTAACTTACTGACACAAATAATTTAAAATTTGTGTTATACTTTTTAACCGATCCTCATAAACCCTCCATTGGAAAAATTAATTGATTGATGGTCAATACGAATTTAAGAATTTGTTACCATTATTGCTTCCCATAGCCATAAACTTTGTTTTATTTTCATTTATAACAAGCCCCATAATCTTAGCCGACGATTCAAGTGCTTTAAAGGCAGTCTTCAGATTATTTTCATTTCTGCTGGTAATGTCCATATCATCTGCATATGCTAGGGGAGCTGGACTCCTTTATGAAAATTATGTCCTCCTGTTTGTCGTATTAAACTAGTTCTATTAGTAAAACTCTCATTCGATGATCGTCACTATTTTGTATAGTTCATGTACAGAACAGTGATCGGTATGCGGTGTTCGGTTTTATACTTTCTTACATTTTACATTGGCTAGTGTTATGTACAAAAAAATGCAGCAGAAGAGAAAACGTACATTGAGCTTAAAGAAAATGCTAGCAATATAGGACTCAAAATCAACATAGATAAAACAAAAAATATTAGTGCAGACTATAAGAAAAGAAACTGCGGAACAATCGACAATATCGAAAAGGTGGACAACTCTAAATACTTGGGATCCATATTAGAAAAAAATGCCTCAGAAGAAGCCGAAATCCGAAACAGGACAATCCAAGCCAATAAAGCGTATTTCGCCATATCAAGTATCTTCAGATCCAAAGACATCCACAGAAACACGAAACTAATGATATACAAATCAATAATAATACCCATCCTAACCTACGGCTGCGAACAAGTATCCTGAACTCCAAAGCAGCAAACGCTCTCGATATATTTGAAAGAAACATATTACGAAGAATCCTGGGACCAGTTAATGAGGAAGGCGTAACAACGTTAGGTTTTAAAAAGAATGTACACACACACACGCACGCACACAACACACAAACATAAGGAATGTGCTAGAAAAATATGTAACTGTACAGACGGGGGTGACAGGGCTCGGAGGTTGGGAAGGGACATTTGAATTATAGCTTGTTTGCGGGGGTGTGTGTGGACAGTTGGGCGGGTGGGGGTGTGAAGGGTTTGGTTTTATCCTCTTCTTGTCATTTCCGATCTGACGATGAGCTGAGAAGCTTGAAACCACTAATCGGAATAATTTTTCTATAGTGGTGTGCAACAGTGATAATTCTATTTGCAAAATAATTTGGTCAAGAAGCAGTGTGCTTGAAGAAACGAAAATAATACTTAGCATTTTGGTTGACGATCAATCTTCGTTATAACGTGCCGTTATGTCGGGCTTACCATCATGGAGAAAGCAAGAAACATTTTTACTTATATTCAGAACGAACAAAGAGAAAAATCAGAAACTTTTGGAGCTAGTAAAAGATGATTTGATCGGTTTAACGAATGTTAAAATCTTCATAATTTTAAATAACCGGTGAACCAGCTATCGCGGATTATCAGACTGGGTTAAATTAAAATGAAAATAAATAAAATTAAAACGTCAATAAAAATAAAAATAAAACAATTATTAAACAAAAAACATTGAAAAATCGCCCCCGTACAGTGTTTTGTATTAAACAATAAACATTGAAAAATCATCCCCGTACAGTGTTTTGTATTTATAATCGCGGAAAGTATCTAGAGGGCTAAGCGGGGTATTGAACCCAAACACTTCACTTAATTTAGTCCTGTATGCGGATGACCTCACATTAAAGGCAAAAATGATAAATAAATTCCGGAAGGTAATTATCCATGCTCAACCAGATACTTAAGGTACTAACTTACTAAAATTTTAACAGATTACAATTAAACCATTATTTTCCTTATCTAAAACAAAAGTTATGGCTTTTTCTGGGGAAATCATATTAGAACAATGATTCTCATACAGGACTCGCCAATAGAACAAGTACCTGATTTCAAGTATCTAGGGTGCAGCATTACATATCAAGATGATGAGTATATTGAAAGCAAAATTAATCCCTTCCATTCTCTTTGTGGATGTATCATTAAATACCTAAATACGGAAACAAGGAAAGAAACGCAATTCAAATACTATAATGTAATGATCATAGCTCAACTGCTATATGGTATTAAAACTTCGATTAGAAAGGCCAAAGCTATATCTAGAATACAAGGTGCGGAAATGAGGTTCTTGAGGGCTATACAGGGTTGTACTAAGACATATTGTACAAACAATGATTATATTAGAATAGAGCTAGGCATAGCTGCAAGATTAAATGAGAAAAACCCCTTGGTACGAAACGGTGTGGCGGTTACACGTAGAGAGAATGGATCCAACTATATTTGCAAGAAGAGCCCTTAACTATCATCCAAGGGAGAAGAGAAGAGTGAGAAGACCCCGTAAACGATGGTTGGTTGGATTCCATTGAGACTGATACAGACTACTAACCTAAGCCGTTATTTACTACTTTAATAACAGAAACGTTTTTTTGATCATATTCTGTTTTATAATTATCATCGTATGTTTTGAAGATACGCAAATAAACATTTTACTGATCACGATTTGTAATTGTCTGGTTATATAAAATAATTTTTTAAACATTTGGTAAGATAATGCATTTGGTAAAACCTAACGTATATTTTATCTGCTGAATGTAAAATTTTATAGTGCCTTTCGCTTTTCACCGGCAGGGTTAAAAATTGTTATTCTTTGTACTGTATCGTGTCTGTTGCAATAACTTGTCTTGCGAACATTGGGCTGTCAAATGTCCGACCGCTACGGGACAGGGGTCTAGGCATGTGCGAGCAATAAACGCTATGTCTAACCCCACCATACTGCCTACCTAGTACTAGACTAGAATAACTAACCATTCTCGCCAAATATTTGACCAAACTACGTCTGAAAAATAAAGCAAAGTAAAACCACCTTTGCTGCTGCAGTAATAATTGAATTATGGTTTAAAAAGTAACTTTTTATTCTAATAAATTGTAACGGTTTACTTCCATGTTCCGTTAAGTAAATGGAAAGTATGGAAATATGGAAATGCAAATGGACGTACAGTGATGGCGAAAAAACCGTGTTCGAGATAAGGACTGACTCCGATTGTACTACCCTCAAAACGTACAGAAAAGTCATTTTCCGTAAAGTGTCTGTGTGTAGAATATTTTATATGGCGAAGGATAACTGCCACAAATTCAAACAGAATCAAATAATTTTTTATGTCTGTCTGAGTTGTAGAGTGTTCAAGGTCTATTGATTTTGGTGGAGATCTGTTAAGGAAGAGGAGTAGTTTACCTGCAACATTTTACGTTTTGACAAGAGTAAAGTAGTTAATTTTGATAAGTAAAGTATCCTGAAAAGAAAGTCATAATAATCCACTTTAGAAAGAGAGACGAAATATCTTTAAATAAAAAGGGTAGTTGAAAGGAGAGGGGGTAATTTTTGTACATTTGGTATTGATTTAATGGGTTTGGCGAAATTAAATAAAAATGCATTTAATTGTTTGCAAACAGTGTTAATTGTTAAAAATAAAATAATTTTGTTGCCAGGCAATAAAATTATAACTTGTTTATTTTAATTTAAATTATCTATACGTGAATACCCGCAACCACGGCCCAGCAGGCCACAAAATAATTTGTGGTCACATAATTACATAATTATGTGAATATGTAATTAATGCGTGATTATTTGCGTAGATCATTCTAAGATTAAAGTACCTAACTTTTATAGATAAAGTGACTCTAAAATAACATTATATTAAAACGGCTACCCCGTAATAACAATAACATCTATAAATAGTGTAACGTGTTATTTCACCAAACATAAAACTAATAACAGTACTAACTAAAAGATAATTTACTGAGTGTAACAAACTATGGCTGACAATGACAAAAATACCAAGAAGTTAAAGATCCCATGACAAAAGATGTAAATAGTAATTATAAATAGAAACATAATATATAAGTATGTACAACTAGTATGTAAGAAATCCGATATTGTGAAAACCTATTTAACTATGAGGAGGTCTGCGCACTTCATGCCGTTATTTTATATATCAAGAAAAAAACTATAGAAAGTGAATTATTTAAGTGATACAAATATAACCATGTCAAACTGTAATTCTAAAAGTTATATTGTGTGACAGTGTTAAGAAGGGAAAATAACAGTGAAATACATTAAAAAGAAAGAATCATGTATGAAGAGAGTGATTAAGTAACCTATAATTAAAATATGAACGTTGAAGAAATATATAATCTATATGAAACAGGTATATAACACATATAGTGAAACAAAACAAACTAACTAATTGAAAAGGATAAAATTTTACATTAAAAACTTATAATAAAATAGTGTAAGGAAGAAAAGATAAAGTTCAACCGAATATTATTAATTAGTAATGATACACCGAACCTGTGACCCATAAAATATAGCCAAGGCCTTAACTAAAGAAATTAGTGTTTTGAGTAAAGGAATTGTTGAAAATTTCTAATTGCAAGCCAGAACGTGTCAAAATTACTGCTGAAGTGGGTACAAATTGAAGACCAATAAAAGATGAGAGGTCCAGGGAAAACAACGCAAACCTAGAAGAATTATGTTTTAATCAAGAGACCAAAAAACCAGATGTCCAGGAATAAAGAATCAGCCAATAAATCCGTTAAGAAAACTGCTAGATTGGTGAGATCACTCCAAGACTAAATCAAATATTCGAACAAACATTACGACAGTAAAGACTGAATTACAACAAAAAACAATAACTAAAACAAACAATATAAAATCATTATAATTTTGAAATATTTTTGTACACTAGTATACAATAGTCATTAATAATAAGAGTTTTTTGTTATAGTTTCTAGTACGTTTAAAAAAATCCACAAAACATCAACAGACACACACAACACCACCTTACCAAGTCTCATGCATAAATATTATATTGTCTGTTCTATGTATAAATTGTACCAGACTTTAACGATACTTGTATGTTAACCCTGAGATTCAGATAAATAGTTCTCTATTTAAAAATAAAACACAGGGTTTTTTATTTAGTTACATATTGGCGATTCCAAAGCGAGGTTTAAAACACTCCCAATGAATTGATATTACATATAGGAACCAGCAACTTGGGGCTTAAAAAAGAGAGAGAGAATAGTTTACCAGGATATTACAATAGTGAAAAATAGTTTGAGGGTGGGGGATATTTTTTTCGAAATTATTGAAGTCAAGTAAATGATTTTAATATAATTCTTAGAACATACAAGTCATGTATGGTTCTCCATACCGATTTTTTTTTCTGTGTGATAATATAAAAATACATCCGTCAAAACTAATTTATTACTCGAGTTTTCATGGATTTTATTAACAGAAGACAATATTTCAAGGTAGGTGCAAACGTTTATTCATAAAGACTTACAAATGCCTATGCCTGTGTCTGGTAGAGTCGAATGAGTACAGGTTGCACGGGTGAAAACGAAGAGTTCAAATTTTAAGAGGCACAAAGCATTGACGACCATGAGGTTTACAAGGTTCTGGACAATCATGCACAGCTACACGGACGCGCGCAAACGCATCAAAAGTGACAGATCTCGCCGGCCTCGTGGTTTGACGCCAACGATTATGAAATAAATTTGAATTATCAAACTGTTTACAAGACTTCAATGCACGGTTTGAATCGGGCCAGAGATTTTTGATTCGATTCCTAATTACGTAAACACAATTAGCAATGTCATGCATTTGATAGGAGCGCCGGACCGTTCTATACCATCGGAGCACAGTACACGATTTTCGCATACTTGCCTATATTTTATACGGACGTTACTGCGTTTGCTTCAACATTCCTCGTGAAGACGATTTAATGAAGTTTCATGTTAAAAGTTTTCTGGAGATTTGTCCTTGGAGATGCATGACATTGTTAAGCAGTCCTTGATTAAGATTTGTCGTCAAAGTTGCTAGGCGGCCTTTGAGTCATGTTGTATGACAGAACTTTTAACGACTGCTAAACGTTACTACGTCACTGGATGTTGGTTTTTGAAACTGTCGACAAAATATTATTTGCAATTATCGCAAATTTCGTTCTCTTCAACGACCAACTCCGTACGAGCATAAACAATGTACACCATTATTAAATTTATCCTACATTCTTACAACCACGCTACCAAGTAATCTGGAATAAAACCATTGTTACGTTTCCACAATTACAAAGTAATTATCCTGTTTTTTCGTCTAAGCAGTGCGAATGTGGGGTGGCTCCAGTCGTCCGGTATCAACCCAGGGTGACGTATCCTCCCATATGATATTATCATCCCAGATACTCATTACATCGGCTTCGTCAAACATGGTGGGGGAGGGTATCGCATGGGAAACAAACTCGGGATTAGAGAGGCGTCACAGCCACTGTTCTAGTTACGATCAGTTTCTATAATTACTATCGATAAACGTTCTTGGACCTGTGTGTCTTGTAACTTTCGACTTTCAGTAGTAAATTGTTTGCTAAAGAATGAAAGAATTCACGATATTGATAGACGACTCGTTGGGCACTTGGTGAAACATATGTTACGACGGTCTACTGATCGTCGTATGATACAGTGGAAAACAAAATACAAGACACCAATTAAATCACTAATCACCAGCTTTAATTATCACAGTTAAACAGTTCGTAATTAACAAGACAGTCTCTTACAACAACAATTTTTTTTTTTTTTTTTAATTTATTGGAGATTTGTAAGCTGTTCGACTGAGCGAACATTTAACAAATTGGCTGATAACACACACAGGATTATGAAGAGCTGACCATTGACAGCTCTTCTTGTTTTGATAATAGATTAAAGAGGTAACAAAATACAAAACTAAATGATAAAAACATGTAAACAAATGAACAAAAGTCACTATCACTTCCTGCTGGCATGATACAATAAGTTCAAACATTAAACACTGGGCCCATAAGGCACATATACAGGTTGACATTAACACGTATGAATGACACGAATACAAAAACATACAGAACAGATATCACAGACAGTACAATACAGAAAATACAGAGAATACATTATGAGTTAAACCTGAATGGTAAGTCTAATAGTTTGTGTCTTTTTAGTCTATAAATATCTTCACTGTTGTCTAACAAGTTAATTGCCAGGTGGTTGGGATGCTGTTCTAGTTTGGAGATGTGAGTCCTGCAGAGGCGCATGATTTCTTCTTTCACGGTTGAAACTTTGAGGTCGCGGTGTATAGAGTTATTTGAGACAAACCAAGGAGCGTCGACTATTGATCTAAGTGTTTTGGACTGAAAGCGCTGGATAATCTCAATATTACTTGTACTTGCAGTACCCCAAAGTTGAATACCATAAGTCCATACCGGTTTAAGCACGACTTTATAGATCAAGAGTTTGTTTAAGAGACTTAACCGTGATTGTCTGCCTATAAGCCAATAGATGTTTCTGACCTTGTGATTAAGTTGAAGCTTCTTAGATGTTATATGTTTTTTCCATGTTAGTCTCCTGTCCAGATGCATCCCAAGGTACTTAGCACTTTCAGCTTGCGGTACTGGTTGACCGTTAATTGTGACTGGAGGGCAGTTTGCCTTACGTGTGGTGAAGGTAACGTGGACTGACTTCGATGAATTGATTTTTATGCGCCAATTATCAAGCCATAACTGAACGCTGTTTAATGATTCTTGTAGTATAAGAGATGCTATTGAGGGGTCGGAGTGTGTCGCTAGGATCGCTGTGTCATCGGCGTAGGTAGCAACAGTGGTTTCACTTGCTGACGGTAAGTCCGAGGTGAACAGGAGGTAGAGCAGAGGACCCAGGACACTACCCTGCGGAACACCCGACCCCACTGGTAATAGAGGAGAAGTAGCATCGGAGTACTTGACTTGAAACACTCTGCCCACTAAGTAGGAATGTAAGATACGGTAACAATTATGTGGCAGATTTTTCTTTATTTTATATAAGAGTCCAAGATGCCAGACTTTGTCAAATGCCTGGGAAACGTCGAGAAACACACCTGAGCAGAACATCTTCGATTCCAGCGATTTATTGATAACATTTGTTAGTCTGTGTATTTGATCTACCGTAGAGTGCTTTTCTCGAAAACCAAATTGGTGATCCGGAATTAGGTTGTTTTCTACAATTGTTGGCATAAGTCGTTTTACAAACAGCTTTTCAAAGATCTTACCAAGTATCGGTAGAAGGCTTATGGGTCGATGAGAAGAGGGCTCTTGAGGGTTTTTACCAGGTTTTAAGACCATGATAACTTGAGCCGATTTCCAGAGAAGAGGAAAGTATTCGAGTCTGAGTATGGCATTGAAAATGTATGTTATTAGTACAACGCCTTTGTGAGGCAGCTCCTTTAGAACTTTCCCCGATAGCAAATCAATGCCGGGAGCCTTTTTACTTTTCAAATTATACAGGATTATTTCCTTGATTTCCTTAACTTTAAAAGGCTTAATAGGTAGAGTCATTTGGAGCGGGGAGTGTAAGTATCTTTGTACCTCTTCATCGAAAGAGACGTTCTTGCTGGCTTCAGGTTACAACAACAAATAAACTAAAAATTGTTCAGAATGATCAATATTGCACACCACTATATAAAATTTATTCCGATTAGCGCTTTCAAGCTTCACAGCTCATCGTCAGATCAGGAATAGACAGAAAATATTTAATACCCAACCCTTCACCCCTCTCCCCCACCCTGCTCACCCCAACAAACTAAAAATTAATGACCCTTCCCCACCCCCTAAACTCTGTCACACCATCTGTACAGTTACATATTTTCCTAGTAAATTCCTCTGTGTGTGTGTGTGTGTGTGTGTGTGTGTGTGTGTGTGTGTGTGTGTGTGTGTGTGTGTGTGTGTGTGTGTGTGTGTGTGTGTGCATCCTTTTAACCTACCCGCTTCCTCTCCACACACATGGGTCAGTCACACACCCTTGTTTTAAAACAACCAATTAGTACTATGAAATATAATTCTTAATCTTATCTATCTGCCCTCTCTCATTTACTTCTTAATCATGTTATAAAATATTTCTTCATTATCAAATTTAATTTTAATATTAATTAAACTGTCTAACCCTTTTTCTCTTTCTTTCAATATTTCTAACTCCTCTCTAAGCTTCCTTTCAACTGTGTTATTTACTACTTTTACAATTTCGTATTCTTCCAAAGGATTAACAAACTTGTGGTTGTCTTCTATGAAATGTCTTGCATATAACGAATTGGTTGTTCTATTACCTTCTCCACGTTTGTGGTCAGACAACCTGCATGCGAATTTTCTTCCTGTCTCCCCTAGGTACACTTTGTTGCAGTCTTTACATTTTAATTTATAAATTCCGCTTTTCTGTAATACTGGAATTTTTTCTATATTCTTATTCCTTATCTTATCAAATACCGTTTCACATTTTTTAATAGCTATATCTACTCCATATTTATTAAAACATTTTATAATTTTTCTAGTATGTGAACCTATGTATGTCAATGACCCTGCATAATTCTTTTGTTCTGGTTCTATTTTAGCTTTTTGTATGTTGACCCTTTTCATAACTTTATCCACTATGTTGGTGCTATAATTATTATTCCTTACAATTCCCTTTATCGTTTTTAACTCCCTATCTTTTGATTCGGTCTCTTTTAAACACGTCTGAGCTCTGTAACAAAAGGAATTAATTTCTTCATTAAAAATTGTTCACACGCAACAAAATGTCAACTAATATAAAGCACAATTGTAAAACGCATAATATTTCGCCACAATACTTCAAACCGCACTGTGTAAATCCTCACTTAAACCCACAGAGTAATCGCCAGACAATAACTCTGAACTATAATACTACGAACCGCATTCCAATGAATCGCAACTCAATAAACGTCGCTGAGTACTTGTATTCATACCCCGCCGAGAATCCAGAACATTCCACATACTACGCATTAGCTCTACACTACGACGTAATTGACTGCGGCTTGACGTCTATCCTCGCTGCTGGTGGCGTCTGGAAAAGTCTTGCGAATGCATGTTGAAATTACGTACGCACACAACATTATGGCCGGATTCTTCTAGAACATTCGAGAAACACGTAGATTGTTCTGTAATGTCGTGAGAATATTAATACAAAGGTTTTTAAAATATGTAAACCCTTGGTACGTTTCTTAGTTTGTATTTAACTCTGACAGCTGTTTCAGCATATTAGGCTATTGTCAAAGAGAATCAAGGAACAACTAAACTAACAACGAATGTACGGGTGGTGACCATGTGTATAGGATGTGGTTCGGAAATGTGTGGGATGTACATGATGGAGGGGATGGAGAGGCTACTGGAAAGGTCAAGTGTCTGTAAAAACTAAGTCCAATCAAAGGCAAAATATAAAAACTAACTAAACTAATAAGCTGAAACAGCTGTCTGAGTTAAATAAAACTGTGAAACATACCAAGGGTTTATATATTTACGACGGTCTACTGATCGTCGTATGGTACAGTGGAAAACAAAGTACAAGACACCACTTACGTCACTAATCACCAGCTTTAATTATCACAATTAGACAGTTTGTAATTAACAAATCAAACAAAAATTGTTCACAAGCAATAAAAATGTCTACTAATATAAAACACAATTGTATTACAATTGTCCCGCATAATTATAAAACACATAACATATCGCCACAATATTACGAACCGCACTAATAACCACTTAAAGGCACAGAGTAATCGCCTGACAATAACTGAAATGAGCGTCGCCGAGTACTTGTATTTATACCCCGCTGAGGTTTCAGAACATTCGCTAATAGGCGTCTACTAGAAAACACTAGAACATAATGCATTTCGGCCTTGAACACATCGGGCGGGGACCGGTATGGTCTGGTATAGACCGATAGCTGACGCGTGATTGTCTTTCACCGCAAAGTGGCAGCATTATGTACACACACACACACACACACACACACACACACACACACACACATTACAGCTTGAATATTCGAGAAACTTGTAGAACGTTCCCTATTACGTAACACTTTTTCTGGACTATATTTTTTAAACCATTGAAATAGAGAATTGTTTAGAGAAAAATAAATGTATTATATGTTTACAGTGTACACTGATGTAATACGAACTTTGTTAAAACTGCATGTATACGTGTATGGAAGTAGAGATGAGTCAGTTCACTCTAATATTGTTTTATTTAGATTCTCTTCCAGCCGACATGACGGTAATAAGTAATGTACGATGCGGCTGCAAGTCACAGCTAGTGAAGTTCAGTAATTAAATTTCCTGTATGTTGTATGTCTCGTATACAGATCACGTACCGATCCACACGCTGGCTGGCATCATGCACTAGATGCAAGATATTCTTAATGTATATTAAGAATCTAGAGCAACTCAACTTCTGTTTGACGTTTCATCCCGGTGAGTCGCAAAGGCTTTCCTGTTGCAACAACGACACGTAGAAGTCTGGCTAACGTTGTGAATAGCGAGCTTACTGTGTGCAATTTATAAACGTCCTGTTTCGAGAAAAAACTTTTACAGAACAATTTTAAGCACCATACATTTAAACCGCTTTGTACGGAATGGGCGCGTGTAAAGAATCCCTGAGGATCGTTGGAACCAAATGTTGTTAAGCTCGTTTCACTCTAGGCGACGGAAACGGGATGGAACTTAATTATATATTTTTGTTTCGGGTCTTATTTGGCTGCTCCATACAGTGGAACGTAACTGTCTCGTCACTCGCGTCTCTCGTCCTATAGGCTACGGGTTTATTGTCTGCTACACTTGTGCCGTCTCTTTTACAACCGTGACATCAAGGTACTATTAGTATAAATCGACTCCTCTTCCACTCTCCATTAATTTGATTTCTTAGAATGTCATCAAATCTAATGTGAAATAAAAAAAAAGTTTTTTCTGGTCCCAAGGAGACAGACTAGAGCCCCGGTCATCCCTCCGCTTCTTCGGGTATCCAACACTTCTCTGTCCTTTCCGCCTATAATTCAGTAGTTTCTTAGGGATGCGGCAGTCAACCATCTTGCTTGCGTTAGTTTAGTAATCAACATGATTCTGAGTATGTTACTAGCATATTGCAGGGTCAAATAATGGTGAGGCTTAATTTCTAGCTTGGTTTTCTGTTTGTGTTGTCTCCCATAAGTTGGCCTTACCGGATTAAAGAAACCAGTTTTATCTGTTTGAGATATCCATAAGGACCTCTAATGTGATGGTTTCTCCTTGCCTCCCACATACTTCGCCGTAGATCAACAAAGGGTCATCGGCCTTTAGCGGCAACTTTTTACCCTATGGGCAAGAGGGTGGCCTTAAGCTCTGTTTGTTGACAAGTATAGAAGGCAAAGCTTATACCGGCTGTTATTCGGTCCTCCAGAGCCGCGTTAGCCACCTGTAGGTTTTTCCCACTCCATCACTTAGAGATTCGGCATTTCTTACCCTCTCCTTTGATAAACCGCTTAATCTGTCTTACATTAATTAATTAATAAAAGTAGTTAGGCACATACATTTTTATTTTTATTTCAACTTCGTAATTTCCCATATTACAATGCCATTAAATGTACATCAAACATAATGTAGCTTACAGATAGTACATTATGATGTTGTAAAGAAACTCGGACAAAATGTACAAAATAAGGAAAAAATACAGACCGTATTTTACAAAGGATATACCTAATATTTAAGATTGTTCTTAGAGAGCCTATAAAACTCTCAGGAAACAAACGACGGTAATTTGTTTTACAAGTTTCCGTCTTCATGTTTTCTAACCCTACAGGAAGAATGTGCTATATATACTTGTATTACAGGTGAAGAGTTATTAAAAAGTGCAAACACACGAAGTCATGTTTTGCAAGAAAATTTAACTATTCACAGTGCAATACTTTCTCAAACAGAAAATTTATGTCTTCTAAGGTGAGATACATAGTATATAAATATAAAATATTTTGCTTTGCAATTTTATTTCAATATGTAACACTCATTTCATAAGTTTTAAAATGTAATTTGTTATGCTGTACACAAAAGAAAACGCTCACAAGTGAAAGGAAAACTCAGTTAGTAACTGCTCCTACGTGCTGACTAAGTTAATGCTACACAATTCACACAAAATTGGTTTACTTGTGCACGAATGTTAAAAGAAAGGTAACAACCCTCTTTAGTATGCTATTTACTTTCCTGTAACAGGAATTTCCTTCCTGTATACACATTTCATAATTCTATAGTTCTATTCTTATACAATATTACTTTTATGGTATATTAAAGATACCGGCTAATTACTATCCGTCTTTCGAATCTACAAAGATTACGGATTACAGGCGCTTACATTGTGGTCAAGGTGACGGCCTTTCTTAAAACTGATCCTACAAGAACAAAAATTGGAGATGCTTCTGATCTAGAGCAAGTCAACAATTTTGCAGACTTGGGGTGTACTGTATCTAATATTACAATGATGCGGCTCAACCAAGTGTACAAAACCATCAAGAGACCTCTAAAATTAACAAATCAACAAGTGAAGAAACGCGTCTGAAGTTTTACAAGAATAACATAAGAAGTAGCCCCTTTATACTTTTCTGTTTTTGAAAATTGAACTTTAACCATCCTAGGCTAGTCGTATTCAAGAGGCCGAAATCAGATTTTTCAGGCACATTGCAGGGTTGCACTATTTAAGATCGCAAATAAATCTTGATGTTTGGCAGGAGCTGAGCATTTAAGTATACTTGACAGTATACCCAAATATCAGCTAAAATGGTTGGAAAAATGTTAACCAAGTGGATGACCCCAAACTTTAAAGATGGTATGGCCCTCAAACAGTGACTAATGTACTCAAAAGTATTAAATACCGGGCTGTTAGGCCGTGGCCGGTTGCCGTAATACCGGGCTGTTAGACCGTGGCCGGTTGCCGTAATACCGGGCTGTTAGACCGTGGCCGGTTACCGTAATACCGGGCTGTTAGGCCGTGGTCGGTTGCCGTAAATACCGGGCTGTTAGGCCGTGGTCGCTTCCGTAAATATGGGCTGTTAGGGCGTGGTCAGTTGCCGTAATACCGGGCTGTTAGGCCGTGGTCGGTTGCCGTAATACCAGTCTGTTAGGCCGTGGTCGGTTGCCGTAAATACCGTGCTGTTAAGCGTTGGCCGGTTGCCGTAAATACCGGGAGGTTAGGCCGTGGTCGGTTGCCGTAATACCGGGCTGTTAGGCCGTGGTCGGTTGCCGTAATACCGGGCTGTTAGGCCGTGGCAGGTTGCCGTAATACCAGGTTGTTAGGCCGTGGCCGGTTGCCGTAATACCAGGCTGTTAGGCCGTGGCCGGTTGCCGTAATACCGGGCTGTTAGGCCGTGGCCGGTTGCCGTAATACTGGGCTGTTAGGCCGTGGCCGGTTGCAGTAAATTCTTGACTATCGTTGCTGTTAACACGAAAAAGTTGTCGGGTATCGTTCGGCCTAAGATCTGCCGTAACTGTTTTCGTGACACTCTGTTGCTTTTTACGGCCTGAAGAAGATCCCCGAGGGTGGGATGCCAAACGTTGCCGACGATGTCGAGAATTTACAGCAACGGGACCACGGCCAAAACAGCCCGGTATTTAATAATTTTGTGAATATTGACGCCGGCCCTTTAAGCTTAAGACAAAAATTAGTGACTGATATAACACAAACGGCCTCTCTTTGGTACAGGATGTTATGTTTAACATTGGAGAGAGTGTATACTGTTTCCGTTCTTAGCTTAATCCTGATGTAAACAAACAGGCGTACACATCCGAAACGCTATTTGTTGATTGTTGCTTGAATTAGAGGCGTTACATTCCAACTGGACTTATATTTTATAACACGCAGAGTTAATGGATTTTTTATTTAACGTTTGAATATTGCAAAAAGTAAATAAAGTAGGCCTATATTTAATGCGAAAATAGAAGCTGTGAAAATTACGTACTTACCAATGTACAGTGTATTATCAGTTGTTGTCAGAGAGTAATTCAATGCCTTCCATGTCTGTGTCGGAACTTGAACCAGCACTTGAGTCAGTAGAGTTAATGATAATGTTGTCCACGACGGTGTCACGTCCGTAATTTGGTCCAATTGTCATGGCTTATCTTCTCTCTTGAAAGAATAACTTCTTGAAAGAGCAATACCTTTGCTCGACACAACGACTCCACTTGTCCATCGTTATCTCATTTACTGCCTTATCTATCAGTTGTTTTACATCATGCAGCTTACACGTTGTGTTGTGGCGGGTAACATGTCCTTTCAACTGGCTCCATTAATTAAATGTGATTCAGAATACAGTGATAAGGAGAAAGGCTGAAAACGGCGTGCCCCGATTTATTGGCAATATCATTTTGTAAAAAAATTTTAAATGAACGTTCATTTTGCTATCGGCGATAAATTTCTACTATGTATTCATAAAGATGATTAAACGTATTCAAAAACCACTTATCGGAGTAAAGCTAACTCTCACGTGACTGTACAGAAATTCTGCTCGTACGCGTAACATATTACTATATCAACAGTGTCAACGCCCCTGACCAATAGACCAACAGCGTTTCAGATGAGCCACGTGGGTTTAACATCAGGATTAAATTTAAGTGTTTTGCATAACGTTTAGAACGTCAGTGCGTTGCTTCGCGCTTATGCGGTGCGTCCTGTTATATTTGAAACGCATGTGTCAGAATGTCGCGTCCAGTCATGACGTCTGTCTGCATCCGCGTCAGTCAATTTAAATCAATTCTGTTCGAGTTCGTTGTTTCTGCTTTACGTCGCTGTGTCGAGTTCATTACCGTCATCGTCTCAATTACTACGGTTACCAATATATTGTTACGACATCACAGAACAATTACGTGTTTGTCGAATGTGCCAGAAGAATCTCGCTCAAATGTGCGTGGCATTCGTGACTCTAGACGCATTAGCGAGAGTTTTCTCAAAGCCGCCAGCCGCGCGGAGTAATTATCAAGGCCCCAAGTAATTACGTAGTTCACACTGGCGCTAAGACGCAATTTGGAACGTTCTGGTCTGTGAGCGATAGTATAAATACATGGCGGCAGCGGCCATAAGTTTCATTATAGTGGCGATATATTTACAGTGCGGTACGAGTTATTATCGGGCGAAATTACTGTGTACGTTCAAGTGGTTATTAGTGAAATGTTGCGTTTTATAATCGGGCGGTATAATTGTAATACAATTGTGTTTAATATAAGTGACATTTTATTGCGTGTGAACGAAATTTTTATATCCTACAACAAATTTTTATTTGATTTGTTGTAGGAGACTGTGTTGTTAATTACGAACCGTTTAACTGTACAAATTAAAGCTGGTGATAGTGACTTAATTGGTGTCTTGTACTTATTTTGTTTTCCACTGTACCTACGACGATCAAGTAGACCGTCGAAACAGTGGTGTCAGAACTGGGATAGAACGGTTAACAGTGGAAACAGTGGACACTTTGTACAAGACGAGTGTAATTCATAATTAATCGGAAAACAATGGATGCCAGTCTGATGATGGAAAATTTTCAGGTGCTGCTGTTGCAGACAGAGTAACGACGCTGACAGGAGGCGGAAGAAGCAGAAAAACGACAGGATGAAAAACGTAAGCAAGAAGCAGATAAAACGGAAGCTCTCTTTAAAGCTATGCAGAAACAGTTGCAAGAACACACTACAGCAGAATTGGGTGTCCTACCAGGTGAGCTTAATTAATAAGTTACTAAAATATCAGAGGTACAAGGATCAATGACACTAAAAATTGTTGAAGTAGAAAAACCTGTGTCGAGTGTTGAAGAATCGATGTCTAATGAAATAGCTGAAGTAGAAAAGCCAGTCACGAGTGTGGAAAAAGCTATGTCAACAAAAATAGAAGACTCGATTACAAATACAAAAGAGCAGATTAAAAATGAAGTCGAGCAGTGCCTGAAGTTATAACCAAAACAACTTTGTGAACAGACTGTACCAATGATAAAGACAGAAAAAGACGCAGAAAATAAGTTAATAGAGAAAGTCACTTTGCCTGCAGTAGGGACAGTTCATGTCAAAGCTCTAAACCTTTGATGGAAGCAGTCACTGGGCAACGTACCTCCGCCAATTTGAAGCTGCTTCATGCGCAAATAATTGGACAGAGAAAGACAAGGCAGTCTCACTCGTTCTCGCATTAAAAGGACCCGCGGCAGAACTACTACAGAAAGTGCCACATGACAGCCAGAACATCTATGCCGAGATGATAAAAGCTCTAGAATTACGGTATGGTGATAAACATTTGCGAGATGTGTACTGCACCCAGTTGAGAGCGAGGCGACAGCATTCCGAGGAGAGCCTTCAAGAGTTTGAAGCAAGTATCAACAGACTAATTAGACTGGCCTATCCTGAAGCGCCAGATGATTTTCGAACGAGTTTTGCGATGCAGGATGCAGACATTTACTACCGGTGTCCAAAATAACGAACTACAGAAAGTGTTAGGAATGGCAAGACACCAGAACAGTGCGGACGCCCTGGTACATGCTTTGCAATTTGAGGCCGCCAAATCAGCGTCTGGTGGGACAGGTCATAAAGTGCGCGCCACTAAAAGATCGCGACGGCACAGACGATGAGGAAGAAGAACAAGGAACAGAGACTCGACGGTCGGCGCCACAGAATAAAGTAAGAAAGGATGGAAGACCGAAGTGTTATAGATGTGGGAAACCTGGACATCTACAACGAGATTGTCGGGTTAGAATTCAGCAGCAGGGAAACGAGCAATAGTCGGTACAACGGGGTGTGTGCTGACTAACTGGAGGAACGAAGCCCCTAGACCAGCGTTTCCCAAACCTTTTTTTCGTGACCCGGTTATTTCAACATTTTAACTTCGCGACCCGGCAAATTATGCTTTTGGGAAACACTGCTCTAGAGCATTATAGGGAACTGCATTTTATATAGGAAAACCAAGGATGGGGACGAATATGTTGGCCACATAATGGATTGAGGTTGATAATCGGAAGTTAAGATCAGATGTAACTTTTTTTTAAAATTATTCGTAAGGTAGGCCATTGGAACTACAGAAACCATTGGTAGCCTACCTAGAATAATAAAATATTTTACTTCCATGTTCCATAAGGAAATGAAAGTATGGTGATCGCGAAAAAATCGTGTTCGAGATAAGGGATGATTCTGATTCTACTACCATCAAAACATGAAGAAAAGTCATTTTCCGAAAAGTATCTGTGTGTAAAATTTGTTATATAGTGAACGATAACTGCCGCAAATTTAAGCAGAATTAAATCATATTTTGCATATCTGCCAGAGTTGTAGAAGACCTATTGATTTTGGTGAAGATCGGTTAAAGGGAAGGAGTAGTTTACCAGTAACCTTTTACGTTTTAACAAGAGTAAAGTATATGAAATTTCATTTAAACTTTTTCAAACAATGGTAATTGTTAAAAATAAAATAATTTTGTTACCAGGCAACCAGGGTGTTCGGTTAGGAGGGAGGGGTATCTGCATTGTTTTGTGTTTTAACAAGAGTAAAGTACTTAATTTTAATAAATAAGTGCCCCAAAAATATAGTCATATTAAACACTGTAAAATGACAAATGAGATAATTATGAATGGAGTGGTTGAAAGGGGAAGGGGCGATTTTTTGAAAATTGGTGTGCTAAAATCAAGTAAAGTACGAATATTTAATTTTGAAGGATAAGATACTTTAGAAATTACATATGATAAAACTATTACTCTATGAAAGTGTAAATATCATTAATGGTGGGGATCGGTTGAGGAGGAGGGATGATTATTTTCGTAGTTCAGTTTCTTTATAAGAATAAAGTACCAAATTTTTCTAGATAAAGTGACTCGAACATAACATTATATTAAACGACTACCCCATAATAACAGAAACATCTACAAATAGTAAAAATAGTTTGAGAGTGGGCGATATTTTTTTTTTTAATTATTGAACCGAAATCAATTAAATGATTTTTAATATAAATCTTAGAACATGGAAATCATGTACTGTTTTCAATATTAATATATTTTCTGTAAAAATTAATCTGCCAAGTGTTCTAAATTATTTCACCTTTGAGTGTATTTTTATAAAAACTGTGTGTAGAGAAAGCTTGGGAAGCAAGTAAAATAATAATTAATTATTATTAATGAGTAAAGTAAGCAAAGTTTGATAAATAGTTATATTCTACAAATAATGATGAACAATTTCTCCATTGACATTTAAATTAAATCAACAGGGAAAGCTGCAGAATTTATTTCTGTTTCATGAAAAGTAGAGTTCCACATAGTCATCCCCTTTTCCCACTCATTTGCACAGACTGGATCAATTTCGTTTAAAAGCTGGGACTTCATTTTGTGTCAGTTCCTTTAAAGCCATTTAATAAATTATAAGATAATAATCGAGTTATTGTTCAATTATGTTCGTTTCAAGTTTTTTGTAACTCAAGTTATTCTTGATGATTAAGTCTTTTTTTAGTACTTTATTCGGTGCAATTTCAAAATCCGATCCGTTTGAATAAATTATACGACGCATATTAAATATTCGGCAGGGAAGAATTATTAGCCTCACAGAGAAACTGGCCCTGATTCTGATGCTTACGTTCGACTTGTCCCGGAAACTATATCCACGCTGAGGAAATTGAATTGTACCTAAAAGGCTTCTTCAAGGGTCAACCTTATTTCCTGCGATAGCCTGTACTGTGCGTGTCCTGGGGGAACATAATATAATCGTTACGTTTCTTTCATTTACTGTAAATTTGAAAATAATAATTTTACTTATTTAAACACCGGAATCTAGTGTAAGGAGCCAAAGAGAAATGAAGAACAAATGAAACCTTAAGTACACCAGTAGTGCTAAAGATGGGGCACTTAAGGACAAATTTAATAAACAAAGTAAGTTATAACTCAACGATCGCATTACACGTATAATGTTGTAGGGAATCGAAAACTGGACAATCATGTGTATATAATTTATGTCAGCAGAATGCGATGGACAAACGATAGGCACCAATGAAGTGTTATCGACATTATTCAGAAAGTATTAACATATTTTTATAATATTCATATTTACTTAAATAATTCTTGTTATTTAAATTTATAATAAATAATAATACTTAATATTTTTAAACAAGATTATATGTTTTCGCTTTTTGTTTACAATGTTACAACAGTTATAAAATGTACAATCATAAGTAAATTTGGTTAGTCGGTAGTGGATGAGGCAGTAGCCATTCGCCCACCAGCTTGTATATTTTACTGGAGAGAAGATTACTTTAACAGCCACCGAAGAAATATGAGTATTGTTTTGAATGTCTGTGTTTATGTAAATTGAAGACGAACAATGTCGGTTGGGTAGAGGCATTTTCACCGCCCCCCCCTCGCCCCATTCCAACATTCAGCATTACCATAGTTCCACATAAGTGCAATACTGCGATAATGTAAGAATCCGGAGCGACAATTTTATTATTTAAAGTTTATAATCACATTCAAATTTTCAACTTTTTACATTATTTTCTGCGATGTATTTTATAAGTGTTAATACTTTTACAAATTACGAGAGAGACAACGGAATAAGAAACTATATCACAAACTCAAAACAATATAGTCCTACGAAACAGAATCGATTGTTTGAAGTGCGGTAGTGAAATTATATATTTTTAAAGTACTGTACATTAGATATTTCAAATATACTGTAACATATTACAAATAAATTAAATATTGTCACCTGGCTACTAATCTAGAGGCCCCGGGTTCGATTCCCGGGCCCGCACCATAAAAAACAAGGTTCGTTTTTCTACCCCCAGGTCGACTCAGCTTGTTGAAAATGAGCACCTGGAATAACATCCTGTTGATAATAATGAGCGGCTGAAGCGTAGTGCTGTCCACACTGCCTTCCTTGTATGCCGTGCGGCTCGCTTAAGGCAGCCTACCCTGCCTGACTCCTAAGCTGCTTTGGTGATAAACATGGGAGCCATTATTACTATTAAATATTGTTACGACGGTCTACTGATCGTCGTATGGTACAGTGCAAAAGAAAGTACAAGACACCATTTAAGTCACTAATCACCAGCATTAATATCACAATTAAACAGTTTGTAATCAACAAGTTACAACAAATCAAATAAAAATTTTTTATTTTTTGTATTCTTTTTATATAGCCTAAAGGTGCCATATAAAGTGTTTTATAATATTGTGAACAAATGTGCTATATAACCTGACGATGGTCTGTGACCTAAATCGATCGCTTTAAGAATATAAATAATAACATTATATGGTAACTTTAGGCTATATAAAAGAATACAAAAAATAAAAAATTGAATTGTAGGTACCATTAATAAAAAACAATAAGTGTAAGTATAAAATACATCACATTATCATTAAATAAAAATTGTTCACACACAATAAAAATGTAAACGAGTAAAAACCACAATTGTATTACAATTGTCCCGGGCAAAAAATAAACACAATACTACGAACCGCACTCGTATAAATCGCAACTCAAACTGAACTCTGCGCCGCTGAATGCTTATATTTATACCACGCTAAAATTCCAGAAACATCGACACTACGCGCCAAGAATACTACTAGAAAACACCAGAACGTATTTGATTGCGGCCTTGCACACAGCGCCCGCGGACTGGTGAAATCTGGATCAGTCTCGGACGCGTGACAAGTGTCACGTAATTGTCCTTCATCTCAGTAGCAGCAATACGTACGCACACACACATTACAGCTGGAAGGGACGAGAAACACATAGTATGTTTTGTAATCGTGTAACAATATAATACGATACCAATAAAGGTGGTAATATAATCATTGTAATGTTATAATTATATAATAATAAAGTTAATGTTTTTAAACCAAATAAAGTTACATGCAACGGAATAAAATGCCACTTAATCCTCTGGATAGCACTGTTGCAAAAACTTTACAAAAACCCCTTTTAACAACAGATGCACCTATTGAATGGCAATAAAAGTAACCTTTCTTGAAGTGAAGGGGACAAGCAGGTAGGTGAAGGGTCACGGCCCCAACCAGTACCGAAAAACCGTAAGTTTTTTTTAATAAATTCTAATTCTAATGAGGACAGTACGTTATAAAACTGTTGAGACATTGTAAATAAAAAACAAAAAGAAATATATTCTTGTTTTAATAATAAAAATTATTATTTAGAATGATAATACAATAATGTTAGAGAATGGTTCATTTAACATTTGAAAAACAATTAGCTTTGCTTTTGAGATGACTTTTCTTGCAGATTATTGTATTTTAATTTAAATCTGACCTATTTTAAAGAAAGAAGAAATAAAGAAAGGAAAAAATATTTTACAATTTCAGGGAGAAAGACGTTTAATGCAAAACACATCCTTTAAGGCAAATAAGTCGATCAAAGTGTCTATTTGCACATTTCTTGTGTTAACTCCAACTAAACTCATTAAATTTACAACTACAAACGTACAATCTCTTTATATTTTTAACCTCTCCGGATTAATTGTCAGTTGCAGAACTTTTCCTGTCCGTATTTACGTAGACGACATGATTTTGCTCACAGCTGTACGGTTTATGACATAAACCGCTGAGAAACTGGAACACAACCATCGGAAATATTGCTTTTGACAGAAAAAGATTATGAATACTTCTTTTTTAAGTAGTCTTGTTCTTCTTTTGCGCCTCACGGAGTAAGCACTTTGTCTGTTCCGTATTAACAGATTATCTCTAGTGTTAATAATTCGAGTAATTAATTACTCAGGAAGAGTTACCAGCACTTCGCAGAGGGTGACGTGACAGGACTGCGGTCTTATGGATTAAGTCTATTAGCCACCATGTGTACTATCCCCACCACATAATTTGGGGATGATATATCTTACGGATTTTTAATGAGAAGGTTTCTCCTTCCCTCCTGCATCCTATGCCGTTGATCAAATGATAGAGCCATCCGCCTTTAGATGAAATGTCTTACCCCAACGGCAAGAGAGTGCCCCAAACGTTTCCTGCAATAACAACCAGAGGAGTACAGCTTATGCCGGTTGTCACTCGGTCTCCAGAGGAGGTGCGGTTGAATACTTGCCTTCATCAAGGAATGAGATCATAAGACGTTACTCATCCTCTCAGGTGAAGTAGTAACTTAAATTATCAACAGTTTTCTTTTTGGTGTGATTTTACTCTCTTACCGTAAACTGTAATGAACGGGTCCACTCTTCAATATACTTAACCATATACGTAAATATTCTGTCGACATAGTCGTCCTACAAAGGTCTAGAAAACGGATCATACAAATTTATGAAGAACAAAAACAAGAGATTTGGAAATTTGGTCAATTGTTGATGATGGAAAACTAAGAATTTGGTGATGTCAACATGCACAGATAAATGGCAAGGCTTGTATAATGTAAAGTTAGGCATTTGAATATAATGTAACATGTTAGTGAGATGTAATGGTAATATAATGGTAATGGTAGTGAGACTTGGATTAGAACGGCCAAAGATATATCTGGATATACGTAAGTATATCTCTACCGAGTCGGTAACTTAAGCTGTTCTCCTCTGCTTGTTATTGCAGGTAGAGGTTAAGGCACTCTCTTGCCATTGGGGTAAGAAATTTCACCTAAAGTAAAGTAATAAGCGAAAACTGGTTCAAGATATAAGGTAAAACGTTTACATTTTATTTTTACCTATAAAAAATTTTTTGTTCTGATTCGGTAATGATATACTTATATTCAGTTAATCAACGGACACGTCATGGACAACAAAATCCAACCAAGAATATATATTTATATTGTAACTAGACGATGTGTCCGTCTATAATTTATGGTTTTTATATTATTATTATTAAATTGTCTCAGGGTTCTTTTACTGTTAATTGGGTCTTGCTCTCGGCTAATCGTGATTGTTCAATATCAAATTTTATTATTATTTTTACCGTTTAGTGACTTATTCCCCTCAATTCAACCTATTGTTGAATCCAGGATTGAATAACTCGGTACTTACTCTTTTTTCGTCGTATTAGCTGTCTGTTTAAATAGTTTAATTTCGTATATTATATTTGCTGTTAAAATTTTTTCACTTGACGTTCCGTTGACTCTTTGTAGATCAGCTGTCGTGAGGAGATCAGTTGTTTCTTCCTATACACTAACATACACAAACATAGATATGGTACACATAACAACTCATTTATTGTATAGTATTATTGTATAAGATTGTAAGTATGTTGATCTGAACGGTTGTAAACAAAACAAGGAATCATTCAATTTGAATAATTCGCATTCTCAGTAGGGTACCAACCGCCTCGTTTTTCTCCTCTAAGCTGTAATTTTACTGTTACAAATAAAGTCAACTCTTTCACTGGTAAAAAACAATAATGGCAATTTATTCAAATAACACACAGTGAAAGTCAATACAATAAGGAGTTTTGTCCTTCTTTTTTTGTTAACAATTAATACTTTTAAAGTAAACATGAACTCTAAAACAAATGATGAGCTGTAGTTGGCATGACTGCCTCTGGTTAGTAATACAATGTGTTTTGACAAATTTATAGGTTATGTCGGATTGTTCGACTTGAAAATTTAATAATGATGATAATAATAAAAATAGTAGGTTCTTTTAAACTGCAAAATACACTTTCTTGGAATAATAGCTACGGTTAGAGTCAACATAAAAATAAAAATTCAATGATTATTAATGAAAAAATATAAAATATGAACCATTGTTCATAGTTAGGCACATGCTTTATACATAGTTTAGTGCAACCTTATTTGGTTAGAAGTAGTGAATTATTTATTAATAATTAATAGTGATTGTTATAATCCAGTATCATGTACTGCAATCATCTATGAACTTGGATACTCCCATTTCAGGTAAATGTAATTTATTTATTATAGTTATCGCACTCCGGCGAAACTATTAATGGGATTTAATAACAAAATATTTATACTTCCATCTACTGATAGTATTAGAGTACATTTACTCTTCATTGATATCACAATGTCTTTGCTTATCCTAGATATTTACAGTATACAAATAGTTAAACTGTCATTGCTCAGAATGTTCAATTTCAACATTGTTCATTTGTATTTTTCGGTTCCCTTCTATTAAGGATAGGGAATTGAATTGTTTCTATATTTCAATTTTAATCGCTTTTAGCGTTCAATTATTTTGCTTAAAGACTAATCATGACATAATATTTGTAATTAATAATACTTGCGTCTCTCGTCGGTTGCAGATTTACACTTTATTAATTATTGACTCTTTTTAATTAATTAAAATTTAATTAATTAATTATTTAAACTTTATCACAACACTGCACACACTCCTATGCGCATAAACTCCGATTAGATTACACTTGTAAATATACTGCACTGATTCTTCTGATAGATAACTTATGTCTCAATTTGAAGTTAACATGGTTGATGCTGTTTTGCTGTCAAACGCACGTTTTTCTGAGGCGTCGACTAGCGTGCAGTCCGCTTCGCTGTTGTTAAAAGACTGTCCCTGGTTCTTGGGCTGGAATGATGAATTTCGGATTTTTTATGTGTTCTGATTGGTCAGTTTTTGCCAATTCGTTTATTTACGGTAGACTTCGTCAAAATAGACGCTATCATAAGCGTCAGTCTTTGGGGACAAGATTAACAAATTCTGGTTCACACGACTACGCGGAAGGGCTAAGCACAATGCAATTATTTTTAAAAGTCTAATATCTTTCTTATAATTGCACTGAGAATGTTGTGCTTACTCTCATTGTTCGTGTTTTTGAAAGACGAATAATTTGAGTCCCCTTATCATATATTTCTGATAAGGGTTATCAGACTTAGCACTTAGCATTTATGCTTGGTGTCCATTAAACCATTAATTATTAACAATTCATGGTTTTTATGTTATTTTTTATAGTAATGTCTCACTCTTAAGCTACTGTACAAATTTCCCTTAAAACTATGTCCTATTATTAATACTATGTCCGTTTTCATAGCTTCACTCTTAAACTTATGGTCATACATTTTTGGTTTGCTCATTACTCAGTAATAAGAGTATTTAATTAACTTTTAACATGTTGTAATTAAATCTCGATGGGTTAAGTCACTACTGACAGTGTTCTTTTTCCCTAAATTATTTGTTTAATGCCTTAACTATCTCTTATGAGTCAGGCTTGTTATGCCTATATGGCGTTACTTGGTAGTATTGTCATACATTTTAGTCTTTCTTATATCCTATTAGTAACAACATTTACTTAAGTTCTAACATGGTATATTTATACATTGATGGGTTAAGTCACTACTGGCAGTGTTCTTTTCCCTATATTATTGGTTTAATGCCTTAATTATCACTTATGAATCAGGCTTGCTATGCCGATATGGCGTTACTTGGTAATATGCTTAATATCATAGACATTTTAGATGTATTGTTCTCTGATTGATAACTGAACTAGTCACTAGGACCTTATAGTTATTGTGATGCAGTTCACTCTGCATTTGACTCTGTTATTAGCAAGGTTTGGTTGCTGTAAACTTTATTTGCAGCTAGTTGTCATAATGGTTGAGTTATAATTACGTTTATATAAACTATTTAAATGGTTATTTTGGTTACAATTGCTCATAGGAATAGTATTCTGTCCGACACCAAATCATTAATTGGGTTACTTGCTTTGTACAATGTGTTTATTACATAATTTTGGTTGCATAGTGTCACTTTGCCATTACAAGCATTTGGTCATACTTGTATTACTTAAATATAGCTTTTATATACTATTATACTATTAGCTATCGTGTACAAAACATTCCATATATGCTCTATTTACTTCCTAGCTCATTACATTTTGGTCTAACATTGTTTTGATTCATTTTTTATCAAGTTTTATTGAAAACTGGATGCCCAGATTAGGTTATGTCATAGGCTCAGTAAACATTGAAGTGTTGTTTATGGCTGTATATTTCTATCTTAAACTATTCGACTGGTTTTCATTTCATGTTTGTACATTGGTTATTGGTTATCAATAGTTCATATTTAGTTTACTACTGCATTATCTTATTTGTTGTTAATTAGTGGGTTTGTATGTACATCATTCCCACTGTACAATTGGTCATTCACTATTTTGGTTGCATATTCCTCTGTTTATTCTATAACTACACATCATTTAGCTATCATAAACTCATCTTGTCCTTATTCAGTTTGCTTGTGACTCTTTATTTACAATATTTAATACTTATTTACAATAATGTGTTTCACATAAACAATAAATGTGTTCATTAAATGAGTTGTTGTCAATGTTGACTTTGCCATACAGCTTAGGGATTCATATCATATAATTAACTAACACTTCTTCCTTCTTCTTAATACAAATATTCTTTCAAGGTTTATGTTAGTGGGTTTTACTTCAATTTTCTTCCCTTATTCTTCTTGTGTTTGCTCTGGTGATCTTCCTTCTTCTTTCTTCTTTCTTCACTGATCTCCTCCTCACTATTGTTCATTTTATACATGATGTGGTTTTCACTTGTCTTCTTCACACTGGTTCTTCCTTCTTCTTTCTTGAAGTTGTCCTTGTTGTGTTCTTCTTCCTGACTCTTCTTTCTTCTTTTGTTGTCTTGTCCTCCTCACTGATTTTTCTCTCTTCTTTGGTTGTGTGGTGTCCTTCTCACTGATCTATTGGGTATAGTATGTCGGTCGTCTCGTCTTTATTCTTCTTTTCTTCTTTCTTGGTGCATTTACTAGTGAATTCCTTTCAATGATGCTTCACTTATTCTAACTTATGGTACTTTTCTTTAGTATACTTGGTGGTATTCTAGACCTTTTAATGTATTTTTTCTAGTGGTGGCCTTTAAATTAATTTTCAGTACTTAGGTGGATGTGGTAACATATGTACTGTTACAATATATATAGAATACAAGAAGCGGAAATGAGGTTTTTGAGGGCTGTAAAGAGTTCTTACAGCTGAGGAGAGATCTTATCAGAAATGATCATATTAGAATGGAGCTAGGCATAGCTGAAAGCTTAAATGAGAAAATCTTCCTGTACAAAACGGAGTGGTGGTTACACGTAGAGAGAATGGATCAAACTAGATTTTCAAGGAGAGCACTTTACTATCATCTCAAGGAGGAAGGGAGGTGTGGGAAGACCCCGTAAGCGATGGTTGGATGACTTCCATTGAGACTGGAGCAGGTTACTTTTTGCCTAAGCTGTAAATCATGACGACGACGATGAATCAACTTTCACTCTCGTCTATGGTTTACGCTGTCGTAAGATGGTGCCGATCGTTACTTACGTTTTCGTGTTATTATTACAATCTTCATCATCATCATCCTCAAGGTTTAAACCAAGAATGGTTTGTTCCGGTCTTAAATAGGCAAATATTACAGCTGGTCACTCCAGCGCTTCCTCGGACGTCCCACACCTCTCCGTCACCTCGATTATAGAGTTCCACAGTTGTTTGGGGATGCGCCAGTCATCCAGTCGGCAAAAATATTCCCACCATCAGCTGATACTGGGCGATCCTGTCGAGTATACTCATAATATTCAGTTCCTGCTGTATATCTGTGTTTCTTCTATGATCCTGGAGAGTATACCCTGCCACGTCCCTGAGAATTCTCATTTCAGCAGCATGGATGCGGCTGGCCTAGGCTTTTGTTAAAGTCCAATTCTCAGACCCATAAAGAAGTTTGGGAAGAGCCATCACCTTGTAGAATTTTAGGCGTGTTTCTTTTCTTGCTGACTTAAAGGTTCGCCTGATGGTCCCGCACATAAGGTTGAACTTATGCAACTTATGCACCACGTCGTTGCTTGCATTATAAGACACACTTTAGCCCAGATATTCAAAATAGCTAACCTGTTCCAAGACAGTACTATCTATAACAATTTTTGCCCGTACGGGATCAGTTCCACGAAAAGCCTTCACGTTGGTCTTACGTGTGGATATCTGCAATCCAGAATTTTTGAAGATTCGATTTAACAAATGCATCCATATCTGTTCCCCATATGTAGTCTGTTTTCAGAGTCCGACAGAATAGCCTGATCGTCCGCAAACGAGAAAATTGTAGAATGATCAATCATAAAATGATCTGGAAGACACATCTGCCAGTTTTGTATGGCATCGTCAATATATAAATTAAAAAGGGAAGGTGATAATGGACACCCTTGTCGTACTCCACAATTGATCAGGCCAACTCTAGGAGCTGTTATTATCACAATAATACAGAAATTGCCATTATAATTCTATTAATTCTTAGCCTAACCTAACCTCACTCAAACTAACCTAACCTAACCTAAGCTAAGGTGTCCCAAACTAACTTAACCTGACGTAACAAAAAAACTGGAAGAAAGATGTTACTTGCACAGCTAAAAAGGTTAGAGAATAGAAAAACTTCATTGACGTTCAGAACAGGAGCGTTTCTACTAGTTGCCAAACCTTCGGACAATTGCGACTAAGTTAAACTGCGGGACGCAATTGACCGAGTAAACCGGTACAAACGTCCGTCGTTTCGTCGCAAATGTCCGAGACCGCCTCCCTTCCTTCTGAGGTCACTTCCGTTACATGTTCGTCACGAAATGTTGGAACAAATTTTCAGCTCGAAATTCGTAAAGACGCGCAAAGAGGTTTTACTGCGATATAATAAACTTGCACTCGAGTACACTGTATTTATGGAAACAAAACGAAGTAAGAAATGTTTGGAGGAAGATTGTAACGTTAGTTTAATAACCGTACTTCGTGAAAAACAGTGCCAGCACAGCAGAGAAAAGTAGGTGGCGAGTGCCAGTAATTATATCAACAGCTGCAACTAGAACTGTTGAGAAAGCAACACGTGTTGATTACAGCGTCTTGTACACAGTCTACATTCTGTGTGTAGTCTTGAACTCAAGACCGCAGCAGTAACGAACACTTCATATACACTTAAGTGTTTTGCTGTATTTACGTAATTCCACTATCAACTCTTAGTTTATATTTGTCTTTGTAAAAACTCTCTCTCTCTCTCTCTCTCTCTCTCTCTCTCCTCTTATATATCCTGGAAAATGATTAAAGCACTGCTACAAAAATCAAAAAATTATTAAATATTTGTAATTTTTACAAAATAATGCATACAAAACTACGCTTTCAAAATTTAGACTTAGGAAGCAATAGAGACTTGGAAAAAAATGTGCAGTAACATGGTAATTCCACCTAATTGTGATACAGTTTATTCATTACAGTTTGTTGATGACCAATTGCTTTTGGCTCAAGATTTTAAAGACATAGAGTACACGACTAGAAAATTGATACAGGAATATCAGAAATGGGGGCTAAAGGTAAATATAGATAAAACAAAGTACATGGCAATAGGTGACCTTCATCAAGACTTGATATTAGAGGAAGACAAGGGAGAAGATTTTATATACAAAGGAATACAAATATTTAGGGGTGAAAACTACGGGCAGTGGGAAGCAAGACAAAGAAATACAGTCCAGATTTAATTTGGGAAAGATGGCTATATCTACATTAAATGGAATCCTGTGGGATAAGCAAATTACAGAAGAAACTGAAACCAAAATATTTAAAATTATTGTTAGAAGAATCATGACTTACGGTTTAGAAGTTTGGACTACCAATAAACTCACAAGAACAAAATTAATGACAGCAGACATGGACTTTTGGAGACGTTTGGCAAGAGTATCCAGACGTGAGAAAATTAGAAATGAAGTTATTAAGGACAGAATGAACATAAAAAATTCAATTTTTGATTTTATTCAAACAAAAAATTACAATGGTATGGACACACGAAAAGAATGGCATAGGAAATATTGCCAAGGAGAGTTATGGAATGGACCCCATCAAAAAGAAGAAAAAGAGGAAGTTCACCTGTCACCTGGATAGGAGAAATTCAGACTATACTGAGGGAACGAGAAATTGAAGAAGATCTTCGAATGAACAGATGGAAGATGAGATGAATGAAGCAGCAGTGGAAGATGAGTATTCAATCAATTCTGTAAGCTTTGGTTCCGGGAAATGTGTAAACATTATACAGCCGGAATAATAACAAATGCATAAAAACTGATGGGAACTGAGAAAATCTAGTTTCATATAAACTTTATTTTATAATTTGTGTAGTGTTACTTTAAATTAAACTAAAATAAAATCTTATGAACCTTGGAATAAAAGAAAAGTACGGTGAGGTTAATCTAAATAAGTAAGTTGAAGCTTATTCAGTTCAGACAAGTGGTACACTCAGTTCTTTCTAAAAAAAACCACTGGATTTCCAGCCGTACAACAGTGGAGATCAAGTTCGTTGGGAACTCCAGATGAAGGTCTGGAGTGGAAATTACAAAGAGACCTACCGAAACAATATTACAAATTACTCAAATCATACATAACTGACAGACATTTTCGAGTGAAATATGAAGGAGAATATTCTGAACTGAAGGAAATAACAGCTGGAGTTCCGCAGGGTAGTGTTTTGGGACGGTCTTGTATTTGTTATATACAAGGGACCTTCCTACTGTAGAAGATGCAACCATAACCACCTTTGCAGATGATACTACAATTCTAGCGACTGGAAATAAAATTGATGAAACTGTAGTAAAACTTCAAAGAGCCTCTGATGCTGTGAGCAAATGGACCAAAAAAATGGCGCATTAGATTAAATGAGATGAAGTCAGTCAATGTAAATTTTACAGCTCTAATGATTGGTCATCGGATACAGTTGAAATTAATTCATTACCAATTCCTTATGCTAATACAGATAAATATTTAGGAATGACATTAGACGTAAAACTTAAATGGAAGGAGCACGTCAAAAAGAAAATGCAGGAGTTGAATCTAAAGTTCAGGAAAATGTATTGGCTCTTGGAAAGACAATCCCAGCTGTCAATCCATAATAAATTGCTGTTGTATAAGCAAGTGCTAAAGCCTATCTGGACCTATGGGATACAGATCTGGGGCTGTGTAAAGAAATCAAACATAAATATAATTCAAACATTTCAAAACAAGGTGCTTCGGTGCATTGTTGATGCACCATGGTATGTAAGAAACGACAACTTACACAGAGATTTAAAAATTGAACTTGTCATTGAGGAAATAAAAAAGCAGGCAGTGAAGCATGGGCAACGTGTGTTGCAGCATGTACACCCTGGGATACGGCGACTGTTGGATACAACTAATGCAGCTAGAAGGCTGAGACGAAATAAACCACTTGATCTGATGGATATTAGTTAAATGGGGAGATTATAGCCAATCGGTTATATCTCTTTATTAGTGTCTTTAATTATGAAATGTAAATTACTAGATGGGATGGGTAGTACCTTAGTTGTAATAAAAATAAATAAATAAATAAATTTTGTAATCGTTGGTTCCGAAAAATGTGTAAATATTGTACAGCCGGAATATTGACAAACGCATAAAAACTGATGGGAACTGAGAAAATCTAGTTTTATATAAATTTTATTTTATAACTTGTGTAGTGTTACTTTAAAATTAAACTAGAATAAAATCTTGTGAACGTTGGAATCAATGAAAAGTACGGTGAGGTTAATCCAAATATGTAAGTTGACGCTTATTCAGTTCAGACAAGTGGTACACTCAGTTCTTACCAATAAAAACCACTGGGTTTCCAGCCTTACAACAGTAGAGATCACGTTTGTTGGGAACCAATAACGCAGCTTCCTTTGAACGTCATTTTACATGAACTTTTGTGTCTGCGCAAGTGAACGCGAATATTATAGACACCTTTAAAGCGCATACTTTGGTCGAACTATCTTTGTTGTAGTGATTTTTTTCCTTGAGATTTTCACTCAAAATAAATATGTTCATTTTCGGAAACTGAGAGCGTCAGCTGAAGAACCTTTTGTGAAATATAAAAAGTTGTTACTGAAGAAGGTAGGTTACTATCTTTCAACTTACGCTCTTAATTTCTGATCGTGTTGGTTTTCAGAAGACGGCGTCTATTGTTGAATATTAATGTCTTTGTTTGTACAGTAGTTTTGCCAGCGTGGCCGTACCCAGTGTTAAGTAAGAAGTTTTCGCGCATGCGCCTCATGGGTGTGCAGTAAAACACTCGGTTTAAATTTCCGCGGATCCGAGAACTATTAACAGCAATGTACTTAAACCGCTTTACTTAGAATAGTTACACCGAGTGTCTGTGACCGAGTGTTTTGTGTACATTATTTAGCAGAGACCATTAAAAAATGTAGCCTTACACAGCACACATGTAACAAATCTTGTAAATTTAAATTAGCCGTTTCAAGAGTGGCCTAGGTAAAATGTATTGCAATCTGGATATTCTCTTTTGCATAAAGTTTTACTGTTAATATTGGATTAATTTTAGGTTATAGTTGTTCATTGTTATAAGATATTTCTTTAACGATTTTTAAAAAGAATTATATTTAAAAAAATCTAAGCAGAGAAAATAATTTATTACTGTTAATATTAGTAGTAGTAGTAGTAGTAGTAGTAGTAGTAGTAGTAGTAGTAGTAGTAGTGGTGGTGGTGGTGGTGGTGGTGGTGGTAATGATAGTAGTATTAGTAGTAGTAATAGTAGCGGTAATGATAGTAGTAGTAGTAGTAGTAGTAGTAGTAGTAGTAGTAGTAGTAGTAGTAGTAGTAGAAGCAGCAGTAGCAGCAGCAGTAGTAGTAGTAGTAGTAGTAGTAGTAGTAGTAGTAGTAGTAGTAGTAGTAGTAATAGAAGAAACAGCAGTAGCAGCAGCAGCAGCAGCAGTAGTAGTAGTAGTAGCAGTAGTAGTAGTAGTGTAACGGCCGTTACGTAAAATTTAAAAACTAGACGCTTGGCCTAGATGGAGCGAAAATGTGCTGGAGCCCAGAGTGACAGGACTTACAATAAAACATTCATTTAATCAGTGACCACTTTTTATTAGTGTTTCCTCATTTCATTATCATAGCATATTTTGCTACAGTGTTCAAACGATTGAATTCTTGTGTAATTCATAGCAGTTCTTAGTTTTCATTTTATCAACAAATATATATATTCAATCTGTATTAATCACAATTACCATACTAGTAACATTAAAAATTAATCAAACAGTATAACAAGTGGATCCTTTTTAGCACAGTTAATAATATAAATCACAAATATATATCCACAAGACTTGTTATAACAAAATTTTAATCATTGTAAATATGAAAATACTGTTTTATATGTATGCTTTCTTTTATGCTTTGAAAACCGGTGGAGTATTGTTGTCGAGGTTTAATAAATGGAATCCTCCCACCTGTACTTTTGGAGAATTAATGATACCAACTAGAGCCTGTGATGATGAGTGTTGGTACTGGTAATGGTGAGTTCCGAATCTCCTGCTTGTCTCCATCTTGGCAGCTGTCTTTTGGTGTTCTGGAGTATTTCTAACTCTGACTGCGATGGGGAGCGTTCTAGTGGACAGCTCTGCCGATGGTGACGGATGTTGGTGTCATCATCTCCGCATTACCCTTGTTCCGGCTTTGCGAGGACCCTGTAATATTTTTTATTTGTAGTGGGCCGTCAGGAAATACTACTACCCCAACTCTCTCTCGCCTCGGAACACAGACACCACACACACACACACACACACACACACACACACACACACACACACACACTGTCACAATTTTTATCCACACTACTACTCTGTTATTAGCAATACTATTCTGTGTAATAAGTAAGCTTGAAAATTCACATTTAGATTTTCATTAACATTTACAAAATTCAAAACATTTACATTAAATTACTTTTACATTTACTTTTACTTCTACCTGCACATTTACTTTTAAATTCCTCAAGTACTTAAGTGCAAAGTCGCCACGTGCTCCCATATACCGGAAGTAACGTGTGAGTCACACACATACACAAATTAACACGCATTCTCATTATTAAATTAACACACATAACCCCTTATTAAATTAACAGCGAATAATGTAATGATTCTCACCTGAGGCACTATAAATTTACGAACACATAGTAAGTTGAAACAGTAGTTTGCCACGCCGTCAGACCACGAAACGCCCAGTCGGAAAGCTAAAGATGAAATGAGGCAGCTTGTAGGCTTCTAACGAACCATGCCACACAAAAAAGAAACTTGTTACGGATTGTGAAGCTTTAACCGAACAGCTGATGCGGGTAGCTGAATTACATCGCCGTAGCGCGGGCAACCTTGATGATCAAGGTAACTGGGCTGCCCTCACTGCCACAAATTGGCGGCCTCTTACGTTTGAATCATGCCGGAAAAATTCAAATCCCGGCACAGTAGTAGTGGTAGTAGTAGTAGTAGTAGTAGTAGTAGTAGTAGTAGTAGTAGTAGTAGTATTAGTAGTAGTAGTAGTAGTAGTAGTAGTGGTGGTGGTGGTGGTGGTGGTAGTAGTAGTAGTAGTGGAGGTGGTAGTAGTGGTAGTAGTAGTAGTAGTAGTAGTAGTAGTAGTAGTAGAAGTAGTAGTAGTAGTAGTAGTAGTAGTAGTAGTAGCAGTAGCAGTAGTAGTAGTAGTAGTAGCAGCAGCAGAAGTAATAGTAGCAGCAGCAGCAGTAGTAGTAGTAGTAGTAGTAGTAGTAGTAGTAGTAGTAGTAGTAGTAGTAGTAGTAGTAGTAGTAGTAGTAATAGTAGCAGTAGTAGTAGTAGTAGCATTTTTAAGTTGCAAAAATAATTGTAAAAAAACTAATGTAGACTGTATTCGGAGAATCGAAACTAAGTGCAAGAAATGTGCAGACGAAGATTGTAACGTTAGTTTAATAATTACATTTTATGTAAAAAAAAAACGCCACCATTGCAGAGAATCGTACTTGGCGAGTGCATTAATTATTTAAACAGCTTTAGCTAAATATAACAGCTGTTGTGAAGCTACGTATGGTTGATTACAGCGTCTTGTATCCCCGTACTCAATTTCTGCAGTCTACAGTACGCTTTATTGTTACGAAGCACGGATTAATTAAGTCTCGAAATTACAGTAGTAATAACAAACACTTTATCTTTTTAATTTTTGCTGTATTAAAGTGTATTATTAATATCTTTTTCATATTTGTACTTTTTATTGAAGTATTCAATGTTTATTGAAGTAGGTTTAACACTTTTCTCCCTCTTGTATTGAAGTATGTTTTTCGCTGCTCTCCCTTCTCACTTTCTTTCCTCTTTAATCTTAAATGCTGATTGAGTTCAAGACCAACTCCTCTCTCTCCTACTGTTTGCTTTATCTTTCAACTTTCCTTCGTTATCTGACTATAACAGAAATGATTTTCGTTTACGTCAGTATAGAATGCCTTACTGACACGGCCTGCGGTAACATTGTTGTTAGGCCGTGGTCTACTGGTTGTATGCAAAACGCACACGTTTCGGCCCCACCTTCAGTGTCACGAACATTTGGAACGGTGTCCGCCGATTATCCCGGTACAGACTGGGTATTTTACCAGAGAAGGCCCACTTACATAAATTTAAAGGTAGTACTTAATGCTTAGATTCTATTTAGATTGTGCTGGTTTGGGAAGCTTATCTTTTTGTCTTGCACACAAGCGGAAGACCATGGTCTAACAGGTGGCAAATAATATTTCCAACAATTATCACGTCAGTTTTGTATACTCTCTCCCGCTATTTCTCAGCAACGAAGTTTTCTAAACGTACAAAATTTAATGCGTGTGAATAAAAACGAAATAACATACCAAAGGAAAGAGCAATACCTTTACTGGAAAAATGGAATTTTGTAATTCCTAATACGATTGAATCAAGAATATGTTTCACAAAACTTTGAACTCACCGTGTGACAAACCCTTCAGTACCACAACCACGAGACGTTAGAATATCCACATGCATTCTATACCCTTTTATATATACATAACTCCTACAAAAAGAAATTACAAACAAATTGAGTTGATTCAAACTTCGACGAAAGCAACAATTTCGAGTTTGTCTACAGTTTGTGATTGAGAAATTCAGAGCTGTAAACTTGGTCGAAATAATTTGAGAAGTTTTATTTTCTTCTGACCTAAGCCTATGTGTAGTATTAATTAATAAACATTCTTGTATTTGCGCTCATTGTGTTTTTTTTTCAGTTTGTTAATGTTAGCCGTTGAAAATAGTAATTTTACTTTAAAACTTGAATAATGTATGTAACAGTTATCATATAGAGTGTTTGGTTGTGTAATTGTGTACACGGTTAAAAAACTTGTTTTCTGATCAGATATAAATAGGCATGCACACACGCACCCATGCAAGCACGAACCATTTTCGCATGTCTATACGTTGTGTGTGTGTGTGTGTGTGTGTGTGTGTGTGTGTGTGTGTGTGTGTGTGTGTGTGTGTGTGTGTGTGTGTGTGTGTGTGTGGTGTTCTGCCTGTCTATTTCTCTATATCTATCTGTATCTGTAAGAGAGCAAACCCTTTATTGAAAAAAGCAACACAGGAATTAAATAACAAAATTGCTTGCAGACGTCTACATTTGAACACATTGTGTAACAAGCTCTTCAGAGCCACAAAGACGACACAGTAGCTAATACATGTAAATTCTTTACTCTTTTATTCGTAGGATACTGTCTTGTGACAAGGGAATTCTATACAAATAGAATTTAATAAAACTTTGTCGGAACGAACAAGCTTGAGTTTGTCTGCGGTTCTGATTCAGAGAGCTCTAGAGTGCAACACAAAACTTAGTTAAAAAATTATAGAAGTATTATTTTAATTTTAATTTAATTTTAATAAACACGCAAGAACAAAATTAATTATAGCAGAGATGGACTTTTGAAGACGTTCGGCAACAGTATCCAGACGTGAGAAAATTAGAAATGAAGTCGTTAAGGACAGAATCAATGTGAAAAATTCAATTGTTGATTTTATCCAAACAAAAAAATGGTAAGGACACACAAAAAGAATGGCACAGGAAAGATTGGCAAGGAGAGTTATGGAATGGAACCCACCAGGAAGAAGGAAAAGGGGAAGACCACCTATCAGCTGTATAGAAGGAATTCAGACTATACAGTATTGAGGGAACGAGAAATTGAAGAATATCTTTGGATGGACAGGCAGCAGTGGAAGATGAGAATTCAATCGCTTCTGTAATCTTTGGTTCCAGAAAATGTGTAAACATTGTACAGCCGAAATAATAAATAATTATTATAGTTTTTTTTCTTTTGACTGAAGTATTTGTGTTGTAATAACAAAAATAAACATACTTACTTTGATTTCTTTGTAAACGTTTTTATAGTTTCGATAACATTAATAATTGACAACGCAACTTTCATCTAAAACTTCAATAATTTAGGTAACTACTATCTCATCGGCTCTGTTTTTTAATTGTGTACATCGTTAACAGATGTGTTTTCTGTTCATGTAAAATATTCATCTACATGAATTTACACACTCGGCCGTGTACGCACGCACATGCACCCACGCACGCACAAACCAAATACGAGTGTCTATACGTCTATACGTGTGTGTGTGTGTTTGTGGGTGTCCGCCCGTTTTTCTGTTTATTTCTCTATATCTTTCTGTATCAGTAAAAATGAAAATCTTTATTGAAAAAAGGCAACACAGAAATTAAATAACACAAATGGATGCAGACGACTTTATATGAACATGACGTGTAACAGACATTTCACTATCACAAACAGAATCCAGTAGCTTATCCACGTAAACTCTTCTCTCTTTTATACATATACTGTCTTGTAACAAGGGAATTCCATACAAATTGAATTGATTCAAACTTGTCGGAAGGAACAAACTCTAGTTTGCCCACGGTTCTGATTGAGAGTTTCAGAAAACGACAGTAAACTTAGTTGATAAAATTAGACACGTTTTGTTTTCTTTTTACCTCAGTCTTTGTGTAGCGCAGGCCCGTGCGCAGGATTTTTGAAAGGGAGGGGTTCTGAAGTGGAAAATTTCTTTTCCGTAAAGTAGTCTACAATGAAAGTTTCAATAAACTGTTTATGAATTACAATATGGAGTAACACATAATAAGTAGACTTGAGAGGAAATGAACGGAAACAATATTAATAAAAATTGTATACATTACACTAATTCCTTTTATTAACATAGTAACATTTTTCTGTTTGAATTGGCAAATTCATTAACGATCTCTTCACTAGAGACATTAATTTCTCTATGGATGTTCAATAATCCAAGGCCATTTAGTCTTCCTTCTGACATGGAATTCCTAATATATGTTTTCAGCCTGCGTAGGGTGGAGAATGATCTTTCTGCTGTCGCTGTGGTGGTGACAGGCAACACAGTTAGGATTTTCAGAAGTTTCCTTACACTGAGGAAGGGTTCACTTGCTTCACAAATATCCACTGCATGGAAGATGAGGTCTCCTTTCTTTCCACTGCAATCTCCGATTCTTCTTCGCCACATTTTAATTTCAGCTAGGAATTCATCTTCATTGATGCATTCGAGGACTGACTCATAAGTTCTGTATAGGGTCCGACAGTTGTCTTCATTGAAATGCGCCTGCCTCTGAGGTAACAGACAGTCGAAACTGCTAAGAATTTCACCATGCTTGATGAATCTAGATTCAATGTGACTATTAAGTTCATCTAAAAATGGTATGAACATTGTCACACGTAATATTCTTCTGGTGACTCGATTTCGACGTTGCTTCGGTGTTGCTGCTTCTTACTTAATCGTGGAACACTAAGAGCGATGTCGGAATCCTCCATAACAGACTTTGCTTTCTCAAGTATATTGCGGAACATTTCACTGGCAGACTTCCTCATGTTTTTAAGTTCCTCTAAAGAATGTTGTGCAAGGAGTACAGCTTCGGTCAGATGTAGGTCTTTTCGCTGAAGAGACACGCTCAGGGGTGTTAAAATGGCATGGCATGCTAGAAGGATTTAGCAGCAAATTTGGAATTGGCAATTTTTAATTGCACTCAGTAGTTGAAACGCCTGAGCTGCCACTGTTGCCTCTCGCAGCTGAGAAATTTTTCCTCAGACCTCTATCACGCCTTATTGAAGCTCACAATAAATTGATACGGATTGATGACGTTCAATCCATCTGGTTGGACAGTGTTTTTTCAATTTGGAGTGATTCGCCTCTGGTAATACTTGAGCTATGGTTTCTTGCAGAATAGCCTGCCGTTTGGGGGAGTTGAAAAAGTTATATACTGATTCAATGGTTCCCAAACAATTTCTAATGGCTGAAATATTACTGGCCGAACTCACAGCAAGATTAAGGCTGTGAGAGGCACAATGGACATAGAGAGCCATAGGGTGATCTACTTGAATGTAGGCTTGAGTTCCACGCATTTTCCCACTCATGGCCGCCGCTCCATCATAGCCTTGACCATAACATGTATCAATTCCATTCTCTTGTAAAAGTTGACTGCAGTTGTGGCTAAGTTTTCCCCCGTGCAGTCTGTTACAGGTACAAAGCATATAAAATCTTGTTTGACCACACATTTCTCACCTTCGTTTGCTGTATAACGAACACATATGGAAAGTTGCTCTAAACCAGAAATGTCTGATGTTTCGTCAGCAAGTAGTGAGAAAGCTTTGGATTTATTAATATTGTCTACCAAATTTCTTAAGATTTTCTTGTGAAATATAGAGATGACTTCATTTTGAATTCTATTGCTTGTATATACCGCATTCTTTGACGAAGTCTCCAAATGCTTTTTTAGTAGGTCATCTGTTGTAGCACGAAAACGGAGAAGGGCCCGGAAGTTGCCATCATTTACAGCAGGCACTTCAGGTGTTATTTGGCCACCTTCCTTTGAGCCTCTCAAGGCTAAGCCTTGCTGTCCACAAAGTTTTACCGTTTCTACAATGGTCATGAGTTTCTTCTTGTTTTCCTCGATCACTTTTTTCTTCTCCGAACTTAATTGTACATCAATAGGCACCATTTTTCCTTCATCCATTTTTCTCATATTTTCTAATGCCAACATGGTGCTTTTGTGGTAAACAGTCGATTCGTGCTTCTTGAAGTAATCGAGTGCTTTCTTCCAGTTTCTGTACGGTTCATTTACCAATCCTTTGAGAGGTTGAGAACCGACACCAGCAGTCTTCTTACATTGCAACAAACATGCTTTACAGAAAGCTGCATCCTCCTTTCTCGAGTAGGCCAACCAATGGTAAGTCTTCAGCCAATGTCCTTGGAAACGAAGATTCCTTTCTCCAGAGCAAGGAAATTTATACTTTTCCGGAGGAGACCAGATGGATTTGTATGCGTTCGTGATACTCATTTCCAATTCCTTGCTTAAAAATAATGCCACATCCCAAGGATTTGATGTAAGCTACAACTAATTGTTGGTTGGTTGGTATCTGTTTCTGTCAGCGATTCAGCATTGGACTGTGCTGGATTTGATACTTCATTGTCTTCATTTGTCGGACTTGATTGAGAGCTGTATTCTGATTTCGGCTGTAAGCAAATAAATAAATGAGTGAAGACTATTATTATTTGATAGGCTACCTTATACTTTTTTATGCAACGCATGATTATGATGTATTGAATGAGATTTTTCTGTCAACTTAGAAATAAATTACTGTATTTGATTTGATAACATGAATTTTAACACGTTCGCTGCGTTACGGGGTATACACGTCCCGTAATTGATTTTCTTGAGGTGCGGCGGTCATTTTCGGTAAATTTGTCTACTATGCGGATGTGAGTTTTCGCTATTTTTGTAAATAAACTGCTTAATTTTTTATAGTCTACGTACTCCGAGATTTTTATTTAATTATTTAGTACAAAAAATTGTTCGTACCATGTATGGGGCCGTAACGCACTACTCAATAAAATGTTCTTGCTGACTTTATTAGTTGACCTGCTGAATAGCTTAGATTACAATAAAATGTGACAAGAGGCATAGCGTCATCGTTTTCCGGGAATCAGCATGGACGGTTTTATCGCCAAGGTCGTTGTCATTTAGACGTTTAAAAATAGATGAGAAAGCAACGTGTACTGAGGTTTATTTGTGTTTTATTTGCATGTGCGTAAAATAATAAAATTTTAATAAATAAACCTTTTTGTTTTACGCTTGTCACAAAACTTCGAAGAGAAAAATTATGAAAAATATTAATAATAACTTGCCTCTTCTATCCGTAGTTTTTTTGCAAAAGTAATTTAACAAAGAATTCGTTCGTTTACTGGACATATTTTACTAATTGTTCAGCACAAAATCGGAAAACGAACTAGGAATACACAGTCCGTAGTCTATTGGTGGTAGCGATAATTAATCATTAACGCACAAGTCAGTCAATACTGCGCGAACCACACGAAAAATAGAGAACTGGCGTGCCGAATGAACTACGTATACTACTAACGTGTGAGAAAGATGTGAGAGTGTGAGAAAGACGGAGCACTGCCGTGTTTGCTGCGCAAGGCGGGAATTGTTCACGAGTTCAAATGATGTAAATACCTCCGGTATTTTATATCAGATTGAAACAATCACTATTTCACTTCCAAACTCGCTGATTTCTCTTCCCAAATGGGGAGGGTTAAACCCCCAAACCCCCCCTTCTGCACGGCCTTGGTGTAGCGTATTAAACAAATAAACATGCTTACGTGTGTTATCATAAGTAATCTTTCTTACAGTTCTGATAATTTTGATATTTAACAATACTAATCCCATTCGATTTCCGAGGCTTGTATGAGTTCTCTAAGTACATACATTTTTACTTGAGTAGGTTCCTGGCCTAATGTCAAACCCCCAACCTGCAGGAATTTTGATTTCGGGCTGTTCTTCCCCTAGGGAGTTGCTTACACCTCAGCTGACGAGCTCTCTCTGCCCGATCGCGTAGACTAACTAACTTAGACCATGTTTGCAGCCGTAGCCTACTTTAGGCTCCTAGGCTCCTTCGCCTCCACATTAGACGCAAACCCTACTGCCGATGTTCACCACCCTGCCAGGCCAGGACTCCCAGGCTGCCCTGACAGAACCCCCATATCTCGTTTGCACACTTGAATCGCACGCCTGATATGCGTCTACCTGTTACTACCTTGGGTTATCGCCCTACTGGGAAGGGAGACGTTGTTAGGCCAAGGAGGAGATGGGTTCCGGAACAGGTCTAAATCCCCGTGCTTGGAGTGGTGATGATGATTATGAACAATACTAATCCGCTAAGAAAAAATGTTCATGAAACGGGGCATCAGTCTGATTAACTTGCAACAAATCTATACATGAAAATTCTTTTATGGGATCTATAAGTGGCAATTTCGTAGAGTGGATGTTCTCTTAAAATACTTATTACACTGCCTGAGCTACTGAAAGAAGATTGTCTGCTTTTCTTTGCATCCTGATATGCCTTCTATTTACTTCACGTTTTGTGTTATGGAGGGTATCCTTTAGTGAGGCAATAAAATACACAACAAAGTAAATACTTAATTTTACTTTAATTCTCATTTCTGAAGAAAGTATGTTAAATGGATACAGATATAAATAGTTTCCCAAATCAATTAAATGATAATGCAGTACATAATGTAACAAAACAAAATTGCCTTATTATGATTATTGTTGATTATTTGTTTAATAAGTAAAAATTTTCCGCATCAGTCTTAATCTTCAGTCCCACTGTTGGGCTCGCCAATTTTATAACAATACGAATTCTTCCTTGACGTTTCGTTACAAATTCACTTTGGGATCGTCTTCAGTTTATAACGATATACAGTACTTTGCTCGTGTCGCTCTATAATAAGCCCCACTGTTGTAGGCGCCAATTTTGTAATAAAGCAAATTTTTCGGGTTTGTTTATATAATAGGCCACACGTCGGTAGCGTCAATTTTGTAACGTTCCGTAAATTTGAGTTTCGGAGTTACAAAAATTATAACATAACTTGGTAAAAAAATGTTGTTTGAAAATAAAAAAAAATTGTATTTTTTATTTTGTATTATTTATTAATTTATTAATTATTTATTATTTATTTATTTATTATTTTTGTCCTTAATTCCTGTAATTACTAATTTATTTGATTTATTATGTTAGAATAACAATAATTGTTTTCCAGCGTTAAATAGATTATAAAATGTAATAATCAATTAGTGGTATTCAGTTATTCAGTGATTATACTCCTTCGCTTTGTTCTTCTCTTCTTTTCTTGGAGTCCAGGTTTCAAATATTATCTGAAATTCTTCTATATATATGTTTACTAAGAAATAAAACTCAAAATTATAATATTAAATGAATTTATTAAATTTATTGCGATTAATCGATTTTGAATCGAACTGCTAATCCACAGCTCGCAAACTCATATCTCAGGGCAAATTCGTTTCGTTATATAAATTATTAATATTGAATTACAGGTTCTTTTAGCTGTTATTAAAATAGTCAGAGAAAGGGTAACGCTGAAAAGTACAACACTTACAATAAAAAAGTTCTTAATTATAAAAATAGAATTAATATTTAATACAAAAATGTTAATAAAATTAGATTTCTCGAACCAACAAATCTGGGCGAAGGTTGACGTCACCACAGCTGGCTGGACTGATCCGTTTCAAACAAAGATGGCCGCTTCCTTGCTGCGGGATGTACGAGAAGTCTTCACGACGGAATTCCTTCAAATAAATAGGAATTTGTTGATTCTTTAGGTGTTCCTCATCCAAGCAGTAGTGATTAATTTCTCTTCATAACAGTGTAATTATCCTGGATTAGTGATCAGTTGTTTGGCTCGGCAATCAGTGTTCAAATGTGTTATTGTTCCAATAGTTCATAAGGTTTTACAATGGCAAATGTCGTATCGATAAAATTCTGAATTAACGTTTATATTGTTCGAATATCTGGGTTACGCCTTCCAATCTTCATAAATAGACTAATTTGATTTATTTTATTTGAAATCAGTGTTGATGACTCATATTTTTAAATTTCTCTTTTTTTATTTTTATAGGTTTAGTTCGTATCCAAAATTATATCGTCTATCTTTTCTAATTTTTTAATTTGTGTGAGATGGTTCCGATGTGTTCAGCTCAACGTTTAACAATTAACTCACTCCCTTTCTTCTTCATACAAAAGGTCCTGGCTGATTTAATATTAAATTCACATTGTTTTAATCAGCTGACACTTCAGCCTTAATTATATGTTGAACTAAATAATTGACTTTTACATTATATTATTAACTACATTTTGCTTATTATTTATTCTTATTAAATACTAATTACATAATCAATTTCCTTATTTAATACCACACATGATATTCTTTATAGTATTTTATAACTTAAAAGGTCATATTTACAGTATATTTGGTTGTAGGCTTTAGCTACTTTACTTCCTGCCACATTAAATGGTTTATAATTTCTGTTAGATTCTAATTATTATTGAACAAGATCATTGATTGAATTATAATGGTTTGTTTTCTTTAATTCTCAGTAATTTTATGATTTGGTTAGCTAATTTGAATACTATCTTTAATTTAGGCTTTTCCTTAGATTCCAGTGTTATTACACTTGCATTTTTTCTAGTAATATTTTATACATTCTTTCAATACCTTCACAAAGTGTTGTTACAGTTATTATACACGGTTATTGTTTTACATTAAACAATTTTCATCAATTTAATTAATTTCATTAACTTATTTACTAATTATTGTGTTGGTGATATTTACCATTTGGCCTATATTTTATGTTAGTTCAATTACAATGCTTATTATTATTTCCGCTTTCTAATACCCTTTCTGACATACAATTCTTATAAAATCTTAACTAAATTGTCCTTACTTAATTACAATTATGTTTATTATTAATTGATATCATTAAAACACAATAAAGATATTATATAAAAAAAAAATAGACTCAATCTCAAGCATTCAAGCGTTGAGTTCAATGAACTGTTAACATCAACAAAACACATCTGTTTTTTATTTAAATAGTTTATTAAAATTAATTTTTATGCAGTCTTTTGCTGTTTTTGTTTTAGTTTAGGGATTTACCATTGTTCACTTCCCCATTTACTGCATTCTCTTATCTTATTTCTCGTCATTTTATCTAGTCTTGTAAGATAAAGAATATCACTTAAATGGGATCATCATTAGTTGCTTTTCATCATAAAAATAAATTGCACTGGTCCACTGTTAATCATATATCTAGAAACTTTACTTACACCTACTTTACATTTATTCTTATTTTATTGGATTGTACTTTTCTTATTTACATTTCATCTTTTTTGGGGGTTTCTATTTTTATAATATGTGGTTGTTTTTTCCAATAGTTATCCTTTTATTATGGAGGTTTGTTTATCCGTGGTATTTCCTTACATGCTCCTATTCTATCTGGGTATAATTACTCTATACATTGGATTATCTCTATTTTCCTATAATTTATTATATATTGGATGGTTGTTTGAATTCACATTATTTCTTCGAATCTATGATTTCAGTTCACTGTGGTCCTTGATTAATTTTTATTAGTAATTTTCCTTTAAGCTATTTTATTTTTATTCTATACTTGATTATTTTTTAAATTATAACAAGGTGGATTTTATGTCACGCTACAATAATTGTAGTTAATTAATCGCAATTATAATTATTGAAATTTATTTTATTTATATCACCAGATACCATTTCCCTTCTGCTATGAAATTTCTAAATCCATATAGAGAATTAGATGTATATTTTCTTAAAATTATTCGTGTTGTAATTTTTGTTATTGATAATAAATAATATTTGTTTCTTTTATACGGAAATATAAAATCAGAAGATGTTGACAGCTAATATTATCGAAACTTGTGATTATATATAAAAAGGTACTCTTGTATCAAAGCAACAAAAATATTTTATTATTAATAATAATTACACTGAATTGTATTTCCATTATGTTTCTAACAACGGCTTCTGGAAATCAGATCTAGTACAGATAGTGTTTTTTGTTATTACACAAGTCATTGAGAAGCATCGTGAGTTTAATAATGAAACCCATGTAGCTTTCGTTGATATTGAGAAGGCCTTTGATAGAGTAGATAGAAATTTGCTGTGGCAAATGTTAGAAGAACGGGTATACTCTTAACAGCTTATAAGAACAATACAACGCCTATATAACGGAACAAGAATAACTGTGAAAAGTAATTATAGGATACTTCAACAAATCCCTGTGAAACAAGCGGTCTCGGTCAGTTGCCACGAAACGACGTTTTTACCTGTTCTTACCTGGTCAGCTGCGCCCCGCTTAGTCGCAACTGACCGAATCTGTAACAACTAGTAGAAACGTCCCTATTCCAAGTTTCGTGAGGTTTCAGTTCTATAACTTTTTTATGTGTGCGGGTAAAACATCTTTCTTCTAATATTTTTGTACGTTAGGTTAGGTCAGGTTGGGTTAGGTTAGGTAATGTTGGTTTAGGTTAGTATAGAAATTTATAGAATTATAATTGTAATTAAACTTATAGGACGCTAGAAATGAATAGAATTATAACGGCAATTTCTTTATTATTATTATTATAACATGAAAAGCAATAGATCGCAATCGACCGGGTTAAATTTCTACCTCGGTCGCGGTTGACCTAGTTTTAAACAATTGGGTCGCAACTGACCACGGTCCGAATATTTTACTTCATACTCCAATAGACTGAAGTTTTACTAAAAATCATACAGCGTAGACTGTTGTCCATGAAAGTCAGAATTCTTTTAAATACCGTGTCCTAGATATAGGACACAGTGACTGAAAGGGTTAATTGTATTTAAATTTGTCAGAAATCTTCATCTTCACAACACGGCGTAGGCAAGGTGCTTCCTGTTCCACATTCAAAGATCCTCCAGGCATCTCTTCTGGGTTTGGGACACCTAAGTGTCCTATACGTTTGTATTTCCGGAATTGTTTCTGCCAGTCTGGCATCTGACATTTTAACATTGAAAATGTTTATAAGGACGTGTCGCACATTTACAAACGACAGCTGGTGCGTGATCGAAAATGGAAACCGGTGAGTTTCCTACATTTAACTTATCATCTGTACATTGGTAAATAAAGAATGAATTCATTGATTGGTGAATGAAGAATTAATTCATTGATTGGTGAATGAACATATACAACATATGAATATATTGCAACAGATCAAACTTTATTATTCTAATAAGGATATTGTGAGTGTGTAAAAATCGATACAAGTCTATTATGGAGGAGATGAAATATTATTTATTATATACAAATATTCTTTATAAAGATGTATAATGTATTTTAAATTGTCATGTATTGATAGTATATTAAATCGTTTGTATTGTTCGATTAATATGAATCGATTTTACTTGTTTGCTGCAATGTCCTCCTCTCGTCTCGTCGGTCCCGTCTTGGCGTCCTCTTCTTCCTGTCCCTCCTTCTTGGTGTCCTCTTCGTCCTGGCGTCCTCTTCGTCTCGTCGTCCTCTTCTACAGCTTCACTCCTTCCTGGTGTCCTGGCGTCCTCTTCGTCTCGTCGTTAACTTGTACAGCAAGCGGCTCCAGCGGCGATATTTCACAGAGTCTCGTAGTTATGTTTGACTGCTAGAATTTGAATTTCATTCATTCAGTTTATTATTAATTTATATTTTATAATTTCTTAATCTCAGGCTTTATCTGGGTATTTACTAATGCGGTGCGTTTAATGTACACCTTCCACGATATCTTGTAGTGTCTTTAAGTTCCCTAAGCGGATATCTTAACTTACACGACACAGCACTGTATTTTATTTTAAATTTTATTTAATTATTTACCCTCTCGGTTCTTATCGCAAAACTTCGTTAAGAATTTCAAGGTTTATAGTTTACTTTATATAAAATATTCCTCTATTCCTTCTTGGTTCTTACCGCAAAACTTCGTTAAGAATTTTAAGGTTTTTGGTTTATTTTATATAAGATATTTTTACGTTTGTAAGAGAATAACTCTCTTACCTAGGGCACAACTTCCCCTAGCAACGTCGACAGACAGACTGTGTCCAACCTAACTCTGCAACGTATGAATCTCACTGAATTTGGTGTAATTTGATAGGCCAAGCCCAAGTCACATGATTGATGGAACAACCAGATACACAAATTTCATGAAAAACTTTGTATAATTTTGCATAGTCCTGCATGGAAATTATCTACAATTATTATTACCCTATCATTGATAAGAGTTATACTTGAGTTTTGCTTTACTTAAAAAATCATATTTCTAAAATAATTACAAACCTCAGAGTATACACAAATCGAAGCTATTTACTTAAATAATTCCTTGTCAAATTTTCATGTAATTCGGTTAACTACCACTGCCGCTATATCGATCGCAGATTATCACACCCGCACACGCGCACCAATTCATACAAAAAATACATGACAATTAGTACATTTTTTTATGAAGAGTTTGGTCTAACCTATATGCTTATCAATTTTTAAATACAAAACTTATGACTAAAAAACAAAATATTACACAAAACAAATTTAAACAAGAATATGCTCGTCATTCATGTACTCTGATATAAACAGCTTATCTTATCATCCTGTGTTCTGTTCCAATATATATTTTTTAGATTTATTGAAGCATTTTTAATGCCCTTCTCTGTACATTCATTTGTGCAATGCCTGTAAATTTTTTCTAAGTGTTCTTTTCACCGTTGTTTGTAATTTTTTAACTTTTCATTTAATCTAAAAACTTATAACTCTTCTCTTATGGCCTCACTCTTTATACGGTCAAGTTTAGAACACCTTTTACTCCTCTTAAGAACGGCGTTTCCGAAGCCTGAGTTTTACTGTCTTGCTTCTTGGTTGTCGTCTATAATTCACACGCACAGAAAAGTACAGGGACTGCCATAACTTTCCAAAACATTTATTTCCTATCTCGACGTATCTTGTTTCTAAAAATACGGTTGATTGTTCCACAGTTTTTTTGGAACGTACCCAACTTAACATCAATATCATAATTCCTTTCATAGCCAGTATAATTTCCCAAATAATTAAAATGGCTCACCTGTTCTACAATTCGATCATTAGTCATTATATTTGCTCTTATTGGTACCTTGCCTCGAAATGCATACCTTTGTTTTTATAGTAGAGTTTTCCATATTGTAGTGTTAGCAAAACTAAGGAAGCTTAAAAACAGATTTTTGAAAAGCTGAGTCTGTATTTTAAATTACAAGCAAGTCATCAGCAAACAACAGCACATTAAAAATCTCTCTCGCGATATCTTAATACCAGGGTAGACTAGAAGTTTCTATTTCCTTACTAGATCGCCGATAGAACGTTAAAACGAATAAGTGATATACTGTACTCTTCTTTCGGACCGTGGTCAGTTGCGACCCAATTGTTTAAAACTCGGTCAATTGCGACCGAGGTAGAAATTTAACCCGGTCGATTGCGATCTATTGCTTTTTATGTTATAATAATAATAATAAAGAAATTACCGTTATAATTCTATTCATTTCTAGCGTAACCTAACCTAACCTAAGCTAACTTAACAAAAAATATTGGAAAAAAGAGGCATATTGGAAAAAAATATTGGAATTCTGTAGAAACAAATTCACATGTCTCCCCCCGCCGCCCAAAAAAAAACACAGATTTCTGCTGCTACGATTGTGTACGTGTGGTTCGACGGTTTGGACCACTTGCCGGAGAGCACAGCACCAAGAAATATAACGATCGCTGTAAAGTACTAGGGTGCAAGGGAAAAACATATACCTACTGTTCAAAGTGCAAAGTGCCTTTATACGTCTCAAACGAAAAAATGTTTTCTGTAAAATGTTTTCTGTATGTTGTCTGTAATGTTTTCCATTCAATGTAAAAAAGAAAACGCCAATTTTTGATACTATAGAAAGTAAAAAATCAAACTTTGTTACCACAAATTTTTATAAGTTCTATGTTTTATGTATCACTTATTTTTATAATAAGTATTTAATGCTAGAATGTAGTTTAAATATTAAAATATAAAAAAATATTTTAAAATGTCGTATTACAACATATTCTATTTTTCGCATTCTCAGTCACGGTGTCCTGTATATAGGACGTTCCTTTATCTCTGATATGAATAACTCAAATCCAAACATTTTGGCAAGAAAAAATGTAAAACAATAATTTTAGTAAGTAGGTCTATATAAATTTTGAGACTTTTTAAAAAAAATTAAAAAAAAATTCCGTTTCTGAAAGGGTCAACAAGTTCCAAACGTTTCAAAAATAACAAAGCCATTTAATCTGTTGGTATAAGAATTTCTTTTCAGTTAATAGTAATTTGTTATTTCTAATTTGGTCTGTGAGAAGCAAAGGTATTATGGTTAACATACTTCTTACTTCTTGATATTTTCTCAAGTATTTTAACTTAAAATAAAATACGTTTTTCTCCAAAAGTGCCGTAATCATCCCTAACTTCCTAAAATTAGTTTACAGTTACAAAACAAAAATTATTTTAGAAATATTTGTACCCTTCTACATACAATTCACTCAAATATAAGTAAAGTTAATTTTCAATAAATAGAAAAGATTCTTTCTTATTTACAATTTATTAAAACAAATTACATTTGTAATGCTGAAATCAACTTGTATTCAGTGATTGTGTAAATAAAGAGTCTTTTTGCAAACGGATTTGGCAGCCAACAGGGTAAGTAGTCCAAATGTAAATTGGATTACTGGCAGCCAGGCTTTTATTTACTTAAATATGGAAACACGTTTCATTGTAAATAATTCGTTATTATTTACAATTCTATTTAAAACGTGACAGCTAATTCGGGTTTAAAAATACGTTTCTTTAGAAATTATTAAACTTGCCTTTTTAGATTTCAATTTGAAATCGTTTGTACATAATCCAATTAGACGCCTGCTGTATATTTAGTTTAGCAATATACAGTAGGACTAATTGTCACGTCTGACAAATTCTGTGAATTGTTTACACCACACAATGTTACCTGGCTGAAACAAAACAGCATTTTAGTCTTCTTCTTCTTCTTCTTCTTCTTCTTCTTCTTCTTCTTCTTCTTCTTCTTCTTCTTCTTCTTCTTCTTCTTCTTCTTCTTCTTCTTCTTCTTCTTCTTCTTCTTCTTCTTCTTCTTCTTCATTTTCTTCACCAACGCTTACCTATGTCTTCCTATACTTATATCCCCAAACTTCCTTACACAACCTGCCGACCAACATTATGTTCACATGAGCAATACATCCCTCTTTGTTTTCCGCCGCCCAATCTTTAAAATTACTATATTTTATTAAAATTGTTCATTCCATTGATAATGTCTTGATTGTAGAGTTATGTCTTCGTGTGCAGCCTTTAACAGATCGCAAAAATCGTATCTACAATGCCTCCTGTATTCTACAGAGATATTTTTTTCCGCAATCCAAGTTTCAATATTATCCATATAGCAATGCGGGTAGACAGACAAACCGCCTTTCACTATATGCACGTAACTTGAGTTCTTCCGTGAGTTTCGTGTTACCACATTAATATTACAAGTCTAGCAATACGTTTGGTTTGTTTTTTGTTATTAATTCTTTATTTCATCACCAGCCTTTCCCAATTGACGTAATAGGTTTATTTGATAGATATTTATACTACAGTGCCGAGGAGTTTATAGCCATCCTTACGGTAACTATTCAAAACACCACGTTTCGACCTGTAAATTTATGTCGCCTTCGAGTGTAAATAATTTATTAAACATCATATCTACAAATACTAAATAGATATCGTGAAATTATAACAGCGTTAGCAAAATTATAGCAATATTTGAGTAGCCTTTCCACTCCTTAGTACAATATCAAAATTTTCATTATGTTGGTCGTTTTTATTTTGTTATTCTAGTTTATATTCCGTCATTACATTCGCGTCAAATTGGCTACACTATTTTCTACATTTTATTTTAGATGACCCAAAATACAAACAAATTAAAATTTTAAAATAATTATTATATAACTATAATCCTACGGAGATTAGCCACCGTGTTTCGAAACAATTCAAAACATAATTTTCTACCTCTAAAAATCTTAGAGGTTTAGGTGTAAATAAATTATTACAACTAAATATCTATCAACAATAAGTGAATATCGTCACTATATAACAAAAAAATTATTAAGTAACAGAAACAAAAACTTGTTGTTACCAAAACGGATGTCTCGCTGAGTAGGAGAGATTTCACCTCTGGTCACAAAAGAAAACAATTTGTAAGACGTCACAACAAGATTTGTGAAAACAAAGAAAAGCATCACTTACGAAACGACAGAGAGGTCGTTTTATTTTTTGGCCAGATGTGAAATCCCTCCTACTCAATGAAACGGCCTTCTTAATGAATACAACTTTTTGTTTACATTACTTAATAATCTTTATGTTATACTGTCAAGATATCTGTTTAGGTATTTATAAATATGATGTTTTAGTAACTTATTTACACCTGAAGACGACATCAGTTTAGAGGTCAGAACGTTGTGTTTTGAATAGTTACCGAAAGGATGGCTATAATCTCCGTGGAATTATAATGTGTAATAATTATAATGGGGGTCAAATGGTACCGAAGGTCTGATTCTTTGCCGAAAGGAAATGGACCAAATAATTTCGGTTAACGCCCACTGTTCCCGACAAAAGTCGGAGCTTTAAAAATTAAGTCAGCAAAGCCTACTTCCACGTCCTCGAAGGCAAAAGCCGCGTGGCCCTTGGCGTACCATGGATGTGCGTTATGGAACTGTCGAAAGATGCTGAAAGGCGAGTTTTCAGCGCCTTATAACTGGAACCTTCAACTAGGGGAGACAACCCCAACAGAAAACAGGCCTGTTAGGATACCTGAAGGTAGCAGTCCTACCAACTAACCACTTAGTTAGAGGTTGGTAACCTCTACTAAGTAACTAAACATACTCAAAATCGTCACGAAAACCCGGACGGATCTCAACGAAAACGACTCTTGCGCGATAAGGATTGACGAGATATAGGTAGACCAAGGTAGAGATGGCTTCAGTGAAGGCGGAGCAGGCTATAAGCCTATACCTTGAAGTGGAGAAGAAGAAGAAGAAGAAGAAGAAGAAGAAGAAGAAGAAGAAGAAGAAGAAGAAGAAGAAGAAGAAGAAGAAGAAGAAGAAGAAGAAGAAGAAGAAGAAGAAGAAGAAGAAGAAGAAGAAGAAGAAGAAGATTATAATAGCCCCCCATTGCCTTCTAGTTTTAGGATTCGTACAAATTTTACAGTCGCTCCTAATCCTTGTTAAGTATTCATCTATTTTCTTGTCAGACATTTGTGTCCGTTCAGTGTCTAAAGGAGGTGACAACGGGGAATGAACAAGACCAGAGCTGATTACAGTAAAATAGTTTGATTATTAAATTCCGAGCCGTCATTATGAGTTTCTTCCGACGCTGAGACGTCACTTAGGAATCCTTTAATAAAATCTAATTACATTCTACAATACGGAAGTGCGAGACGTGCCCTGTGAACGCTGAATAAGTAGTTCAGCCGGATTGCTGGTGAACGCTGCTTTCATATTTCAAGTGTGCGACCCACTTTACATGTCACCGGAACAACAGAGGTTTGGCAGGAATTATTAGGAGTAATTGCAACGCTTTGAACTAAAAAATTTAGAACTGAGTACTTACACTCCAAAGCAGAGAGCTTAATGATAACCTAGTCATATCAGCTGTTAGCTGATTTCCTCTATACAAATTAAGTATTCGACGCAAGGACAATTCGAAGCATTCTTCTAAAAACTAAATCCTATGTGACATTCAATTCTGGCGCTGGGTAAAAGTTTCCAAACTTCCCACGATCATTTACAAACTCTATAGTACAATTTGAATTTGATTTTATTTGAACAACTTTTTCTATCACAGAAAAAGTGTATATGCGATATTTTCGCCGCCCAAAAATTGTCAACCATCTTCAGGCTAATTATATAATAACTTATATAAATAAATGAATAATACTCAACCAGTGACGGAAAGTCAAAAAAATAGTAATAACAAAACTTCACATAATATATAATCAAAAAACGAAATAATCAAACTAAGTATTTACTATGAAAGCACACACAACACGAGCACAATGAGCATGACCAATTGCACACTAACAAGGTCAACAAAACATTGGTAAATAGACCCAACGGGCCCAACTCTTTTATAGTACAGGCAAACACCGCCTATGCAGAAACCGCTAGCTAAAGCCACCCAATTAAAGTGTTTTACGAATGGAACGAAGTCAGATGTTTAGAATTTCGTAGCTAACTTGACTAACACAATAATTATTTATAACAATAAAAGCTTACTTATAAAAACAAAGTTATTATTCAAGAAAATGAGAATGGTTTACAAAGAAAAACATAACAAAAAGTAGCAAGATAGTACACACTGACAATTTCAGTGAAAAAGGCTAAATCCAGTCTTACTTTTAAAGGTAAATATCCAGGGAGGACTAAGATAGTTATAAACAACAGGACTTTAGAACAAGTAAGTCGTTTCAAATATCTCGGCTGTGCAGTAAGCATAAATTTGAATATGGCATAAAAGAGGAGATAAATAAATTTAGGAATATTTGTGGCACGATTCATAGAAATCTTAAAAAATAAAACAAGACACAGAACAAGGATTAAATATTATAAGACAATTGCAATACCCACATTGACATATGCGAGTGAGGCGTGGGTCATGACAAAAAAGGAAAGCGGCCAGATTCAGAGTGCTGAAATGCAGTTACTTCGTACTACTTTAAACAATACGTTGCAAGATAGAATAAAGAATGAGGATATCAGAGCAGAACTCAAAGTAGAGGACGTAAATGAAATTATTTCAATTTACAGAAGACAATGGTGGAATCATCTGCAAAGGATGACAGAGGATAGGCTGCCGAAAGGGGCACTCAACAATAAAGCCATTGGTAGAAGAGACGTGAGTCGTCCGAGGATGAGATGGGCGCCGGAACAGGTATATATAATCTGATCCTTGAAGTGAAGAAGAAGAAAAAGAATCAAAGCAGCTTCCGTAAACCTTCGTTCGAAACATTTTTTTTTTTCTTTGCCTGAAAATAGTAAAGTTTTACTAGAGGAGTACGCCCTAGACGACATCATAGGTGTCGGTGGAGAGTCAGTGTCCTGAGTACTCTCAAGCAGCTTACCATGAACATCTTCCTTGTTGTGGACCGATACGTATCTACAACAGTATGTCCACCAGGCCAATGGAAGCTAATTGATTCTGTTGCGCCAATAAACAATAAGATGATCTGACATATAAACGCCACGTAAATAAGATTAAGTCAATATAACGGCACGTATAAGTCAATATGTAAGCAACACCTCAATAAAACGCGTCTACTCAAACTCCCGAATGTTACAAAGAGTTACAAGGCACGCAAAAATAAACCGTTGGGCGACCTCAGAAAAGGCGGTCTTGATAAAGGTGGAACAAGCCTAACTCTTGTGGTCGAAATAAAAATAAGATAATATAAGTTCTACGTAATGTTTGGCATTCGCAGATGACTTTGCTATACTTTCTGAACATCTTACATCTGCAGTGACACAAGTTTAATTTTTTACAGGACACACCCAGTAGAACAGGCGTAAGAATTTCTGCAGAAAAAAAAACAAATTTCTCAAAAACATTAAAAATGCGCTAAACTTCCTGGTAACAGATATTGGTCGAATAGAGATGGTTCGAACATTTAAGTATTTAGGAGAAATAATTCAAGAAAATGGCTTAGAAAATCTGATATAGAAAAAAGGATTCATAAATGGAAAGAGCATATTGTATAAGTAAAGTATATTATTGTATTACAATAAAAAGTGCATATCTAAAAATGCGAAAATAAGGCAATACAGTACATTATTGAAGCCAGAATGCCTATATGAAAGTGAATGTCTAGCATTAAATTATAACTTAGACAAACTAGAAATATTGGAAAGACCAATTATTAGAAAAATATTAGGCCAACGAAAAACTTCAGAAGGTTGGAAATTAGGAAGTAATAATGAGATATATCAAAGTGTTACGACTGTCTACTCGATCGTCGTAGGTACAGTGGAAACAAAATAAGTACAAGACACCAATTAAGTCACTAATCACACCTTTAATTGTTATAGTAAAACAGTTCGTAATTAACAGGACAGTGTCTACAACAAATCAAATGAAATTGTTCATACGCAATAAAATGTCCACTAATATTAAAACTCAACTGTATTACAATTATACCGTCCGAATATAAAACGCAACACTTCACTAATAACTACTTGAACGTACACCGTAATAACCCGAACCGCTCTGTAAATATATCGCACTAATACTCTCGAACCGCACAGTCAAAAATCTCGCATTGAACTGAAAACTAAGGCCGCGACGCGATGTATTTATAGTTACGCTCACACACCAGAAGCTTCCAAACTGCGTCTTATCTCTCGCGCACTACGTAATTGCTACGGCCTTGACACAGTCCGAGCGCCCGAGCGAAGCCTGGCTCAGTCGAGAAAATTCTCGCAAAATGCGTCTAGTAGCAACACCCCCTCTACAAATGCCTCACAACACGCAAGTCACGTGATCACTTGGAGGCGAACGGAGGTGTATACATTCAACATGTCAACGTTCTAAACACGCGGCGACAGATGAGAACACTTATTATACACTAGACTGGGTCGAAAAAAATAAATATTTTTTTTTCGGAACGCTTTAGTGCGGAAAAGTTGCCTATTGTAATAAGAATAAAAACGGCATAAAAAAATTAAAATCGGTTAACATCTTCCGTTCGCGCATCGTACTTAAATTTATGAAAAATTGCAAAAATCACATTTTTGTAAATTTTTTAAGTTAGTTGAAACTTTTAAAATAAACACGCTTTAGTTTTTTATGCTTGTTTTATGGTTTAAATAACCTAAATAAATTAAATTCTGATCAATAATCTAATTTTTTCCGTTCGCGCAACGTCTTAGAAAAAACAGAAATTTACCAATATTTCGCAATTTTCACTGTGCAACTCTTCGCTCGTTTTGCTAGAACAAAACGACCCAGAACTCACCACGTGGAGGTGGTTGCACGTCGAGTTCCACCCACACCCTACCCAACCAGCCATCCAATGATATACTTTATAATAATAATTATTTACAGAATTAAAAATATGTAACAGTTTTCAACAAGGCAAATCTTATATCTAACACACCAAATTAATACACTGAAAAGAATACATTAATATTACTCAAGTTATGAACGCGGCGACAGATGAGAACACTTATTATACACTGAGGTTGGGAATTAAGTTTATGGAATAACAATATACCGGTACAAAATTATGTTTACATAATACAATGATATACTTTATAATAATGATTATGTACAGAATTAAAAATATGTAACAGTTTTCAACAAGGCAAATCTTATATCTAACACACCAAATTAATACACTGAAAAGAATACGTTAATATTACTCAAGTTATGAACCTGTGAGTGGGGGTATCTGTCCACATACATATGCCCTTGCATAAGCACCTACTTCGAGAAAATTATTGTTTTTCTTGTAGAACCACCACTCATTGAATGTGCATTATTTCTGGCTTTACAGTAGTTATTCAATAAAATATTTGTGCACTTCCAAATAATGTTACGATACAAAAATTCTTTAGTGTGATTTCTACATTCATTACTAAATTCTATGAACTCATCAGCTGCCAGAATAATTCTCATTGTAACATCTGTAACATATTTACGATGATTATTTAAGCTCAAGAATTTTCTCTCCTTTTCTGGTTCCAACATTTTTCTTACTATGACATAAGTATATGTTACTAAATTGACAGCTACTTCTGTTGGATATTTCAAACCACCCCTATCAAGACTGTCAATCAAATTATGATGATCACACCTTAAATTAATATCATTAAGTAACAGAAATTCTGCACAACACTCACAATTTAATTTCTTCATAAGGGAATGACAACAATAACCTCCAATGTAGGTTAAAATACTCACATCAGAACAGGTGCTATCTAAGTCTGATTGTGTTACATTGAGTTCCCCTGTGAATGTCTGTGAAGAAGCAGTGGCGCAGTAATCATGATCCATTATTATTTCGTCCTCAACAAAATCATTAACTACAATTTTCCTACCATCAGAAATAGGCAATTCAATTGTAGACAATATTCTAATTTTCTTTTCAATTTCAAAGATTTGCCTTACAGAAATGTGATATTGACCACCTGCTAGCTGTCTCTATTGTCCAAACCTGGCTTCTAATGGATCAGTTTGAAACTTACCAGGCAGTAAATACGACCATTTCAGTTCTTGTGAACAAAACTCTACCAACTTTAGGAGACAACGAGTTGTGTGTAGAAGAGCTGTGTGTGTCTGCTTGGACAGTTTTCCATAGTTCAGACCTAAACCATGCCAATGTTCCAACCAATCTACAAATTTAATTAGAAAGGCCTTCCTCTCATCATCACTTTTATCAGAGAGTGGTTCCTGGAATTTATTGTTGTACCTTACACCTTTAAAGGGTGTCTTTACATTTACAATATGCCACCAAGTAGTTATTATTTTCAGAAATTGAGCAGTAGGCCTACTTACATAAGATACTAGATTGTATTTCTCTCCTAGAACTAGTACACTCTTTGCTATATTGTCATTGAACAGCTGACATACAAATTTTACATTTTGCCTTTCAAAACTTGTAGGCCAAAGAGCTTTAACTGTTAACCCATACCCATATTTCAAAAGTTTACCCCCTTCAATCTCAAACAAATCCCTTATTGTCTTGAAAGAGGCAACATTCTCTTTAGAAAAATCATCAAAGTCAGGAAAAACGAATTCCCTGTCATTTGTTTTCTGGTTGAGCCAATTGTTCCTGACACATTTAAATAAATGCACAGAGTCAATAAGATAGAAAAGGGGCTTATCAGGAGATGCGGGATTACAATACTGGATCTTAAGTTCGGGCGGACTTGAAAATTTTGACATTGCCTTGCTATTGACAGCATTATTATCAGTAACCACTGCCAAAACAAATAAACCTATAGAGTCCAAACCAACAATAACTTTTGAAATGATACTATGCAAACTGTCAGCTGTTATTTTTGATACAGGGAGAATATGAACAACTTCTTTTCTGGATGATAAAATAGTTTGGATCATAAACACTTGAGCAGACGAGGCGAGTGTGGAGTTATCTGCGCTTGATCCAACAACATTGCCCCCTTTGTAGTCCATGTATGGTTTTATATGGATTTCATCAACCATTAATATTACATACTTCTCATGTTTTTCAAAAGTTTGTGCTTTATGCTTTATGTACTCAAGGAAATATGTAGGATTTTGTTCAAGAATTGGGCTGCCATTTAAATTGGAACAAACTGTGTTCAAGGTGTTTACATGTGGTAATATTAAATGGCTATGGTTTCTAATGAATTTGTATGCGTGAGGAGAAATAAGATGGAAAATTGAACAAAGGACAATAAAGTTACGGTTATATTCTCTTCTATGTTTGGGAAGTAAACAAAGCTGTAACTGAGCCTTTATGAATTGAAATGTAGGATTATGTTCTTCAAATGTAAATTCTTCAATTAAACCTAGAACTATCTCATTCGCTGTACCTTTCACTTTATTGCCACAATCATCCCCTTTTATGAACATATGAACTTGTGTAAGTATGGAATCAACTTCATTTGTACTTGTAATTTTGCCTGAGTTAACATCATTGAATTTAAACTGTAATAAAACCCCTTTCGAATAGACCTTTGAGGATATATTTTCTTCTATCACCACATATATCATACAGTGTGGTTGTACACACACATTGATATACATAAAAATAATTTGTGTTTGCTGTATAACACTACACCACCCATCAGGTATAGTCAGCACATTAATTTTATTTTTTAAATCTGAAAGGTTGGTCACTGAAATTCTATCTATGTATGAGGTATGACTTCTGATACTTTCTTCTGTTGCTTTCCTTACAGCTTCTGATTCTAACCTACTCCTCTTCCTATCTGGCTCTACTCTTGATGGACCAGGATTTGAAGACAAATATGAAGCACAATTTGGAAAGACACAGGGGATTGCATTCTCTACAAGTTTTGGCTTTGAGAGGGGGGAAGTTAAAATTCTACCTGTCTTTGGACAAACTGCACTTGCTTCCCATAGAATATCATCGGCTTTGAAGTGTTTATGACACACCTAGTAAATGAAAAAAAGAATGAGTTTGTCATTGTAATGATGTATCTACACGCACTAACTAAATAATGTAATAATTGCTCTCACTAGCAAAGTACAGTATGCGGTCGCCTTCTTAAAAAGCCAGTAAATATTTATGAAACAAGAAAAGATGAATATATATCAACCTAAACTTTTCTTATTATACACTTGAAACAAAAAAGGAGAAGAGGCACATATATATATATATATATATTATATGTATAGTATTATAATAACACTCACCACTGAATACTAGTAATTGTGTAGTCCTTCCTTGGGATTGCATGCAACCATTTTTTCTTCATAACCTCACTCCGAGGAAACTTAAACACATGAGCCTTATTATCAAGGTCGTAATTTCCTTTACACATTGGTACACAAGACTTTAACACCATTGTATACTGCTGTATTTATCAGGCCGAAATCACGAAACCAGCAACAGAAATGGAATTAACTAAACGTAAGTTATCACCAACTATTCAAACATCACATGGCAACTTGACTCGGGCTAAAAATGCTTCGCCTCATGGTGGTCACGTGACACACGATTCTCTGACCGGTTGTGAGGCCTTAGTAGAGGGGGTATTGCTAGTAGCACGTACACCACACGCTTACGTCGAGATCTTTCTAGCGCATTCGATAAACGCGTAGATTGTTCTGTGCTGTCGTAGCACCTCCCCCTCCTTAAGCCTGTTCGTCCCGAACTGGCAAAGCGTCTCTAAATTTGTATTTAGCCAGGCGATCTAGGTGGACGACCTTGAACTTTCGCTGTCCTTCCTGTTGAATCCGATAAACAACATCGTTAATTCTTTTTTTTACAGTGTAAGGTCCTTCCCAGTTAGACTGAAGCTTAGGTGAGCGACCACGACGGCGCTTTGGATTGAACAACCAGACCTGATCTCCTTCTTGGAAACCGACACTATTGCTGCGAATGTCATACCGAGTTTTCATTTTATCACTGGCAATCTTCAGCCGTCCTCTTGCCAAACGATTCATTTCTCGCAGTTGGTTTTCTAATTGCGAGGAATAGTTCTTTGGCTCTTGGGACTGAGTCTCAGGTGATCCAAACATCAAGTCCCCAGGAAGACGAATCTCCCGCCCAAACACCAATTTTGCTGGAGTCATGCCGGTTGTGTCATGTACTGATGACCTATACGCCATAAGGAATAGTGGTATACGTTGGTCCCAGTCTGTTTGGTTCTCGTCAACAACTTTCCAAAGATGCTGCTCAAGTGTCCTGTTGAATCTCTCAACCATCCCGTCCGACTGAGGATGCAGAGGCGTTGTCGTGGTCTTTCGAATTCCAAGTAGACGGCATAATTCTTTAAACACTCCTGATTCGAAATTTCTCCCTTGATCCGTATGGATTTCCATAGGGGCTCCATAACGGCAACAGAAGTTGTGAACTAACTGCTTTGCCACAGTGGTAACCTCCTGATTTGGAATTGCGTAGGCTTCCACCCACTTAGTAAAGTAGTCACCTACAACCATGATGTATCGGTTTCCATCGTCAGTAACTGGGAATGGTCCAGCAATGTCTATGGCAATTCTCTCGAAAGGTTGTCCAACGTTATACTGTCTCATTTTTCCCCTGCTTCTGGTTTGTGGGCCCTTGCTTGCAGCACATATTTCACACGTCCGAACCCATTCCTCTACGTCGTGGCGAAGATGAAGCCAATAGAATCGCTTTCGTATTTTGTCAAGGGTTTTGTTAACGCCAAGATGGCCTCCAGATGTTCCATCATGCATCTCCTTCAAAACAGACTGCACTTTACTTCGGGGAACTATCAACTGCATGACCACGTCTCGTCCATCTGCACTTTCCCAAGCCCTTTTCAGAAATCCGTTTTCTAAGGTGAGAGATTCCCATTGTGCCCAGTAGCCCTTCAGCACTTCGAAACCATGGCAGATATCTTGCCAATCCGGGCGGCGACCTTCCTCTTTTGCTGTCAAGATCGGCCCAATGTCTTCATCAGTCATCTGTTCTTGTCGACAGTCTTGTGTTGTCCAGCCATCAGCCAGGAAATCTACAGTGATGTTGTACCCCCGCCGATGTTGTACCTTGAAGTTGTACTCTTGCAGACGTTCGAGCCACCTTGCCAACTGTCCTTCCGGATTTTTAAATCTCAAGACCCATGCAAGTGCAGCATGGTCGGTACGTAGTGAAAACTCGCTCCCATAGAGGTATTTATGGAAGTGCTCCAAAGCTCTGACAATTGCCAACAACTCTCTTCTTGTAACACAATAATTTCTCTCTGGTTTAGAAAGCGTCTTGCTGTATTACGCTATTACTCGTTCTTCACCGTTCTGCACTTGAGACAAAACTGCTCCTAGACCAGTATTGCTTGCGCCTGTGTCTACGATGTACTTCCCTTCGGAAGCTGGAAAAGCGAGAATTGGCTGCGAACATAATGCAATCTTCAACGTTCTAAATGCTTGTTCACACTCTCTCGACCATTGGAAGTTTCGTTTATTTTCCGTTAACTCATGTAGTGGTTTAGCAATAGTAGCGAAGCCTTTCACAAAACGTCGGTAATATGAGCATAACCCCAGGAAACTCCGAACTTCGTGTTTATTCTTCGGAACTGGCCAGTCTCTTACGGTGTCTACTTTATTAGGATCCATGCTAACGCCCGCTGCCGAAACCAGATGGCTCAATTACTGTACTTCCTTCTGGAATAGAGAACACTTCTTCGGGCTCATCTTCAGTTGTGCACCGTGAATTCTAGTTAGAACTTCCTTAAGGTTTTCCAAATGATCTTCGAAAGTCTTCCCGATCACTATGACATCGTCTAAGTAAACAAGGCAAGTTTTCCACGTCAGGCCTCGGAGTATCAGGTCCATCAATCTCTCAAATGTTGCCGGTGCATTACAGAGTCCAAATGGCATGACGTTAAATTGGAATAAGCCACTTGGGGTCGAGAAAGCGGTCTTTTCCTTGTCTTCTTGATGAAGACCCACTTGCCAATATCCACTCTTCAGGTCCAATGTGGAAAACCACTGTGCTCCGGACAACGTGTCGAGTGTATCGTCAACGCGAGGTAATGGATAGCAGTCTTTCTTTGTAACGTCATTTAACCTCCGGTAGTCTACACAGAAACGCAATCCACCATCCTTCTTCGCTACCAGCACTACAGGGGAAGACCAAGCACTTGACGAAGGTTCAATTACTCCCTCTGTCAACATGTCCTGTACTAACCGAGACATCTCCTCTTGTTAAGATAATGGAGGCCTTCGAGGAGGTTGGCGTATCGGTGTTGTGTCCCCGGTATTGATGCCATGTTGCACAAGAGAGGTTCTTCCCAGTGACTGTCCCCGAACTGCAAAACAATCTTTGAATTCTTGTAAAAACAGTCCGAGTTCTTTTACCTCACCACTTGAGAGGTCGTTAGAAGATCTGTTCAACAATTCTTGTAGTTCCTCTGGTAATTTAGAAGTATCCGAAGAACTGGGTCTTCGTTGCGTTATTCCGGCTACCCAGGCCACAGGAGTCAATTTGCCTAGGAGCGTATTGCTTTGTAAAGTGATAGCTTGATCCAAAATATTCGCGACTCTTATAGGTACATTTCCGGTTTCGTCAGGTTTTACTAAACTTCTGGCAATTAGTATGCCCGGTGTGCTGACTACCTGGGGTTCGAATATAGAGCACTGATTGCCCCTAGTATCTACCGCAGTTCTAACCATGATGATCTTTTCGGAGTTTGGCGGAACAGTTACGGCCACTTGGTTTATGACGTCCATCGATTTTTCTGCTGTCGTCATTGTTGATAGCATTACCTCTTCGCCTCCGATTCTCAAGACATTGTTTTTGAAGTCGACTATAAATCCGTATGCGTTCATAACGTCCACACCAAGAATTGCTTCATCCACAATGTCTGCAACAAGTACTTGATGATTAAACTCATGTCTACCGAGGTGTAGGTGTATCACCACTTTTCCATACACTTTTATAGGCCGTCCAGTAGCTGTTCGCAAGCTGCAAGAGCACCAGATTGGCTTGAGATCTTTCACCACGTCGGGGCGCACAATAGAAATTGTTGCGCCTGTGTCAACTGTAATCAAGGTTGGCCTTTCTTGAACAAATCCGGTAACTACCAAGCTCCCGGTGTTTTTCTGAAGCGTAGAAATTGCGTATTCTCTAGGGGCTTCGTTCCTCCAGTTAGTCAGCACACGCCCCGTTGCACCGACTATTGCTCGTTTCCCTGCTGCTGAATTCTAACCCTACAATCTCGTTGTAGATGTCCAGGTTTCCCACATCGATAACACTTCGGTCTTCCATCCTTTCTTATTTTATTCTGTGGCGCCGACCGTCGAGTCTCTGTTCCTTTTTCTTCTTCCTCATCGTCTGTGCCGTCGCGATCTTTTAGCTCGCGCACTTTATGACTTGTCCAACCAGACGCTGATTTGGCGGCCTCAAATTGCAAAGCATGTACCAGGGCGTCCGCACTGTTCTGGTGTCTTGCCATTCGTAACACTTGCTGTAGTTCGTTATCTCGGACACCGGCAGTAAATGTCTGCATCGCAAAACGCGTTCGAAAATCTTCTGGCGCTTCAGGATAGGCCAGTCTAATTAGTCTGTCGATACTTGCTTCAAACTCTTGAAGACTTTCCCCGGAATGCTGTCGCCTTGCTCTCAACTGGGTGCAGTACACATCTCGCAAATGTTTATCACCATACCGTAATTCCAGAGCTTTTATCAATTCGGCATAGGTGTTCTGGCTGTCAGGTGGCACTTTCGGAAGTAGTTCTGCCGTGGGTCCTTTTAATGCAAGAACAATTGAAACAGCCTTGTATTTTTCTGTCCAATTATTTGCGCATGCAGCAGCTTCAAATTGGCGGAGGTACATTGCCCAGTGGGTGCTTCCGTCAAAGGTTGGAGCTTTGACATGAACTGTCCCTACTGCAGGCAAAGTGACTTTCTCTGTTAACTTATTTTCTGTGTATTTTTCTGTCTTGATCACTGGTACAGTCTGTTCAGAAATTTGTTTTGGTTGAATCTTCATGCACTGTTCAACTTCAATTTTTATTTGTTCTCTTATGTTTGCCATTGAGTTTTCTACTGCAGATATTTTATTTGAAACAGATTCTTCTATAACAGATATTTTTGTAGACATCGATTCTTCAACAGTCAAGACAGATTTTTCTACTTTAGCTATTTTATTTGACATGGATTCTTCTACGTCAGATATTCTGGTAATCTGATTGTTGAGCTCACCTCGTAATTCACCTACGTCACCACGTAGGAGACCCAATTCTGCGGTAGTGTGTTCTTGCAACTGTTTCTGCATAACTTCAAAGAGAGCTTCCGTTTTATCTGCTTCTTGCTTACGTTTTTCATCCTGTCTTTCTTCTGTTTCTAGCATTAGCGCTTTCTGACGTTCCTCAGCTTCTTCTCTTTCCTGCCTTCGTTCTTCTTTTTGTCGTCTTTCTGCTTCTTCTGCATCCTGTCGTCGTCGTTCTTCTGTCTGCAACAACAGCGCCTGGAAATTTTCCATCATCTGACTGGCATCCATTGTTTTTCGATTAATTACGAATTACACTCGTCTTGTACAAAGTATCCACTGTTTCCACTGTTAACCGTTCTATCCCAGTTCTGACACCACTGTTACGACTGTCTACTCGATCGTCGTAGGTACAGTGGAAACAAAATAAGTACAAGACACCAATTAAGTCACTAATCACACCTTTAATTGTTATAGTAAAACAGTTCGTAATTAACAGCACAGTGTCTACAACAAATCAAATGAAAATTGTTCATACGCAATAAAATGTCCACTGATATTAAAACTCAACTGTATTACAATTATACCGTCCGAATATAAAACGCAACACTTCACTAATAACTACTTGAACGTACACCGTAATAACCCGAACCGCTCTGTAAATATATCGCACTAATACTCTCGAACCTCACAGTCAAAAATCTCGCATTGAACTGAAAACTAAGGCCGCGACGCGATGTATTTATAGTTACGCTCACACACCAGAAGCTTCCAAACTGCGTCTTATCTCTCGCGAACTACGTAATTGCTACGGCCTTGACACAGTCCGAGCGCCCGAGCGAAGCCTGGCTCAGTCGAGAAAATTCTCGCAAAATGCGTCTAGTAGCACGTACACCACACGCTTACGTCGAGATCTTTCTGGCGCATTCGATAAACGCGTAGATTGTTCTGTGCTGTCGTAGCAGTATAGAAAATATAACAGAAACAATGAGAAAAAGAAGACTATTATTTTGTGGTCATTTATATAGAATGGACGACAATAGGTTGACAAAGAAAATCGTCAAATATCTCTGGGGGAAGAAGTCAACATCAAGTTGGATAAACAAGTCAAAAAGGATTTAGAAAAAATAATATACACGCAGAAGAAGCAATTGAAAGAGACGTTTTTCGGGGAAAAGTGTTAGAAATGGAAGGAGTCCAGGGTAGGAGAGAGAAAAACGCAGTCTTCAAAGTGGACTAAAGACAAGAAGAAGAGACACAGTGAAAAGATGAAAGAATATTGGAGAGAAAGAAAAGAATAAAGGATTGAAATTGGCATGTGGTTCTTAGATGGCCGATACAAACAAAAAAATGTTCTACGTAATAACTGTCGGTAGGGGCACTCTATCATTATACGCTTTGTTGGCATCGGAAAGCATTGACAACAACATCAACTGGAAAATAATTTTCAAAGTCCTCAGAGATTTAAACTATACTGTATATGTAGAAGAACTATCCTGCAACACTACAAGAACAAAGAATGGACTCAAACATTGATATCGAATGGTGTTATCCCCACTGTTGTTCAACTTGTATGTAGAAGACGCAGTAAAGGAGTTTATGGAATTCACCATCAACGGAAAAACAACTAATAGCAGAACGCTATAAAACCATCCGTTCATCAACGTCATCATCATTTGCCAGGATTAAACCAAGGATGGTTTGTTTAATTTATCTCCGTCTCAAACAGACAAAGTCTAGAACTGGTCACTGCAGCGCTTCCTCGGACGTCCCACACCTCTCCGTCCTTTCGGCTTATAATTTTAGAGTTGTCTGAGGATGCGGCAGTCATCCATTCAGCAAAGATGTTCCTACCAATTCAGCCGATACTGGGCAATCCTGTCGAGTATACTCATAATATCCAGTTCCTGCCGTATATCTGTGTTTTGTCTATGATCATGGAGAGTATACCCTGCCACGTGCCTGAGAAGTATCGTTTCAGTCGCTTGGATGCGACTGGCCTAGCCTTTCGTTAAAGTCCAATTCTCAGACTTATAAAGAAGTGTGGGAAGAGCCATCACCTTGTAGAATTTTAGGCTTCTTTCTTTACTTGCTGACTTAAAAGTTTGCCTGATGGTCCGCACATAAGGATATATTGCGCTACAAAAGAATCCGTTTTGGATATGTTGCGCTTTTAGGAAACAATGCGGAAGAACTACATAATACACTAAACTAAACAAACACGAGCCAAAAATATAAACGGGTGGGACACAACAATAAATAAGGAAAAACGAACGTTGTGAATTACTCCAGAGCTGGAAAACAGAAGGGTGAGATATTCCTGGACGCTAGGAAGCTAGCGGAAATTCATACATTTTAATATATTGTTAGATGCATTACGTCACACACAATTGAACACCTCATTACATATTGTAAAAGCAAGAAGGGCATTTTACAAGAAAAGATATCTTCTGGTGTTCATAAACGTGTCCCTGGAAACCAGCAAGTAATTTATAAGAAGGATTACTTGGAGCATACACACAGACTCTGTGAAGGAAACATCGACTCTGAAGAAATTGGAGAGTAACTACCTTGAAGCTGTTGGGATGTGGTGTTGGATGAGAGCATTAAAAATATCGTATATCGCATTAAAAATATCGTAATGATGAGATTTTGCAGAGAGTGGTTGAAAGAAGAACTCTGACTATAACCATCCCGGAGAGGAGAAGCAATATTGTTAATAAACGTACAGCAGTTTATCACCATGATCGATAAGGGTATTGGGATGGAAATGCCCAGACCGGAGAAAACGGCAGAGATAAAAGAAGGAAGAAGTTATGTGGTGATTAAGGGGCTGTCTACTGAAGGGACGAAATTGCTAGTCCTCTAAACTCTGGTTTGTGAAGAAGAACAACAGAAAAAGTATTCTATGTATACTATTAAAATTCTAGTTTTAATTTATATTAAAATTTATTAATATATTAATTTTCGAGAAAATATAAAATCGAATTTAATTTACTGTAGCTTTTGTACGCAATTACTCAAGCCGTATTAAATTCATATTCACCATATAATGTTAATCAGTGATTTCATCGTAAATCTATTTTCTGTATTGACAACTACTGGTAAAAGAAAACGCAATGACGGCGCATAAAGTACACACATAAATTATTCACACAAACTCAATAAATTATTAATTCAGACAATTTAACAGAGTCTCGCTGTTTTATCTTTGTTGTTAATACAGCGCTGACGTAATGAGATTATCTGTTTGGTCGATTTAGTTTAATAGAACTAACTAGCGTGTGCAGATTGGTTATTGTGTCAACAAGAACGTGTTTTATAATGTTGGTAATCCTGTTACCTGATTACCAATATACGGGGAGTCAGTGGAATGTGGAATGTGGAATGTTTGAAAAGCGACATCTATAGCTTAGCTGTAGAACTTACATTTTGTCTCTTTTAAGATTTATAATTCAAGTAAAAACTTTTTATTTTCCAAATCTATATGTTAATTTAAGCAACAAACGTTTTGCATGCACCTTGTTACAAAAATAATTGATTTTCAAGTTAATGTGAGTTTAAAAAAAAGTTATTGTCACCAGTCTAAAATTGTTCACCTTGAAACAATTTTTATTATATACCGGTAACTGTATAAACATTAAAATATCGAACAATTGTAGATTTAAAATAAATTATATTTTGATTAAAAGTAACTCCCGTGCTGCTTGGCCGTGGTCCAAAGTTTCTGACAAAACCAGACGTTTCGGCAGTGTCACTGACTGCCATCTTCAGTGAAAACGAGTCAACGCTAACGTGGGATGATATACGTTAGTACCGCAGTACTGTGGTTAAGGCTGAAGACGGCACCCTTGTTGTTTTCACTGAAGACGTCAGTCAGTGGCACTACCGAAACGTCTGGTTTTGTCAGAAACTTTGGACCACGGTCAAACAGCCTGGGAGTGATTGATAATCAAAATGGCACCGACCGTATAAGCCTTCGTACAAATTTCATTTTACTCGAAACAATTTCATATTTTTCTTATTATTCTATTTTTTATTTAAAGGTACGGCTGCTTAATAACAGTGCTTCAATTTCTTTACTGGTACAAACAATTTTTCACTCACAATATCTTAACAAGTACGATTTTGAAGAAGAAGAAGAAGAAGAAGAAGAAGAAGAAGAAGAAGAAGAAGAAGAAGAAGAAGAAGAAGAAGAAGAAGAAGAAGAAGAAGAAGAAGAAGAAGAAGAAGAATTGTTTATATAATCTATTGAAAACCAAGAAATTATCTTTGAAATTAATTACATTTTATTAGAACATGAGTACAAAAACTACGTTATTACCAACCAAATGTTTATCTAGACACTGTAAAGAAGATAATAAAAGAGGTTTCATGTCGATTCGTACTTCTGCAGAAAATTCCACGTTTAGACAGTATTTTTAGATGAAACCAGAAAGTTTTAAATTTGTAAACCTAAACTCTAGAGTTCTCTATTTTACATACGCTTCTAAGCACTCACATAGTGCTGTCCATAGTACTGGAAAATAAACGGTATCATTTAAAAACTACAGAGTTTGCTATTTTTGTATTTGTGTAAATAAATACGGGATTTATTCGCCCTTTCTCTGTTTTACTGTGTCTACAAAATACGAGTTATAATGTGCCTTTAAATATTCCATCTTCAGTGTGGGATGATTGTATTAAAACCTTGTACGTAGCCTCCGGAAACCAACTGAAGCAATTCAATCTTGGGTTTAAATTGAAAACTCAAGGGCTGTGATGTGCTTACTCCCCCCACCACCACAAAGATCTGCACGCTCCAGGTTAAATACGTTTTCGTAAGTGCAATCGCCCAGCGATGAAAAATTCTATTTCTGTGATTCTAAAAAAGGGTTAATTTTAGGGATAAAACTTCTCCTTCTTCAACTTCTCCTTTTCGTACTTCGCTCATTATAGCTTTTAATCGATTGCGACTAATTGGTCGACCTATATTCTGTCTCCCTGTCAATATTCCTTATTCATCTGGGTCTAACAACTAGAATTTGTTTGAAGGCGCCCGTTCTCCCATTCTTAACGCTCGGTTCTTTTATCATTTTCTATATTATTCACACTTTTCAATTAAGTTGTATATCCACGACTCTCCCTAACTGCTTCTGAGACGAGCATAACACATACTAACAGTCAGCGACGCAGGGAATTATTCTCAGCGGCACGCTGTATGACAATTACATATGTTATATAAAACCAGTATAAATGTATTTACTTTTAATAGTTTTTAGAAATTATAAAATAGTAGAGGCAGTCGGAACTCTAGATGTCATTACCATCATTATATTTTCTTCAGCAAGGATCAAGCCAAAAATTGGTTTGTTCAGATTAAATTAGATGTACCACACAATTGCCCGTCCTTACAGCTCAAATATTTCAATAGTTGTTTGCGTATGCGGAATTCATCTATCCGGTTATGATTTTCCAAACATTGTATTGCTGATATTGAGCAGTCCTATCGAGTATACTGAAAATTTTCAGTTAATGTCAGTGGCGGCTGGTGGTTGAAAAATTTGAGGGTTGCAGTTGGCTCGGATGGTACTAAATTGTTTTATTTCTCTGAATAGAAAATGTCCAAATCTCCTCTCCTTTAACCAATACACAAAATAATGCAATTTTAGTGTCACACCCACATAACCATGAATATTGTATAAATCTGTTTTAAATTTACGATTAAATATTCTGTTACCCGATTTTACGCTTTGATTAAAATTTGTAAGATCTGGTTTATGCCTACGTACTCTCTAGATTTCAATTTTGTTTTCAACCGGACGTAAACTGAACAGCGTTTTCGTTAAGTTTACGACAGAATTCAGTGCGTCATACCAGTTAAATATAATATATATCTTACACTATGACACCTTAATCCTTTATATGTACTATTATTTACATTTAACGATGAATTGGACTGACACTTAACTGATCCTAGACACTTCTTAACAACAAACTTCACAAAAAAGTGAATTCCAACCTGGCGCATCATGTGTTATTTACCAAGACTGGTGGCGCCGTGACGTACAAGCAAGGTTTGCAGTCCCTAATCACATCAAGCTAGCATATGTCGCTGGAATAGGAACACCCGAATCTAGCCAGCCAGAGCACTACTCCATTGTATTTCCCCATATACAAAGCGCGTCATAGTTGGTGCATACACCGCGGCAAGAGCGTGTCCGGCAAATAATTAGTTACGATGATTTAGTTTGAAAACACTATTATTAGTTATTGTTTTGTTAATAATTCTATAAATTTAAAATAAAATTCGGTATTTAATGGAGGTTGTGCAACCGTGCAACCTAAGCACGGGCCGCCGCTGGTTAATACCGTACATCGACATTATTTGTTTTGCGATCTTGAAGAGTTTAGGTACACTGCTACGTGCCTGAGAAACCTCGTTTCGGCCACTTAAATACGACTGGCCTAGGATTTCGTTATATCCATTTCTCAGGCCCATAGAGAAAGTGTGGGGAGGGTCATCATCACCTTGTATAACTTGAGGCCTGTTTCTTTACACGCTGATTTTACATTTCTTCTGATAGACTCGCACATACGGTTAAAGTTACGTAGCTTCTTCACCACGTCATATAAGATACTGTTACGACATTACAGAACAATCTATGTGTTTATGGAATATTCCAGAAGAATCCGCCTGAATGTTGTGGCGTACGTGATTGCAACATGCGCTTGCGAGACTTTTCTGGACGTCGCCAGCCCCGCGCACTGTGTCAAGGCCGCAATTAAATTGCGTCCTAGTGTAGAGCTGATGCAAAGTGTTTTCTAGTAGACGCCTGTTAGCGAATATTCTGGAACCTTGGCGGGGTATAAATACCAGTATTCGGCGACCCGTTTACTTTGAGTTTGAGTTTGAGTTGCGAATTATTGGAGTGCGGTTTGTAGTATTGTGGGGAAGTGTTATGTGTTTTATAATTTGTGCAGGACGATTGTAATACAATTGTGTTTTAGATTAGTAGACATTTTTATTCCGTGTGAACAATTTTTAATTAATTTATTGTAAGAGACTGTTTTGTTAATTACAAACCGTTTAATTGTGATAATTAATGCAGGTGATTAGTGACTTAATTGGTGTCTCGTATTTGGTTTTCCATTGTACCATACGACGATCAGTAGACCGTCGGAACAAGACATTATAGGACAGATCTTCAAAATTCTGGACAGATGCTTCAGAACATTACCATCTACAACAACTGTGCTTGTATGTGATCAGCTTTATGAAAAGTCGTCACCTAAATCTTACTTCAGTTGTGTAAATATAGCCTAATATTTACAATAGCTGTACGTCTCTTGTGGCCTATACAGAAGCTTTTGTAAAGTTGAAAGTGACAAAGCGCATTACACACACCAGACACTGAACAATTAACCTGGTTGAAGCTAGGACAAGAATGCCACTGAACGTTTAGTAACCGATACAAATTTTTCAAGCTATGAGAACCAAGATTTCGGAATAAGGATTTCAAAATTTAAATTTAATAAAACATAGAACTCAGATAACTTGGTATTACATTAAATATATTAAGAAGATTGCGTGCTTAATTTTATTTTACATACCTTCTTCTTCTTCTTCTTCTTCTTCTTCTTCTTCTTCTTCTTCTTCTTCTTCTTCTTCTTCTTCTTCTTCTTCTTCTTCTTCTTCTTCTTCTTCTTCTTCTTCTTCTTCTTCTCTTCCTCCTCCTCTCCTTATTCTCATCTCCTCATTCTTCTTTTCCTCCTCATCGTATTTGTTCTTCTTCATCATCTTTTAATCGTCTGTTTATCTTTATGCATCAAGGGGATTCACTAGAGATCGATTCCAAGTCCCCCGTCCATCTCTTTTGTAGTCGGCCACGATTCCGTTTTTCCCACCATTTTTACTTCCATGTTCCATAAGGAAATGGAAGTATGGTGATGGCGAAAAAATCGTGTTCAAGATAAGGGCTGATTCTGATTGTACTACACTCAAAACATGAAGAAAAGTCATTTTCCTAAAAGTGTCTGTGTGTCTATCTATCTATGTGTAGATTTTTTTCTATGGCGAACGATAATTCCCGCAAATTCAAACAGAATAAATAATTTTTTGCATATATGCCTGAGTTGTAGAGGACTCAAAGTTTATTGATTTTGGTAAAGATCGGTTAAGGGGTAGTTTACCAGCAGCGTTTTATGTTTTAACAAGAGTGAAGTACTTAATTTTGAAAAATAAAGTATCCTGAAAAGGAGGTCATAATAATCCACTGTAGAAACGTAGATGAAATATCTATAAATGAAAAGGCTAGTTGAAGGGGGTGTGGGTAATTTTCTATAAATTAAAGTTATAGTTGAAGGGGGAGGTGATAATTTTTTATATGTGTACTACGTTATCGGCAACAAAGAAGTGGTTTGTTGTTAAAATTCCTACCCGGGCTGTTTGGACGTGGTCCAGTGTTTTCTGCAAAACCTGACGTTTCGGCAGTGCCATCGAATTCCATCATCAGTGAAAATCGAGTGCGATAACGTGAGGTGGTATACGTTAGTGACCACAGTACTGTGGTTAAGGCTGAAGAAAGAAAACTTTCTATAGAAATATTCCATTTCGAAAATGATTTTAAATAATTATCTTAGAACATAGAAGTCATTTATGGTTGTCCACACCGATATTTATTAATCTATCGTCGCTTGCTCTGTCGCCATGATCATTCCGTTTTCTTTTTTACCTTATGACAAATTTGACAACAATCTCTGTTTGGCACTGCCGTCTTATGTCACTCTTTCGTATTCTATAACATCTCGTTTTTCCAACAATAATTGTCCAGAGTGTACTCATTTCTATTGTCCTTAACAGTAGTTTTGTTCCTCCAGTGTCAACCCACGTGTCACCTCCGTGAGTCAGCACTGATCTCGTACCATTGTTCTGTATATCTTCACTTGCCTTCAGGTCTGAGGTGTTTTATGTTACATCCCTTAAATATCCAGATGTACGAGCTCCTTTCATTGCCAGTCTACTTATTTCCTTGATGGGTATTTCAGTCACTACAGATATTTGTTCCTAAAAGTTGAAAGTCCATTACCTGCCTTGTAACTTTCCTTTTTGGTCACTAATTTGTCCCTAAATTTTTATGATTATAGACCTATCCTACCTGCTCTATAACATTCCTTTCAATTTCCAGTTTATATCGAGTGACATCTTTTGAAATTACTATTGACTTGGTCTTGTCTGTTGAGACTCTCATGTTATATTTTTATCTGTTTTAAGAATTTATAAAAAACTCTGCAGATTATTTTCTGAATCCGCCATGAACACTGTGTCATCTGCATGGGACACGATACATATTATAATTTAGATAATTTAATGGGGGTCAAAGGCTGGTAAAGAGTCTCGGGGGTTATACAGGATGCCGATGTCTGCATAGCATTTAAAACTCTGAGAAATGCTCACTGAATTTAAAAGCTCTGCCAGCAAATCCTACTTCTACGTCCACGAAGACATGAGTCACGTGACCCCTCGGCAACGCATGGGGTGCAATGGGTTATGTAGCCGAAAGAAGAGGGTGAGGGGCGAGTTTCCGGAGCCCATTAATAACCGTAACCTATCGGCTAAGAGAGACAACCCCAAGAGAAAAATCGGCAAAACAAAAGGCCGTAAGGTGGCAACCCCACCATTTGTCTACTCCGCTACGAGATTGGTAACCTGTACAGAAGAATCTACTATTCACTCCCAGTCCCCCAATTAGCCTCGGAAGAAGAAATTTAGGTACACGAAGGAAAAGGTGGGACCCGTAACAGGCAGAATGCATAAAACACGAAGTGAAGAAGAAGAAGATAATTTAATATGTACGTTACAACAACAACTTAATTTTCTTCTGTGGTTAGTGGAGGTATTGTAACGGTAGGTTATTATGGGATTTAATCGTTGTTAAGTTGATTGGCATGCTGAGGGACATTGTGTGTGACATTGGCAGAGCACTACCAAAATGTTGCCCTCTTCCGCTCTCAAATAATACTATTAGCAACAGGTGACACTGACAGGGGCTGTGGTCAACCACATGTCTCAAACGTACAGGCGTCAGACATTGACAGTTGCCTGTCACTCTGAGTTCAAACGGCATACACCGCGTGACAGCCTTGAATACCTCATAGTTCACACAACATTAAGCGTTAATTTTCGGATTTGCATCTTGACCGTAAACTATAATATCATGTACAAGTGGTCAGTTTACAAACTTACAGCATGTTATATTTAAACAGTAACGCATATCATCCTTTCAACGGTGGCGCACTCTCCTCCCAAAATTACTTCCCCCCCCCCACCAACCGAGGATCACAATCACCCTACGCCTTTAAGGTAAATTATTCAAATACTGTAAACCCCAAGTTTACGAATAATGACTAAAATTCCTGTTCTCAGACCCACAGAAAAGTATGGGGAGAGCCATCGCCTCGTAGAACTTCAAGGTGATACAATTGTGTATATAATTATTAATAATAAATAATATTTTGTATTTTAAACAACAATATATTTTTATTATTTATTACAAGGTTATTAAATTCAATATATGCAATTAATATAATTATATTAAATTTCATATATGGATGTTATTTAAATAAGGGTGAGTGACCGCGCCCATAGGCAAGTTGTTGTTTGCGTTGAATATAAAAAGAATAAAAGGGAGGGTTTTGACAATATAATGCATTGTAAAACTGTACTAAAAAGGAAGTTCCAGTTAAAAGGGTGCAGTGAAAAGGGTGAATGTGAAAGGTTTTACAATGTTAGGTTTTGAAAAGAATGTACACACATACACGCGCACGCGCGCGCACACACACAGAATATGCTAGAAAAATATGTAACTGTACGGACATAGGTAACTGGACTGGGTAGTTAAGAAATGAAGAGGTGGGAAGATGGCTTTGCAGAGGACGCGAGAGACATGGGGATAAGAAACTGGAGGAGGGTTGCAGTGGATAGAGTGGATTGGAGGCGGAGATTGGTGGAGGCCAGGGCCCGATTTGGGCTGTTGCGCCATAGGAGAGAGAGAGAGAGAGAGAGTTAAGAAATGACATTTAACTTATACCTTGTTTGCGGGGGGGGTGCGGGCAGTGGGGAGCATAGGGGTGTGAAGAGGTTGTTTGTACTGTTGTTATTTCCGATCTGACTATGAGCTGTGAGGCTTGAAAACGGTAATTGGAATATTTTTTTTCTATTGGTGTGCAACAGTGATCATTCGGTTCATAATGACAGTAATGTAAAAAAGACACTCGAAATATTGTAAAACACTCTTCATAGTAATGTAAAGTAAACATTCGAAACATTATAATAAATAATACAAAATTGTTCAAAATGTGAATATTATTTACTATTATGTAAATTATAAGAATAGATTTCTTCTGCACGTATAATATTTAAAGTTTTATTAAACTCGGTAGCATAAAGGAAGGCGACAGATAGACCAGAGAGAGACAGGGCGATTTACTGCAATGTTGCCAGACTGTTTTCGTCAACTGTCACATTCTTTTACCGCTAGGCGCTTCTCGCCTGGCATTTAGCAACGCTGGAACAAACTCCGGTTTCTGACTCCGCCCCTCGGTTGAAGATCTGATAAACATGAAATACAACTTCCTGAGTTTGTTTGTACAATTCTTGGCGTGTTTTCTCTTTGTCAGCCACATCTAGCAATAAACTAACTAATGAAACTCACAACACTAAAACACTAAAAAAAATCGTCAACAAATATCGCTAACGCGACACGAAGTGCACTCACTCAGCAGAAACGAATGACTGACGCCCATTGGCTCACACGGTCACGTGATACTGTGTCGCTGTCGCGCAGCCGACCCTCATCGCCTTCCTTCCTGCTCCACAGTCTAGTAGATTTTAAAACTTAACGCACGTTTCATAGAGTCCTAGTTCAAGAAGCTTGACGTTCCCGGTGATCGCAGTGTCCGATGACTGCCCGTCTGTCGCCTGCTTGTTACCACCCCGCTTTTGCAGGGATGATACCAGTAGCGCCTGGTGGTTGAAAAATTTTGGGGTTGTAAATGGGTTGGATGGAATAAAATTGGACTAAAAAAATTTGAATCAATTTTTTAACAAGCAAAGCAAGTTCTCAGTTTTCACTAGACTGTTTCGCAATTGTTTATCTGTACATCTGTCTGACGGGGGTATGTCTCACAATGACTTTTGAACTCATCAACCGATTTTGGTAAAACTTGGCACGCGTGTCAATACTTTTACGCTACAGAACGCTACTTTTTTTATTTTTAGATTGATCGCCAAATAATATGGGGACGAAATGCAAAAATGTGATGGGTCATAATAGTGAAAAATTTGCAAATGCCAAGTGCAGAATTAATTTAAAGGGAATTGTAATCCCAATCTAATATTGTGTTTATTTTTAGAAACTTAAAATCTTTAGGATATCAGGGCCCGAAAAGTAGATGAAAACTTTTATACAATCGCAAAACGTCATGTGGAATACCAAATTGAAGAGAATTATTACTAAAGTTTTTAATATAGTGTTAATGTTTAGAAAGATTTGGATTATAGGACCAAAAAAGATCGAAAATTTGACAAAAATCCCTCAGAGTGTCAGAGATAAAGGAAAAAACATTTTTATCCAAATGAAAATGTTCCCAATTTTTATTGTTAATTGTAATGATCCTGTTCCTTAAAATTGTTAATTACTAAAAATAGTAGAAAAATGGTGGTTTTTGTAATTTTATCTATAATTAAAAAGTCATCTGATATGGATATTTATCTCAATATAAATAAAAGTCATTGTATCTATGTATCTTCCACATCTCCACCTAAACCACTGGACCGATTTCAACCAAACTTGGTACAAATATTTTACGCAACGGGAGAACCAACATAGGACAGGTTTTTTTTCAATACGATCCTTTGGGGGGGTCCTTTGGGGTCTTCCACATCTCCTTCTAAACCACTGGACCGATTTAAACCAAACTTGGCACAAATATTTTACGCAACGGGAGAACCAACATAGGACATGTGTTTTTTTTTTCGATATAATCCTTTGGGGGTCCTTTGGGGTTTAAAAATACTATTAGATCTGGTTACCATGGCAACCCAGTAGAATACATTCTGGTTCCCATAGCATCGGTGGAAGCCTTCCGCGTAGGGAATAGCGCGGAAGTCGTCCGACGGGCCTTCCCCGGAGTCCGTCCGCGGAACCCGGGAAGTCTTAGGTCGGATCTCGCGAAAAACGGCCGGACCAGAGTCCCAGCGCCTCGCCCGGCATGTCGACGGCTTTCCCGGGCTTCAGGGAACTTTCCTTACCCCGCGGAGGTCTCTGACCAAGTCCTAGCGCGGGAGTTCGACCGGCCTGGATTCCGGAAAAAGCAGGCGGTGTTCCGACATAGGTAGAAGCCTCCCGCGTAGGGAATAGCACGGGAGTCGTCCGACGGGCCTTCCCCGGAGTTCGTCTACGGAACCCGGGGAGTCTTAAATCGGATCTCGCGAAAGACAGCCGAGCCAGATACCTAGCTCCTCGCCCAGCATGTCGACGGCTTTCCAGGGCTTCGGAAAACCTTTCGTAAACCAGGGAGGCCTCTGACCAAGTCCAAACGCGGGAGTTAGACCGGTCTGGATGCCGGAAAAAGCAGGTGGTGTCCCGGGATAGGTGGAAGCTTCCCGTGTAGGGAATAGCGTGGGAGTCGTCCGACGGGCTTTCCCCGGAGTCCGTCCACGGAACCTGGGGAGTCTTAGGTCGGATCCCGCGAAAGACGGCTGGGTCATAGTCCACGGTTCTTATAAATAAAGATATAGGTTATGATATCGAAGGTGGTGTATGCATCTTAAGAAACTTCTTAATAGTGCGTGAATTCTGAGTTGTTTCAGTTTGAATTTAAAAGTGGATAAGTTAAGATCGAAGGAAGTTATAAGCGAGTATAAAAAACAACGTTTTGATAGCGAATGTATTCAGATCGTAGTGTTCAGACAATACAAATTCCCTTGCTTCAGTTTGAATTTAAAAATTGATAAGCTGAACTCTATAGAGGCATTGTATTGTTAGAATAAGTTTAGGAGACACTAATTTAACAAATACCTTATTTCAACATTAACACAATGAATTATAAAACTACAGTTAAATACGCAGCGCGTCCAAGTACTGCAGACATTTTATTGAAAACTAATTTAGCTGTTCGCCTCCTACCGGAGTTAGAAATCGAGCAGGAGCATCACGCGCAACAGAATTCTTCTCCAGATATAAGAATAAAGTTTATGACATGTTCTTAAGCAGGTGCGCTACAGAGTATTCCTCCAGTGAGAATGCGAACGTAACAAAATAAGGAAGATTATAGAATATAGAAGTAATATAACGTTGGAAAAAGAATAGATGCCTATGAGTCTATGAATAAATTATGAACCCGAGCAACGCTGGGTAAATTGGCTAGTATAATAATAAATGTACTTTGTTCAAAATAGAGGCCTGCTAGTTCTGCAGCTCAGGGAGCTTACCAGTTTCAGTAATACGATAGGTTAATCCACAAATTGGATACACAGAACAGCCGTGTAGCCCATTAAGATTAGCTTTGTACAGCCGTAGGCAGCTGCACTGCGTCTAAGTTAATTACGTGTCCTCTCTTTATCTCATAAAGCTGAGTCTCGTTGCAACCCAGCGGTGTCCGACACAAAACTGTAACGCAAATGACTTTTAGCAAACGACCTTTTTAGAGCAAAATTGTAAACAATCAACAGCATTGGAAACTGCCAATATCGTGCAATTTTTCAATTTTCCAAATTCTGAGATTCAAAAAATTGAGATTTTTATACAAGTAATTGTGATAATTGACCAAACGGTTATGCATATTGAATAAGTAGTTCAAATTTAATTAAGTGTCCTGTACTTTTTTTACTTTTTACCTCTCCTTGCCCTGTTTTTGAGACTCTTTTCATCGTTCAACACACATGATTTAACCTTTAAATTTTGTCCTCGATATCCAATTCGCTCAGGTAACATAATACGTCTGCCGAGGAAGTTGAAACTAGAAACTTGTTCGTTATTTCTACTTCCCAATATAATTTTGGCACCTTACAGGTTGTATTGTAGCCAAAGCTATAGTTTGAGGTTTTCTTTACATGTTCATATTGAAAACTTTAGTTATTTTATAAAGTTTCAACAATCCTCGCTAACATCATTTGCTAACATTATCTTGTCATCAAATAATTTTTGTTCAAATCAAATGAGTACGCTTCGTGAACATTATTCATCATCATCGTCATCATCATCATCATCATCACCACCACCACCATCACCACTCTAAGGATTAGGCCCTACAGCCATCTTCTCCACGGTCTATCGACATGTCTCTTCCTAGTAGGGTGATAACCCACGGCAGCCACTGATAGACGGATATCAGGCATGCGGTTCAAGTGTTCAGCATATCCATCTGTAGTCTTTGATCTTCTGGTGCAACAATACAATGTTTAATTCGCGTCTAATATCCTCGTTCTTTTTGCGATCCAGGAGAGATCAATGTTACTGATAAAGTTAAACATCATTGATAAAGTTAAAAATGTAAATTGAATTCTGGCGAGAACATCAGAGGCTTACATCCAAAGTTTTGTTGTGCACCTACAGTGTGAGAGAGGGTTAGTGCAAGAGTAAGACAGCAAACTCGTATTGCGTATTCTCTTTGATATGTTTCTTCAGTTATATCTCGTATTGATTTTAAACGTATTCTTTTTCTTATTTTTGACCCAGTCTTTCCTTATTGGCTCTTGTGTTACCCACAAATATTTTAACTCACATGATTGTAATTTAGATTTTAATATGTATTTAGCAGTCAAAATTCACTACCATATATAAGGTTAGTATTTGTTTTGTTTGCTTTATCTTGGTCCCTTTTGAGACTTTTTTGTTTATATATAATTTTCCTAGTGCACTGCATAACTTCTCCATGATTTCTACTCTGTTACAAAATTTATCTTTCTGTTCCTCCATTTGCTTCCACAACATTACCTACAGTATCTCTGTCTGTCTGTCTGTATGTCTCTCTCTCTCTCTCTCTCTCTCTCTCTCTCTCTCTCTCTCTCTCTCTCTCTCTCTCTCTCTCTCTCTCTCTGTCTCCCTTACTCTTTCTCTTCCTTTCTCTCTCGATATTCATTCAGTGAGGGATAACTCTTTTGTTATATTTACGAAAAAGACTAGGGGAGAGAAAATCTTCTTGAATGAACAACCCTACTAAGCTAAATAAGCGAAGCGTCAGCAAAACGTTCTGAGGATTGCTTTATTGCATTTCCAAAGCCATGTTAGCCCGAAACGTAAGACGGTTAGCCAACTGGATTGACGGAAAAATGGATAAACTTTTGGTGAAAGAAAAACAGGACAGCCATTATAAGGCAGGGCGACCAGCTGTTATAACGTCAGCTTATATAGACTAGAGCGTGTAGCTTATGCCAGTGATAATATCGGAGATTACAAATGAATTTAAAATTAAACAAAACAGTGTAGAACCCCCCGTCAATTATTACACACCGTTATTAAGAAACATTTATAGAAGGGAAACGTTCATAACGCTTTGTAGGATTTGTGATTGTATCATCACGAGTAACTTAATTACCTCTGCATTAACGTTGTTCTCAAACGTTGCAATATGTATGTACAGTCGGAAATTCGTTTAACCAAATGAACATGATGTGGATCATGACTTGTATACGATACATCGCTAATTGGACACAACGATCGATACACTACAGAAGGAGAGCAGAACGTGTTCTTTAGTATGTCCCGTAGCACGTTTGGCTTTTGTAGAATTTAAACCAATTACAATAATTTAGCCTACCAGTCTATTTATCTGACATGACTACGGCAAATACTACGTCCATGTGTTAAGAGGACAGCGTAGCTCGTGTCCTTAAAACAGTGATAATATAGTATACACCAGAGAAATTGATACTCACAACTTTTATTAAGGGAGGGGGGGTAAAACGGTTGAAAATTTAAAAAAATGTTTCAATATTTAACATATGCGTTACAATCTGTTTAATATGTGGACCGGCGTCCACATAGTTGGAAATATTATTGGCAGGGGGCTGTTAGGCCGGGGTCTAGAATATATGCTGACAGACGTTTCGGCCTCACCATCGAAGGTGTCACATGGTTATGGTATGAAAGTCTATATAAGCGGGGCTTCTTAAACAAAATACGCAGTCTCTACCTCATCACTTGGGTGATTGGCTTGGCGGACACCGTGCCAATTGTTACCGACCTGATAATGGCCTCCGATGGCGTGGCCGGTCAATAGCAACAACTTTAGACGACGGCCTAACAGCCCGGCTGATAATAAGAATTTCAAAAATGTTGAAGCCGGCTGTGGAAGCTTAAGACTTGCATAATCTTGTGTAGTGTTCCATAGAGTGAATATCGGTCGCAACAATGCTGGCGAGAACATTACAAGCATGTTGTGTCGTTGTGAAGCAAGAGTATATGACTGAGCTCTATACTACGTAAGGGAGAGGGTAATCCTCCCCACTCACTTCTCTAGACACCTTGTGAGTGAGGGTAAATTTTCAGCGGGGTCTGCGCAGTCCGTTGCTCACGAAAGGCTGTCAGGTTTCTACATTGCAACGAAACTTACAAAAAGCCGCGAAGTGGGGCATTGGCAAAACTGGTCTTTGGCTGAGGTGGCTTTTCATTACAGTCTTCAAGTTACTAGGACACTATAAAACGAATAAGGACGACAATTTAGAAATAGAAACATTAATGTTGTTAAAATTCATTCCCGGAATGTTGGGCCGTGGTCCATTGTTTCCAACAAAACAGACGTTTCGACAGTACCATCGACTGCCGTCATCAGTGTAAAGTCGAGCTTTGCCAACGTAAGTGGTAGGCGTTAGTAACCACAGTACTGTGATTAAAGCTGAAGAAGTCCCGTGAACACCACTCCTACTTGTAAATTCTCTAAGTGTCACGATTCAGACATAAATCAGCCACCAGCCATTCAGAAAGAACAACGTACATTAAGGCTCGCAACACAAGTTGCCAAATGAGAGGCACAAGTGGCTTACTTAATGAGAGGTTTTTACCCCATCGATTCATAGCAATCGCAGCATGTTTCTAGATCTGGACGACTCCATATGATGGCGAGGGAAAACGCACTCACCGCCGACAAAAGCTTCGTCTCATCGAAGAGAATCCGATGGTCGGCATTGGCGAGCGCGTGCTCCGCCACGGGAGACTTCTCCGGCTGCCTCAATCGACAGTAGCGGCTATATTCACCCACACGAGTGCGATCGCTATGAATCGGTGGGGTGAAATCCTGACATTAAATACTCTTTGGCAAGGTGTGTTGCGAGCTTCTAATATACGTTCTTCTTTCTGATTGATTGGTGGTTAATTTATGACTGTATCGTGGCACTTAGAGAATTTATACCTAGGAGTGGTGTTCACGGGACTTCTCCAGCCTTAACCACAGGTCACTAACGTATACCACCCTACGTTAGAAAAGCTCGAATTTACATTGATGATGGCAGTCGATGGTACTGTCGAAACGTCTGTTTTTGTTGGAGAGAATGGACCACGGCCAAACGGCCCGGGAATGAATTTTAACAACATTGACTCCGACCGTGTAAGCCCGCGAAGTATATTAGAAACATTAATAATCAGTGAACCACTAAGCATCTAGTTAGATAGATAGAACCAACATCATCATCATCTACTAAAAGGATTAGACTCCAATGCCCGTCCCGGCCCCACGATCCTTTGTCCTGTTCGATCCACCTGGTTCTCAGCCGTCCTCTTGCAAAGTAATGCAGCACCCGCCTCGCTAGTTTAGTTGATGTTTATCGCTTTAGGTGAACTTTTAATTTCTGTCTATATTTTGTTATTTTTCAGTTCAGCTCTGATGTCCACATTCTTCTGGTAGTTGATAAGGTTATATCCAGCGAAAACTCTCACAAAGATCATTTCCGCTTCCTGTGCACGCTGTTAGTCCTTCTTAGTTGAAGTCCACGTTTCACAGCCATAGAGAAAAGCAGGTACTTCCATCACCTTATAAAGCTTAAGAAGTGTAATTCTGCGAGTTTTGTTTTTCAGAATGCTTATATTTGTGTCATGCTTATATATTAAAATGTTGCTATTTTTTATTTTACATCGTAATTAAAATGAAAACTTACTGAACAGTGTAGACAATTCAAAACGATTACTTGTTCCATTCTTCTTCTTCTTCTTCTTCTTCTTCTTCTTCTTCTTCTTCTTCTTCTTCTTCTTCTTCTTCTTCTTCTTCTTCTTCTTCTTCTTCTTCTTCTTCTTCTTCTTCTTCTTCTTCTTCTTCTTCTTCTTCTTCTTCTTCACTACATGGCTTGGGCTATAGCCCGTTCCGACATCACAGAGTATTTGATCATTTATTCCTGGGTCTTCCACTGTCTCTCGTCCCCACTGGTCTATATTCAAACGCCTGTTTAGGAATACGCGTACCTACCATGCCTTCCACATGGGACTGTCAATTCTGCCTGTACTCCTTTATTCTCTCAAGAACTGACTGTAACTTCAGGACCTTCCTTATTTTTTCGTTTAGCAGATGATCTCTCAAACTACATCACTTAACAGCTCTAAAAAATTTCATTTTCAAGGCCTGTGTTTTTGAAATATCGTTTACCAGGAGAGTCCATGTTTCACATCCATACATTAAAGTTGGCACAGCCACGACCCTATAGCACTTTAGCTGTGTGTCCCTCTGCATTTTACGTTTCAATAGTCGTCTAATTGTTCCACATGTATAACTAAATTTATTTAACTTTGGTTTGTTATCACACACTATATTCTCGCTAATTGAACCTTTTCCCCGACAGCATTGGGATTGTACTAGCTAATAATGTTTCTCAGATAAATATAATATTAAATATAGTAAGTATTGTAATTATAAAACCGTTGTGTAAGACGTAAAATCCTAATGCATCGTTTATGTCGTCTATCCATTACAAGAACTGTGTCTTACTTTGCAGTAGACGTCTTACTTCGTCGTCGGTAGACGCAAAGACACAGATAAGGGTAATTGAAAGGGTAGACAAAGAGACAGGTTTCCCAGTCACGTTCAGCGCCTCTTCCCAAGGTCGATACTGCAACAAGAAACAATGAGAAACTCTCGAACTGGGTTAAACACACACAGCTCCAAAAAAAAAAATCAGAGCAGCTTTACGCGGGAAACTTTAGTTGTTTCCGATCTAAGTGAAAAAGTTTAGATTGCATAGGGTAGGCATCCTCTAGTTACAGGGAAAAAAAGAAACACTTTTCCAACTGCGCCTTACTTTTGTATCTAAGACTGTAGATAACGGGAATTCTTCTGTCAAATTAGTAGAAAATTTTCATTTATTTTATAAAAATAATTAGAATTTGTTGAGTTGGTTTGATGTAGTTGTTAATATGATTGTTCGCTACACCAAGCGGCCTGGGTCTGGATCTCGCCTTCGGCATTATATTGCCTGGTTTATATAGAATCATTATTCTTATAAAAGGTTTTGCAAACCAGAATTGATGCCCCTGCCTAGTAACAGATCTTTATTTAGTCGAAAAGGCATTAAAACGTAACACCTGAAATTCCTCTTCCTTAGTAAAGGTATCATACACCAGATTACAACTGGATCCTCTCTATGTTTCTCAGTCATCTGTCTGTATTTTTACCTGTCTACATCTCCTTCCGTTTCTGATGTTACCAAGAAACCTTTTAACTTTCCGGTCGTCTCTTTCCTTTTACCTTTCCCTCTACGATTATTAGTTGCGGTCAGTTTCTACTCAGTGTCTGCTCCAACCAAGATGTTTTTTTCTCTTTTTTGTTGCTTTCAGTTGTTTGCTTCCCTCTGCTTTCTCGTCAGTACTTTACCATTTCTCACTTTATCAGTCAATTTCACATTGGCTGTTTTTACTTCAATGGAATGGTTTATAGTGTAGTGTTCCCGTTTTTGGGCCTCTAGGGTGCTAACTGCCCATTTATTTTTGTTTAAAATTGCAATAACTTTTAGTTTAGTATTTTTATTATTATTGATTTATTTATTTCAATTCAATCTAGCATTGAATCCAACGTAAATAAATCCGATTAATGCACTGGAGATTAGTTAGCGAAGTAGTTTTCAATTTCGGTTAATTTATTTTATACGGTTGTTCTTCCGTTGACTAGATGAAATGGTGATGTAGGTTCCGCACTGAAATCATAAATATTTTGCATGAACAATCACTTACTTGTGGTGAGTCTTGTCGATCTTGCAGGGTCGATGTAACAATCTAATCTGTAGATTAACTTACCGTATTTAAATTCGCCGCTGCTTGTCGAGCTGACCAGTGAGAGTCGTTCACCTGTTTTCAAATTTAGTCTTTTGAAATAAACTAACTGACTCCGTTTTCTTGTGTAAACTAATATTTTTATTCAGTTTAATATGCTCTTTTTAAATGATCTGAAGTATCATTTATTATTTCAATTCAATATAAGTAACATGAGTAGTTGGTTTTATAAAATTTGTCTCAGGGTGGTAGAACTGATGTACAATATCAGTGTATCTAAATGCTTTTTGGTTAAAATAATTTAATTCATGTGTGTCTGTGTGGGTTCTTTTAGCTGACAGAATACCAAATTATTGAATAGAACTCTTACTTTACCGTTATTAGGCAGTTTGAGGATGATTACAGTTCAATCATCACTTAGTGATTAACATTCAAAATAATAACCATGTCTGCTCTGGATATTTCAGGTTAACAAAATTATTAAACTCAATCGACAATAAATGGTTTAAAGAACGTTGGTTAACGTTAAAATAATTCTTGATAAAACATTTAAAATGTGAACAAGAAAATAATATGTTGAAACAGTGTTATTGAATGAAACATCTGATTAATTGTTTGATTCTACAAAAAGGCAATTGCATGGTTGTAAGTAATTATGTAGCTTGACAACCTTGGTTCTTATTCATAGTAAACATAAACATTAAAATAGTTATAGTAGTAGACTCTTCCTAAATTACAAGACATAAATAACATTGAAATTTTCCATTAACTTTCATTAATTGTTCATCCAGTTGACAATTCTCAGTCATTGATGAATGCTGGTTGGTTTGATTTATATTTAATAAATGACAACCGTCATTAGGTGTGGTTATGTCACACTAATTCTTCATACATAATAATTGATTGAATGTTTGAAAAATTCTTAAAATTGAAAGTTCAAAATAATCTGAGGATTGTCATTATTACTGTTGATTAAATAATATTGTGAATACACCTTAACCTAGGTTCTTTATTTACGAACATTATTTGAATAGGTTTCGATTATTTCGTTTCTCAAATTCTTAATTAATAATGTAAAAATCACTGTACTCTCTTTTTATTTATAATTTTAATCCCGGAATTGCTCTGGATTATACACTGAGCAATCCTTGTTACGCACTGTTACACTTAACACCTTCGATACTAAAGTATTTATGTTATCACAAATTGAGGTTAGGTTGCTCTGTTTACAACGGTGACGTGCACAAATCGTATGAACAGGTGTTTCTTTACGCTGAATAGTAGCCGTCTGTCTTCCTCCGAAGTTGATGACAAAGTGTCCGGAACACGCATCTCATTCTGCCGTTCCGTCTTGTGATCGTTGAAAATTTTGTTAATTTCTCGGATCTGATTGGTTGACAATCTTTAATTCGATGCACATACCCCCTCCGCAAATTATTTTAATTGTTGTTTTTGGCGTGGGGTGGTTGGTGTCGAGATTATAAATATTTGCTCGATTTGACCCAAATATCTTATAATTGTAATAACTTTTTTATTATGGCTTAGATTTGAAATCTAAGCATATCACTGTATTAGTAACACTCGGCTCTTTATTTTGAGTCCACTTATGGTGTGTTTTGGTCCATTATTAAGGGAGTTAATGTTTGAGATTATCACAATTCACTATTCACTATTATTTATATTTGTTTTTAGATTAAAACTATTTAATGGCACTCATACCCACTTGTGGGCATGCCTTCCAAGTTCTCGTACACTTCTTACTTACTGGTAACTTAAATCTAATGACAAAATATATTACTTAAGTTAACATTGCCTTAGCCTATGTCCCTATACTTGTATTTACATATTATTAATAATAGAAAGTATTTGTGCACCTTCTGTATGACCCCAGTTGTAAACAATAAGTGTTTTCAACTACTGTGAATCTCTGTTAGCTGGAATATGTGGTTATTCTTTGTCATTTCTGTTATTAAAGTGACCTCTATTTTGCACTATGAGGTGTACACTTATTTTCACTCTTATTTGGTATTCTTTTGTCTTTTTCTACTATCATTTAGTTAGAATAGTTTAACCATAGTAGTATCTTTATAATTGGTCTTGTGTTTTTAATACACTAGTCTGTCCCTAAGCGTATAGCATTGGACAACAGTAATTACACCTGGTGTCACCTGTCTAGCCTTTTGTTTCTATTTGGCATTGCAATGTGGTTTTGTTCAGGTTTTACATAGTGAATCCCATTTTGGTTGGTTTTGGTTCAATTTACTTACTTAAATCCTTATTTAAAATTCAGCTTTGGTATCTTATATTGGTATGTGTAGAAAGCTTATTATTTCTACTTGGTTTAAGGTACAAAACATTTTAGTTTGGGTAGGTTTTCCCTACTGATAAATATGAATTTAGGTGAACAGTACCTGTATCTTAGGTTATGTGGTTTCATTATTTGTACCAACAATATGTGTGTTAGGTTGATACAAATTTACATTTTTTTAACCTTATTTTCTCAAGTCTGGTTTTATCAATGATAACTGGTAACTCCTTAGTTATTTCTTTTTCTTATCTTACATGATTGTTTGATTATTTGACTAATATTTGTTATTATTATGAGACAATTTTAATACTCCTTTATATTACATGGGTGCTGTGCATAACATGTTATTATACTTTTATTTACAGCTTCTTTTCAATTAACAGTATTGTTACTTTCATTCTTTTTATAACATATCTTGTCCTATACATTTATAATATTATCAGTTGTATATTGGTCATCTCAGTTAGTCAGTTCTTGTCCATCTCTTCAATCTGTAAGTTGTTCAGTTATTGCATATATGGGTAAGATGTTGATCTATAGTTGACTGGCTCTTGGAATCTATATTTTATGCCATGGTTGTTAGGTGTCTTTCTCGTAGTATGTTTCTTCCTTGTCTTCATTGGTTCCTTACTGACCGAAAACTATTGGGTTGTTGGTTCCTGTGGTACAATCATTGTTTGTTGCATCTTCTTTCTTATAAAGTTATTTCACTTGTTAGTTACCATTAGTTTTATTAACTCTTATTGTTGTGAGTTTATCCATCTTGATGAGTTGCTCATGTAGTTTTATTCTTGGCATTTTGGATTAATCACTTGTGTCTCTTTGGCTCAATTATTGACATGTGTTAATATTTTGGGTTACTGAAATATTGGGCTCATATGTCTTGTTACAATAGGTACCTTAAAAATAAAACACGGAAGGATACCTGAATAAAATTTTATAAAACTGTGGCTATCCCCACATTTCTGTATGCTAGTGAGACATTGGCTGTTGATAAAAGGGACGTGCAGAGGATTCAGGCAGTCGAAATGAAATTTCTAAGAGAGACGCAAGGTTATTCCTCCTGGATTGGAGAAGAAACGAGGATATTAGACGCGATTTAAACATTTTATCATTGCACAAGAAGATTGAAGACCACAGAAGGAGATGGTGTGAAGACTTGAATCGCATGCCTGATATCCCTCTACCTGTGGCTGCTTTGGTTTATCGCCCTGCTGGGAAGAGAGATGTCGGTAGACTGAAGAGGAGATGGCTTCCGGAACAGGGTTAGGCTTAGTCCTTGGAGTGGTGGTGGTGGTGATGATGATGATAATGACTATTGATATCTACAATCTCAAATTCTCAATTCTATAGTTACCTTCCTTTTATTTTTTAGTCCATTTTTCAATCCCATGTAAAATTATACTCTAAATAAAACATTTAATAAGTGTCTTTTTATCCGTATTGGAATCCTTACAGCTGATAGCAATCATTTATCTTTCTAAAAGCTCTCTTACGCAGAGATGTCCTAATTATGATCTACTGCTTACAGCATTCCATTCCATGTTGTCAAACTCAACTAATTCTTAAATAAGTTCACTTTCTCTACAGTTTTTCCTTCCAAGAATGTGTAAACAAAGTCTTCATTCTTGTTAATTCTCGTCGTCTCATACTTCCTACAATCATCATAATTTCTAAAATTTATTATAATTACTAACATTTTGATAATTCTTACAATTTTTCCGTCATTAACTTTAGTTCTTTTTCTAATTGCGTTAACACATATTTAATGCTGTTTATTCCCCCTCTCCTCACCACAACGATTTCTCTTGTTACTTCTCTGTCTGTTTTGTAGAGTAGAAATTAAAGTCTTGGTGACTTGTTCAATGTCTTTCCAAATACATGCCTTTTCCGTCCAAAGATTTCAAATATACATGCATAGAACAAGTAAGACGTTCCAACTATCTTGGACGTGACATTACTTATGATCAAGATGGATATATAGAAAATAAAGTGACGAATTTTACAAGAATGTTTGGAGCGATTTAGAGAACGTTGGGAAATAAATGTAGAAAAAAAACTCAAATAAAATTATATAAAACAACGGCAACACCTTCGCTACTGTATGGTTCTGAAACTTGAGTCATAAAGGAAAAATGTGAACGGAAGATACAAACAGCAGAAATGAAATTTCTGAGATCAGTTAAAAGGTGTAATAGACGAGATCATATAAGAAATGAGGAGATAAGAAGTTATTTAGATATTTTTTGCAGTTAATGAAAGGATTAAAGAATACATCACATCAATAGAATGGATACATCACATCACAAATAATAGATTCAACACATCAATAGAATGTAAGAAAGTAGAATTCCGAAGATGACGAAAGATTACAACCCTAGAGACAGAAGAAAATTTGATAGACCTAAGAAAAGGTAGACTGTGGAATAGGAACAGGCTCCTAAAGCCTAAAACCGTTAGGAAGATGATGATGATGCGATTTCAAATATATTTCTATGCACATATCCTCTTCCATGCTTCTAGATAACATTACTTTCCCCACATCATTCCTCAAACTTCTTCAGGGTCGCCCTTATCTCCGTTTTTCTAGTCATATCAATTCCAGTATCCTTTTGCACTATCTAGATTGCGTCCATTCTTTTCGTATGTTCAAACCAGATTGTATCTTCTCGATTTTTTTCACTATATTTGTGTTGACTTTGATTCTATCTTGTATAACCTTTCGCTTTATTGCTTTGATTTCTTGCTTTCATTCTTGATCTTCTACAATTACGTGTTAAGAAGTAAATCTCTGTTGTCGTCAATTTATTTCTATTCTTCTTTGTCATATCCCACACTTTTAATCCGTAAGTTATTAAATTTTAAACAATATTTGTGTATATTGTTTTCTCACACAAGACGGAAACTATCTTATTCCAACTATCTTATTATTTTTCCCCTTTATTATTTTTTCCATTTCATTATTAGTGCTCTTTCCTTGCTGGTTATCTGTAACGCCTAAACATTTAGAATCCCTTGCCCCTTTCAAATTTATATCACTTACTTCCATGTACTCCAGATTTTAATTTCCGATTAATTCCGATTTCTTTCAATTATATTGTAAACTGGCAATTTAGTATTGTTTTTTTCCTGCCATATAATTTATTTTGCTCTGATCTTGTGCAATATCTCTCTGATCGTTACTGAAATATAAACTGTGTAATTTACTATCTCCTACTTACTGTGCCATATGTTTAATTTTTTGCTCCAGACCTCTAAGGTTTTATCTAAATCTAAATTTTGAAACGAGCAGTTGACAAAAGCCTATGTGTATGTTCTACCGGTTTTAATTCCTGCTGTATCATTTTTACAGGGGTCGAGAGAACTCTGAAAGGTAGCATCTTTGCTGCGGGTTGACTGGGCACTGGCCCTCACAACTCCCAGGCGTGGAGGAAGCGATGGCGCCCCAAAGGAGGCCCTAGCTACTATCCAGCAAAGACAGTAATGCATTGTGAAGAGCCACTTTCTACACGATGTGACACTGTTTTTGCAGAACAGCATTGATATAGAGCGGAAGGTCGATAAACATTCCTGGTGGAGGGTAGCAGTATCCGCCAGTACCAAGTTAAGGTGCAAAGAAAGGGATCCTGGAACGGCTTATCTTTGGAATATTGCAGTCGTAAATTTGGATGATTCAGGCTGCTGTAATACCCCTCAAAATAGGAGGGGGGCCTTGAAACCATGGAGAAGGCAATCCCCCTAGAACAAGGGAAGTCCGAATTACATCCCCTCCCTCCAGATGGAGGTTGTGCGGACAGGACCAGTAACCCACCTACGTAAAAACTATCTTACAGCATAAAAAACAGGCTTGGAAATGAGAGTAACGGGTGATAGGATTTCAGTGCTAGCAATGGAATATAGATCGGAGGAGAAAAGAGATGTAGAACGGCCGAGAGCGAAGCGGGTCCCAAAACAGTTTCAGAATAAGTCTAGTCCTTGAGGCTGATGATGATGATAATGATTTTTACAAAGATTTTGTATAGACTGCCTCAACTTACCTGATATGCTACCCATTATTCTTTTTAGCTTTCAAAAGTTTTTCTCGATGTAAGGTGTTTAGGCTTTATGAACCAAACCTCTTTTTTTCGGAGGACCAAATCTTCCCGTCTTGTCAGTCCTGATCCTATTTCTGTTGGAGATGTGTAATATTTAACTATTTCTCAAATGCTAAATAGTTTAAGGCGCAATTCCAACGAGAAAATAAAGCGAAAGTCACAAAAGAAATGAAATATGGAGGAAAACTGCCAACAAAACTGTGGAATGAAGAATAAGAAAGAATACACGGTATTAGTAATTAAATATTTATAAATGTTATGGCACAACTGAAAACTTTTACTTTAGTATTGAAATACATAATTTAGTACAATCTGCAAATTGAAGTGATAGCACAGCGATAAGACTAGAGATTGTGTAAATGTTTAAGTAGTACTTAAGCTAACAAGCCGCGGGGTGCAGACACCATGGGGCGCAGATGATCTACTAACACTGTGGCTGAAATCCGCCACGCAAATTGCTTTCCTTAAGCTGGTTACCGTAATTAACGCCCAGGACAAAGTAAGCTTATGAATCTAGATGGTAGCGTTTAACATGTTTCCAATTAGGAAAATGTTCAAAGAGTAATGCAGTGCATTTAAATATACTTAGTGTTATTTTAGAAAATTACAAAAAGTTATTGTTAAAATGGTCGCACTGATTGAGATCTGTTAACAGTTAAAAGAAATAACTGTACGCCAGAGAAATTGTTAATCACTACTTCGGTAACACGAGTTGTTAAGATTACTGCCGGCTGATAGGTTTGTCGGGGTGTCGCGCAAAATCCTAAATGTTTTAACAAAACTAAACTGTCGTTCAAAAAACAAATCATCATCATCACTCCAAGGACTAGGCCTTAGACCTGTTCCGGAACCCATCTCCTCATTCGTCTACCGACATCTGTCTTCCCAGTAGGGTGATAACCGAAGGCAGCCACAGGTAGACGGATATCAGACATGCGATTCAAGTGTTCACACCGTATCCTTCTGTGGTCTTAAATCTTCTGGTGCAGTGATAAAACGTTTAAATCGCGTCTAATATCCTCGTTCCTTCATTTCGGATGCCTGAATCCTCTGCACGTCTGTTTTACCAAGAGTCCATGTCTTACTAGCATACAGGGATGTGGTAACAGCCACAGTTTAAAAAAAATTCATTCGGGTATCCTTCCGTGTTTTTTCTTTTTCACGTACCTATGAATCGTTTCACAGATGCGCCTAAATTTTGTTAGGTTACTATCCCAATCAATATCAGTTCCATATGCGATATTACAACCTACTATGAGATAACTAAAATGACTAACCTGATCCAAAATCTGATTATTCACGACTATCTTAGTTCTTATAGGATACGTGCCTTGAAATGCCATGGTTTTAGATTTTGTAGCAGAGATCTGTAGCCCATAGTCTTGAATTATGCTATCGAACGTAAATATCCCCCGCTGTAACTGGTCCAATCAAAATATACTACAGTTTTCAACATTTCAGTTATGAGCAGTTGTTACAAACAACCAGTAAGGAGACACGACGAAAATATAAAAACACATAAAGAATTTCGACGAAACCGAAATATCAAAGCATGATAAGGTTTTCAGGTTTTAAAAATAAGATTTCTAGACTGTGGGGAACCGAAAGTGTGGAAAAATATAGTGTTAACATCACCTGGAGCGTTACATTTTTCGATGACGTTACACATTTTGCATCACGCATTTTGTGGAATGACCCCCAGCCTAAAAACATTATTATGTTAAAAATAAAACCAACACCCCAGCTCTCAGCCAACCTTGAAGTTTGCCTGCTGGTATTGATTAAATTTCGAATTAATTAACGTATTTACTTACTCATACGCTAAAAATCTCCTTTCAAAAGTATTAACTATGTTAACGGCTTGTTGGTTCAGAGTCCAAGTCTCGCTGCCATATGATATCACCGGTCTAATCGTAACTTTATATAATGTGAACTTGGACTGATGCTGGATATTCCTTGGCTTGAATATAGATGTCAACGAAGCATATGTTCTATTTCCGGCCTGTATCCTTTTCCTTATTTCATTTATTTCTTCATAGTTTTCTGCCATCCAACATCCCAAATATTTAAACTGATTTACTATATCCAGGTTTAGTGGTTCATTCACTCATATATAATTAATTTTTTTTTTTTCATTACTTCTACTATTGCCGCCGACATTAGACGTTATATAGACGCCACACCACTGTGTTTGAGACAATAATAGTCAATTGGAGTTTAAAAGTTGCTTCCACATTTCGTTCAACATTTGGTTCCCACAATATAAGTTTATTATATGCGTGTTTGAGTTGTTTACGTTGACTAAATGTGACTAAGTTTGATTGCGTTTCGGCGAAATGCAATGGGGTCTGTGCAGTGCATCCACAGACAGTTAAATGAGTTCACAGACCGCCACAGAGATAGAGTTCATATGTGACCTACTTCGATAGTATAATGTCTGCATATAACTGGTGACCGCATTGTTATAAACCGGGTGGAGATATTCAAATGAGCGGTGAGTTGTTTGTGTGCGCTTGCAGGAAATATATATACGGCACAGTGGAAATATTAACGTAGATTATTATCGCATCACTGGTAAACATTTATCTTGCTTTTTTTTGTGTGTATCGGTCATCTAAAGACCACATGCCAACTTCAATTCTTTATTCTTGTTCTTTTCTTTTTCTCCAATATTCTTTCATATTTTCACTGTGTCTCTTCTTTCTGTCTTCAGTCTACTTTGAACCTGCTTTTTCTCCCTCCTCCCCTGGACTCCTTCCGTTTTTTACACTTTCGCCCGAAAAACTTCTCATTCAATTGGTTCTTCTGCATGTACATTATTTGTTTCTAAATCCTTTTGGACTTCTTTAATCCAACTTGATGTTGACTCCTTCCCCCACAGACATTTCAAGATTTAGTTTGTCAACCTATTGTCGTCCATTCTATACAAATGTTCAAAAAATAATAGTTTTCTTTTTCTCGTTGTTTCTGTTATATTGTATACCTTTTTGTATACCTGGATATATTTCGTCATTACTTCTTAATTTCCAACCTTCTGAAGTTTTTCGTGGGCTTAATATTTTTTTAATAATTCGTCTTCGCAATATTTCCAGTTTGTCTAAATTATAATTCAATGCTAGATATTCACTTGTATATAGGCATTCTGGCTTCACTACTGCACTGTAATGCCTTATTTTCGCATTTTTAGATATGCACTTTTTATTGTAAATGTCTTTAGTTTTACCATATGCCCTTTCTATCTTATGAATTCTTTCTTCTATAGCAGATTTTTCTAAGCAATTCTCTTGAATTATTTCTCCTAGATACTTAAATTTTTTGTTAAGTATCTAGGTCTAACTAGATCGACCAATATTTTTTACCAGTAATGTTGGCGCATTTTTAATGTTCGTGAGAAATTTGTTTTTACTGCAGAAATTCTTAAGCCTGTTCTACTGGCTATGTGTTTATCTTTTTTCTTTATGACTCAAGTTTAAGAAGCATACAGTAGTGGTAAAAACGTAAAACTACATTCAGATGATACATACAATTATTTTTAATTTGATACCCAGTTGACGTTTTGCGATTTTATTAAAATTTTCGCCCACTTTGTAGGCCCTGGTGACCAAAGGTTTTGAAATTTTTAAAACTAAACTGTATTTTAATTTTGGTTAAAATTTCCTTCATTTTTACACACTACATGAACGTTTGCGACTTTTTTTTAATTTTACACGCTTCCATTTTTGCCTCTCGCCTATCTGTTTTTGGTAGTCGAATCCGGAAAACAGTAGAATTCTGTAGAGTGGAAATATACTTACACATACCAAACGTAGGCTATACAAAACCTGTTGATGTGTTCAGCCGTTACCGTGAGAAACACCGCGGATAATGGTTGCAGCTGATTTCACTATTCTCGTCTTTTTCTTTGGCAGGTCGTCTGCTGTACAACTGGTTTACGATTTTCAGAACGCTACCACGAAAGCAAGCAACTGAAAGGCTTTTTCTCATGTTAGAAAAGAGGACTCTATCACCATAATGATCTTGTAATCTATTTGTGAGAGTTTTCATTGTCATAAAGACACTTTCTGGTAGACATTCATAAATTTTTAGCATCAAATCTTTTAAAATAAATTGACATTCCTCCGATGTATCAATGAAAGTGCACAGTTCTTGGCAACCAGCATCAAAGTTGCTGTCATGAGGGCGGCCTTTTTTTTGAAGAAATCTGAGGAATCAAATAGATTGCCTGTTCCAGTACAAATATATATGGAAAAAATTATATATGTGTGTGTGTGTGTGTGTGTGTGTGTGTGTGTGTGTGTGTATATATATAATATATATATTGCAACGGTATAACCATTAACGGTACTGTGCATTGCCAAAATAAATGAAATAAATAATAAAAATAAATAAATATGAATTAATAAACATGATTCAGATTGCATAAGCTGTATCGTAGTTAAAAATAGGGAGCGCAGAATTCATGCATGGACAAGCATTCCCGACGCACCTGTCGCTAGCGTTGTGTACACGCGTATTTTGTTTGTGTGTGTAAAGCCTGTCCGTTCATGAAATGTAACCAACCCTTTTCAAGTAGAATAGTTTTATATTTTATTTTCATTATAAGGAAAATATGTACGATAGGGTAAAACAAAAGACACCAAAGTGTATAGAAATTAAAGGTGAATAAAGGGTTAAAAGACCGTGCCGAAATGACGAAAAGTACAATTACTATACGTAAAAAGTGAATAGCTCTTTTTGTAATTACAATAAAGAAGTGTAATTTACGTATAGTAAACATATAAAAATTAGTGATCGATTTAGCATCGAATGATGTGAAACAAACTTCGTAGTTCGCGAAGATAGGCGAAAATAGTCATTTGAACCAGAGTGGGGGAAGTGACGCTTCGACAAAATCTGACGAGTTAAAAATTGTTCAGACATGAGTTTTTGCACGACCTGACTATAAATACCAGGTCGCGCTAATAAAGTTTCTTCTTCTCGATTCAACCGTTGCCACAGGAGGCTATGTCAGTCGACGACGCTAATTTAAATTTATAGTAAGAGGCACAGGACAAACTGAAGTCCAACCAGAGCAGCAGAGCACATACGAGGAGGTCTATGGACACACCCGCAGCATATGATGTGAGGCGTGACGACTAGTAAACCGAACATGCAGTAGAATCCGACCAGAGGACCAGGAGGACACGGAGGAATCCGACCAGAGGACCAAGAGGACAAGGAGGACACAGGCTGAGGACAAAAGGAGGACGTGCGGATGATTAACCACGTCAAACGAAGTAATGAAAAACCATTGTAATTCCAGACATTTGAAAGACACTAATTAAAGTTAGAATGAAAGACATTCGACCTGTATTAAAATAACTAATTTTACATAAATTTAAAACCAAAGTAAAATTTAGAATAATATGTCTTGTATAAAATTTGGTAATTGAGATTAACATAAATGATAAGAGAAATATTTAATTTTTTTTAGTTAACATAATTAATAAAGTCTTGTTAATATAGGAGAATGCATATGCTATAGAAAGTCTTAAAACTAATTAATATTAAAGAAATTGGAATACAAGTAACTTCATTATTAAAGTAAATTAATCAGAAATTGCAAAAAGATGATCACACAATGAGTAAGCCGAGAACAAAATAAATATTTAATTAATTAAAATTAGATAATAAGATTTATGTATAACCTGCGTATGTAAATTGTTAGCTATAAGTTGTGTACGAAGGAGTCGTACAGATGATATAATAATGAGTAGTATTTCTATATGCGAAATGGAAAATTTTGTTTAATAACAAAATAAATAATGGAACAATTTCAAACTTAAATAACGTATCATCTTCTTATTACGATTACACCCATGAATTCAATACATTATATAATTTGTTATGTTATATAAATTGGCCCTGAACTTGGGGCTACACAAATTAAATTATATATCAATGTTTGTGTTGTTATAAAATAAAACAAACAACAACCATCCAACACACAAGTACTATACAAGACTCAAAATTAGGAAGGCTGAGGATGGCAACACAAAGCGTCCCGAAACATGTTCCAAATAAGCAGAAAACATCATGAGGTAAAGTCATTATAAATATTAAATATAATATATATACACATATATATAGTTATTTATATAAATATATATACACGCATATATTTAAAATGTATATAGTATGGATATATTTACATATGCTATTTTTATTTAGCTGAAAACCCCAGAAAACGTAACAATTTCAGTAAATTACATATTTTCGACCTTTTCTCGGCGTCTGTTACACAAAAACGGTACTTCGTACACAGAACATGCATAGAATCTTTTTTATGCGGAATTGTATGAGGAACATTTTTACAATAAAGGTTGTTGTCGAAAATCGAGCGGTTTTGCGTAAAAAGTGAAAAAATGAAAATTCAGTTAAAAAGCCGTGTTTTGGGGGGGCGGAGAGGAGACGCGCACCCCCTAGGGGAGGGAACTTTTTTATTTCCAACTACTAGACCCCAACGAGTATTATAGCAAAGTATCAAAACTTTATAAATTATTTCCCCTATTTGCCATTTTTTGGTCTAATTTGACTGGACTAGCAAGCAGATAGACAGGCAGACAGACAAATGCCAAACGGTCGATTCAAAAATAAATATTTTCTTCCCTCGTTAATTATTCGATACAATCCCCCCCCCCCCCATCTCATTCGTGGTTGTCCAATTTGTCTCGACGTGCCTTTTATTGATTATTATTTCGGACCTATCATCCATCCTGTCCTCCGACATAGTCACCTAAAGTGTCGCGACTTTTTCCGTTAAATAGCAACTAACGTGTTTTGCTGTATTGCATCGGCGCAGCGTTAGCAAGCGTGACATTGATGGTTAAAACTTTAGAAAATAATCTCATACTCTCCTCAAGTAGAAGCTCCTAATTACGCAACTGAACAGGACAACGACTTACAAAAATTAGGTTCTACATTTTTTAATTTCTTTAATTTTTATTTAACTTAATTGCAACCAGTTAAAAACTATCTACCTATCTTATTCTAATACTCAAGTTTACAGTGTGTAGGATAAGCTCTCACTGGAGCATTCTTCAGTACAGTTACACTTTGTTCACGTGCTGAGAATTATAGTACATATTTAGTTCACTAGTTCAAAAGGTTTCTGTCTCTGCAATCGCCGAACGAGTCCAGCATTATGAAGCAGTCGTAGCACTTCAATGTTTACGTGTTCATGAAGTCTTCTTTCAAATTTATTCACAACCCGTTAACCTCGTCGGCAACCGTAGGCGTTTTCAAGTCCCAGTGGATCTCATCATTTCTTCCGCACCATGGTGCATCAGCTATACTGCGAGGAACCTTAATTTGAAAAGTCTGAATTATTTTAATAATAGATTTCTCAGTACAATCCAAAAGCTGTACATCATACATCAAATTTTTTTTCAAGATTTGTTTGTACACAAGATGCCAACGGGATGTGATGGAATCCAAGGTTCACATTGGACTGTAGTAAAAAGAAGAAGACACATGATTTGTTTAAGAAAATCCGTTTAGGACCAAAAACTGTAAACAATTATAAATTGTAATTTTTAATTACTTACGTATATATTTTATTACTGCTGCTGCTTATAGCATCGACGGGCACGTGAAGACAAGAGGGTTGGTGATGGTTTCATGTTTTAACAGGGATGTTAATCATATTTGTGTGGGATCCCCGCCAATATATATACAGAAACAAAGTACATTATACTTATAGAGGTTTATGCTGATAAACGTCAAGTTATAAAGGCGTTTTAATGGAACTTTGAGTTGTAGAAGCCCGTGCATACATTACTTTAAATTGTAGAGGTTCTATTTAAAATGTCTTCTTCTTCTGCACTACAAGGATTAGGCATTTACCTGTTCCGTCCTCACAAACTTACGACCACCGTTTTCGTGGTTTTCCTAAATCTCTTTTCCCTCTTGGGTTGTAGTTAAGTATTTTTTGGGGTATTCTACCATTTCCCATTCTATTTACGTGTTGTTTCCATCTTTCTTTATATTCAGTTATTTTTTCATTTATTGCATATACATTTAGTTCATTTCGCACGTATTCATTTCTTACTAAATCTCTTCTTGTGCATGTTTATCAGACACATTAACAATCTCTCTATTAAACATGTTTGAGTTACAAAGGTGAAACAAGATGTAATTTCCGGATGGATGATCGGTGTATGACAAAGAAAATCCTATAGAGAGCAATCCTATGCCAAAGGGCGCAAGCCTATAAAAACAGAAAGAGTGGCCGACCTTGGATAAGATATTCGGATGACGTGCTGGAAGATCTAAGAAGAATGGATGTGAGGCGTTACAGGGAGATGGCAATGGATAGGAATCATTGGAGAAGATTGATTTTGGAAGCCAGGGTCCCCGCTGCTCTGTACTGCTAGGATAAGATGGTTGGATGGTAACCTGGAAGATCTAACTATACCCATCATAATCATAACAAATAGATTTGAGGGAGTCACGCTGAGATGGCAACGGATAGAAGTCATTGGAGGTGTTGGAATCCAGGGCTCACGTTGGGATGTAGTGATAAGGAAGGGTAATTATTTACAGTTACGTAAATAACTTACGTATTTATATTATAACTGCTGTTGCTTATGCCATGAACGAATAAATTAAGAGAAGAGTGTTGGTGAGGGTTTCATGTTTTAACAGGGATGTTAGTTAGTCATATTTTCTACTGTAGAAACAAAGTACATTATACTTTTTGAGGTTTATGTGGTTAAACTTCAAGTTATAAAGGCGTTTTAATAGAACTTTGAGTTGTATAAGCGCGCACATACATTACTTCAAGTTGTAGAGGTTCTATTAAACATTTTTGAGTCACAAAGCTAAAACAAGATGTAATTTCCGTTGTCGAGGTTCCACTGTAATTCAACATAAGTTGGATACCGATTAATCTCAAATTGGATTACACATACACACGCACAAAGCCTGTATGCGATAATGCAATGTAAACATGTATTACGTTTACTCAATTAACGCTGACAATTTGCGTTGTGTTGTTTGCATACACCGTTGCATAATTCAACACACCGCAGAACAGAAGGTCATTTGATCGATAGTGAATACGTATTTGTTTTTGTGTGCTCACGGTGTTTATAATCTTGTACACTTATTTGATACTTTTTAATGCTTCATAAGTATTATTTTTTATTTCATTTGGAACTTTTCTGCGGTGGCTGCATAACAAGCTGAGCGTAATCCTATAAAATTCATTGGTTATGGTTATGAGGCATATGGTTAGATCTTCCAGTACATCATTGGACCGCCTTATCTTAGCACTACAGAGCAGCGGGAGTCCTGGCTTTCAACACCAATCTTCTCCGACGCCTCTTGTCCATTGACATCTCAGCCTAACTCCCTCATATTCGTTCTTTTCACTGTAGGTCTTCCAACCATCTTATCGTAGGTCGGTCTCTCTTTTTGCTTTTATAGATTTGCGCCCTCATGATTTTCTTTGTCATACGCTGATCATCCATCCGCCCTAGGTGACATAGCAATTAATTGTGTTCGTTGAGCCTCTACAAATCTTACAATGTCCTCATACATTCAATAACTTTCGGATATTTTCTATTCACCACTCATCATCATCTTTAACCGGGGCATAAACTTGTCGTACAGCCTTTCTTCTGAAACAAATTATACCAAATTGTAAATTATAAACTTGAAAAAACATAATTTTTTTTTTTAATTGGGCTCAACAATAACTTTTGTTTTTATTGTTTATATTGTAACACAAACTGTATTTTATTATATTAGACAAATTTTTTTAGATATTGTATTTTTTAATCATTTTAAATACCGTATTTTGAAACAAAAATGCTTATACTTGTAGCACATGTTTAGATTGTTTTATCATAAAATTCCATGCTACACGTTTGTAGCCAATAGGAGCACATTTTGTTCAATGTCGTGCTTAGAAGAACCAAGCTATTGGTTAAGCTATACTGTACAGTATATTTCACTATAAGCAAACTTCTATAAATCGAATTTTAAAATAATCTAACTCTTATTAACTCAAATCTCAGTATCTCTATATATGTGATAAATCTAATTTTACCTACTTACATTAAAACTCAAATTATTGAGGTTCCACTGTATTACTTTATTGTGGCGGCAATGTGGTAATTTAGATTAAAACAATTGATAAATGTTTGTCTGTTGGTGTATTGGAGGGAAACAGTTATTACGGTGTCTAATCGACTATCAACAAAGCACGCGCATGATCTGAGTCTTCCAAGTACGCGGAGAGTTTGCTCCATGCAGCACTCAGGCCACTGGTGCCCTGCTGGACACTTTTGACTAGTCGGACTACCGGCGTCCTCGCCGGCCGTTCGGAGCACGGTCCGCATGGCCCCCGACACCTGCCCCGCCATTCCACTGATCGAGGGCGTCAATGTCCAACGCTATCCAGCAATTTGAGACCAGTCGCGAACATACCCTGTAGTTGGAGGCAAGGGGCAATGAAAGACTCTATTGCTACTCCCGTCAATCTTTAAACAGTAATTAAGAATATGGAGTGTGTGTATTTACATGTAGTAATATAAATTCTACTGGTCGTTACTGTATACGCGTCATGTTGCCATGGCCGGTCTATATACACAACAACCTATCGGAGATTAATTTTGAAATAGCGTTGGTACGTTTTACCGCAGTACTAAAATTTGGTGTTTCTGTTTTCCTTCCCATTTAAAATATTTGACCAATTTCGTCAACGTACAAAGAAGAAATGTGAACGTAGAACGTGATTTTCGTCAATTTCGTTAGAAGGAAAGCCGTTGACGCGTCTCTCTGTCTCCTCCTCCTCCTCCACCCCCTCCTCCACAACCCAGAACTTGGTGGGCTTCCAATTCCTTTATTTTTGTAGACAGTTTGTTGATCAATACGTACCATCTTCCTTCTTGTGCTTCATCTATGTACACAGGCCTGTGATTTCTCCTCCCACTACACCGTCGATCGTTTCCTGGATCAGGTTGGTAAACCATTTTGAATGGTGTAGCGTGTGAACATCCATATTGTTTCTCCTTTCCACAGTGAATCCAATCCATATTCTTTTCTCACACACACTCTCTTCAAAAGCTCATCATTAAGTACTCTTTCCGTCTACGATATTCTTAAGGCGCGCCTCCAGCACCGCTTCTGAAAAGCTTCAAGGACACTTTCCACTTTCTCATTGTCCAAATTTCTGAGTCATATGTGCATATGCTACAAATAAAACTTTTCATAAACTTGTTTCTGGTCTTTGGACGCTAGAAGAAATCTTTCCCTGAAAAAGGCCCTCTTACTTGTGCAGTTCTACTTTTTTATCACTGGACCACTTTATATCCCATCTGACGTAAAGCCGTTCGCAAGATATTTAAAATTTTCACCTGTCACCAACTTCCGCCTAACCTTTGACGCCATTCCGACGCTACCCACCATTTTTAGCATCCTGCGAACTGCTTGCCCTTATTGCTACAACTTACTGGTTTGGCACAAGCAAAACCACTCCTCTTCTCCATATAACAAACTAGACAACCAGATAAAAAACTAGATCTTCTCCGCTGATCACACTAGACAACAAACAGCCACATTAGCAGTCCATTTTCTTTTCTAGTGCCTCCACCTTCTCAGCGTCCGGTTTGTACTGGCGTGCGTCACCAAAAAAAAAAACAACCAAGCGGCTGAAGTGAGCTCGTCCCCAAAACAGGTCGAGACTTGCCCGCCAGGACAAATCTCAAATAACACAAGAAAAACTAACACCACCTTCCTACCATCCTGAAATACCTCCCGTTTTCTAATTCTAGACATTTTATAAATTTCATTTTTAGTTACTTATCGTAATATGTACCTCATTTATCTTTGAGGATCTTGTTCATGTGGTGAGGTGTGAGGAAAGCCGCATGGGCGTATACCCAATATCGACAGTAAGAGTTACACTACAAAACTAATTATAGCGACGACGTCTACACAAACTTCGGTCGCAAATGTTCTTTCCAGCAACTTAGGCCTACTACGTAATCCACCACTGCTGTAAATTGTTTGACAGTTTAATTAACTAACGGAATTTGTCTACACGTAATTATATAAGTTTATAATGTCGTTATTAGTACTGACATGTAAGCTACTGTTTAGTGTTGTTACTTTCAACAAATTACACTTACCAAAGGATAACTGAGTTAAGAAAATCATTAATGTTTGACGTTATTGACTGAGCGAGGAGATTAGTCAGATTTCCTCAACTGTTTATCTATATGTCTCTTTGCCTACAATAACTTTTCAATGTATCTACCGATTTCCGTAAGACTTGGCATGCGTGTCCATACTTTCTTCCTGTACAACTCTGTTGTTTTTAATCTAAACCTACGGCTTTACCACATCACTGTGGTTAACTGGCGAAGACCTGTATCAGTTACCGAATGGTTGTTACACTGAATGTGGCCTCCAGAGGAGAAGTCGAAACGTCTGTTCATAGCGGCAAAAATAGTCCACGGCCTAATACCTCGGAGACAAGTCCATTGCATTCTAACTCTGTTGCTTTTAGAATTATCCCCCCCCCTAAAATAGAAGTAGAGGGCGGAAGACAAAAAATGTGAGGGTTTCAGAATTTTTAAAAATTTACAAAAGTCCATGTGGAGTACATCAAATGGCATTTTACCTAAAATGTGGTTTGCTTCAATTTTAAAAATTTTAATATTTTAGCACGCCAGGGGCTGAAACTTGGGTGATAATGTTGATAAAAACACAAAAATTCATACGGTATACCACCTTAAAAGGAATTATAAGTAAAATTTCAATGTAGTGTTACGTAGTGAAAATTTCAAAAATTGATCAGTGATTTGATAATTTTTAAGAACACAGTCGTGTGTCAGACAACAGGGAATATTAACACAAACCCGATTGTTTGGAACGTTTTGCGTTTGTTGCACGATTACTCTGCAATTGTTACTTTACTATATAAAAAATAATTATTCAATCGAGATTTTTGTAATTTTTCTGATAATTAAAAAATTATTCAATGTTAAAATTTATCCAATAAAAAACTTTATACTTCTTTAAAATAACTTCTTTGAAATATATATTCTTTCAAAATAGTGACCGAGCTCTGCAGCTCAGGGAGCGTAGGAATAAATTCCTTGTAAGAATAGCTGGATGTGTGTATGTGGCCATATAATATTCTAAATATAATCTACAGAATTAGAATTATATTTGAATTTTTATGATTGGTAACTGTGCAGTTGGCACGATGTAGATTCCTGATGTCCAGGCTATCCCGTCGAACTTAAAAAACAGCTTGCAGATGGCTGTACGCTCATTTACGTAGATTTCAGTTTACAGATCTTTTCATTGCAGATCAAGGTAATCACCCATCCCATACGAGCAAAACGTTTTTGAGATGGTACTGTTATGGAACATATAAGAGTAATTTTGAATGTGCATCATCGGCATCATCTTCACGGATTAAACCAAAAATAGTTTCTTCCGGTCTCCAATAGCAAAAGATTAGAGCTGGTCACTCCAACGCTTCCTCGGCTGTCCTACACCTATCCGTCCCCTCGCCTTATAGTTCCAGAGTTTTTTGGGGATGCGGCAGTCACCCATTCGGCAAAGATGTTCCCACCAATTCAGCCGCTACTGGTGTATACTCATAATACACCAATACCCTTCCCTGTATACTCATAATATTCAATTCCTGCCGTATATCTGTGTTTCTACTATGATCATAGAGAGTATACCCTGCCACGTGCCTGAGAAATCTCATTTCAAACGCTTGGATGCAACTGGACTGGCCTTTTGTTAAAGTCCAATTCTCAGACCCATAAATTAGTGTGGGAAGAGCCATCACCTTGTAGAATTTAGGCGTGTTCCTTTACTTGCTGACTTAAGGGTTCACTTAATGGACCCGCACATGAGACTGAACTTATGTAACTTACTCACAAAGTCATTGCATGTATTACAAGACACTCTGTCGCCCAGGTATTCAAAATTGCTAACTTGTTCCAGAAAAATGAGGTAGTAAATAAGCTACACTTCTTCAGCAATATGTGTGGGACCATTAGGAGACGTCTAAAATCGAAAAGAGGAACATGCTTAACGTTCCACAGGGTGATGATAGTCCGTCGTATTCAAGCGGTTGAACTGAGGTTTCTCAGGCACGTGGCAGGGTATACTCTTCAACCTCGCAGGCAAAATTAACACAGCAGGAACTGATTATTGTAAACCTAATATGATTAACACGAAAGTATTAAATGTACAAAACTTTATAGTCTTCTAATTTGCTGGCCACTCATTATAAGCGTTAAAAACAGACTACCGCTTTCAGTACTTAAAGTAGCCTACTGTCGCCAAGAGACTGGAAAGAATCTGTAATTGGGGAAATGAGGAGTCGAATGCAAGCGGGAGAGACAACAAAAGTTCGAAGTAAAATGAATGGTGGTTACAATGGTTTGATGACGTTATATGAATGGCAGAACGAAAGATGGCCTAAGCGAACATTCAATTGGACACCGTCTGGAAGAGGAAAGACTACGGAAACTGTAGAAGGATGGTGTGCAAAAATAGCGTTAAAGCGGGTGAGTTGGTGGGGGAGGAACGATCGTATGAATAGATGGAAGTGGCGCTTGGGTAAACGGGGGGGGGGAGAATGTATGAAAGCCATTGGGAAAGACAGAGGGATCTAACGTCGGGTAAATTAGAAGACTGTAAAGTTTGAGCAGTGAAATTACTAACACTTCATTGTATATAAACATAAATAACTGTATAATTTAGGAGCTGAGTAATACACAAACCACTAGCGCTACGTTCAAAACAATACTAATAAAGTAAGTAAATGTGGGCGAATCTCGACTAGCCGTCAATCTACTCAGAAACGGAAAACAAACATATGAAATTTGTAACAAGAACAATGCCTAAACCAGAGAACAAAGAAAAATAAGACTAATAACAGTAGTAGTAGTAGTAGTAGTAGTAGTAGTAGTAGTAGTAGTAGTAGTAGTAGTAGTAGTAGTAGTAGTAGTAGTAGTAGTCGTCGTCGTCGTCGTCGTCGTCGTCGTCGTCGTCGTCGTCGTCGTAGTAGTAGTAGTAGTAGTAGTAGTAGTAGTAGTAGTAGTAGTAGTAGTAGTAGTAGTAGTACTTGTTGTGTTGTTGTCGTTGTTTTAGTAATAATAATATTATAACTAACACTGTATAATATTATAATATTACAAATATTACAATAACAAAATACTGTTACAATAATTATATTTGTGTACCTTTTTTAGACACAGGCCAATAGGCCAATAGATAAGTAGTTGATCTTTTCACTGATCAGAGTATGGACACTGTGTCGTAAACAGAACAACGCTTGAGTAACTGTTTTTGTTGTTTTCAGTAATACAAAAATATTACAGTAAAGATTTATTCTCGGTGGAGTACTACGATTGTACTCCCCATAAATCAGGTCTCATAAATCTGAAAGCAGGCCAGCGGAACATCTAACGTCTACTACAGCAGCTGGGAACGAGATTTCCGGTTGTTTAACCCAAGTAATAAGATTTTCTTAAAGGATTAAATCTAAAAATGTATAAAATGAGTTTCGAGTAACATACGAGGTGTGTAAATTTCGTAATGAGACTAATCACGTAGCAGTCAATATGGCAACACTGTAAGGTTTCCAGTATCACAGATGGTTAAACAAATAGCTGATTGATATTGAGTATTGATGTTTATCGCCTACTGTTGCCACGTGAAACGTAAACAAGCTTTTCGTGAAGTGGGTTTTTATTGTGCGTTATAAAAATAAGTGACATCAATTAGAACCAACGTTGTGCAATCAAGTTTTGTGTTAAACTCGGGCAAAATCCCACTAAGACTTTTACAAAATTGAAAAAGGCATGTGGAGATAAAGCTTTGCCAAGAGCATAGGTTTTCAGACAGTTTAAAGCATTTTCAGTTGGCCGGGAACCAATTAAGGCTGATCCACGCTCTGGAAGACCGTCAGCGTCAAGAACTGACGACAATGTTAAAGAATCAGGGACTTAGTGCGCTCTGACCATCAATTAACCATCAGAATCATCGCTGAACAATTAAATTTGAACCACACTACAGTTTATCAAATTTTGACAAACGAATTGGGAGTGAGGAAAGTTTGTGCGAAATTGGTTCCCAAAAACCTCACCCTTGAACAGAAAGACAACAGGATGGAAGTGTGCCGTGACCTTCAAAGACAAACTGAAAATGATCCTGATTTTCTCAAAAATGTTATTACTGGTGATGAATCATGGATCTTTGAGTACGATCCAGAAACAAAACGTTAGAGGGAGGAGTGGCACACACCAAACTCACCACGTCCGAGAAAAGCAAAAATGAGCAAATACAAAATCAAAACCATGTTCACTTGTTTCTTTGATAGTTATGCCATTATCCATAAGGAGTTTCTGCCTACAGGACAGAATGTCAATTAACATGTTTACAGAGAAATTTTTGAAAAGTTGGGGAAAAGAGTTGCTCGGTATATGAACACCTGGATGCTACATCATGACAATGCACCTTGTCACACAGCACTCTCGCTTAATGGGCAAAGAAAAATATTCCTGTTATTCTTCAGCCCCTTATTCATCTGACTTGAACATTTACAAAAACGTAACCGACCATTTAAAGGAGATACCAGTTTCTGAGTTCCAGCACTACTATCAACAGTGGAAAAAACGTCTAAAGCGTTGTGTGGCTTGCCAATAGAAGTAATTTAATGGTGATAGAGTCTAGCTGTAGTTTGATTCCAAATAAAAGGTTTTACTGAATTAGTCTCATTACTTAATTTACAGACCTCGTACAATCAAAAATGTAATAATTCAATAGTTTTTGGTTAACTAACAACATTGTGTTTCAGTTTGACACGCGTCCTCTTATTTCTCTGACAACCAAAAGATTCCCCATACTGCGATAAGGCGTCTTAGTGGCCTGACTGTGACTCAGTCAATAACATAAACCTCAAGAAAGAACGTAGATTTTCACGACCGGTATTTTACTGTAAAATAAATTCCAGGCTATTTGTACAGGATTATTAAAATTATAGTTGTTATCGATAACAACATACCTGGTCCACGGTTACAGTACTGTAAACATAAACAATATCTAAAAAACTTAACAAACTTCACAAACAAACTCATGATAAGAACAAAACCAGGCGTGCCGATCGTTCCCACGTTAGCCTTCTTCAGCAGTGCAGGAAAGAATAGGTGCGGCAAGATACTGAGACGATGAACGTCAAAAGTTTATGAGCGAGTTTTCCGGTTCATTCTTAGTACAATTTATTAAATTGTTGTACACAAACACAACTTTTTTTGTTTATAAAAGTTGGAAACTAGTCTAAACGCTTACTTTTCTTTATTTTGTGAACTATTTGGAAAATTCTTGTATATGTGTGTTATTGTTTATTGCTTACATACAACTTGTAAGATTGCACTATACGAGTGTTATTGTTTATTGCTCAAATACAACTTGTAAGATCGCTCTATATGAGTGTTATTGTTTATTGCTTACATACAACTTGTAAGATTGGTCTATATGAGTGTTATTGTTTATAGCTTACATACAACTTGTAAGATCGCACTATACGAGTGTTATTGTTTATTGCTCAAATACAACTTGTAAGATTGCTCTATATGAGTGTTATTGTTTATTGCTTACATACAACTTGTAAGATTGCTCTATAAGAGTGTTATTGTTTACTGCTTTCATACAACTTGTAAGATTGCTCTATATCAGTGTTATTGTTTATTGCCTACATACAACTTGTAAGATTGCTCTATATGAGTGTTATTGTTTATTGCTTACATACAACTTGTAAGATTGCTCTATATGAGTGTTATTGTTTATTCCTTACATACAACTTGTAAGATTTCTTTGTACGAGTCCAGATTGTTTAAAAACATTTAAAAAATTATTGTCTATGACTGTTTTTGGTTTATTCTTTATATAAGTTGAAAATTTCTTGTATACAAGTGTTATTGTTTATACAACTAGGAAGATTGTTGTGAACGAATGTTTTGTTTATACAATTCGCAAAATTGTTGTATACTAGTGTTTCTGGTTATTGATTTTAAAATTTGCAAAATTATTGTATACTAGTGTTTTTAGTTCATTGATTATACATTCTGCAAAATTATTGTATGCTAGTGTTTCTGGTTTATTGTTTATAAAATCTGCGAAATTATTGCGTACTAGTGTTTCTGGTTTATTGTTTATAAATTTTGCAAAATTATTCTATATGAGTTGAATTTATACTATCTGCTGGGCTGTTTGTCCGTGGACCAAGGTTTTCATTAAAACCAAATGTTTTAGCAGCACCACTGGCTGCCATCTTCAGTGGATGTATTGATTCAACCTATCGCGTAGCGTCGTACGTTAGGCCCACAGTATACTGTGGTAAAGCCTGAGCCTTGCTGTGTGGGAAGGTGGTGGAGCCTTCACCACAGCACTGCGGTCCTAACGTACGACACCCCGCGTTAGGTTTGATTCGTTCCATCCACTGAAGATGGCAGCCAATGGTGCTGCTAAAGCCTTTGGTTTTAATGAAAACCTTGGTCCACGGCCAAACAACCCAGCAGATAGTTTAAATTCAACTGACACCGGCCGTGAAAGCCTTCGACAATAATATTGTATATGAGTGTTTCTGGTTTGTTGTTTATATAATTTAGAAGAGTGTTGTACACTCGTGTTTTTGTTTATTGAAACTGTTATCATGGTAGATGCGCAACAATCACTATTATCGCTTGCTGAAAACGACAGTCTGTTCGATCGTCTGACAATATGCACATCCTTCTCTATTGTCATCTGCTGATTACTGAAAATATTTTTGTTACAGTATGAAACATTCCTTATAGTAAATGTAGTAAACTGACAAAATAATCAATTCACTTATATATATCTCTTCAGGTAAATGAAGTGACCCGCTTGTTATAAAGGCGGTTGTCTTCGATGTTTTCATTTCAAATCCAGCCAATGACCTTCAATTTTAGTTTTTCTGTCTAAACATTTTCGCATTATACATTTTTTGTTAAGATGTTTGTACACGGGATGTTCACTTTAACTTAATTTTCTTGTACTACTATATATTACTGTTACCTTAAATTTCTCTCAAGGCAAAAAAGACACTTATACCTAAGCTTATTTTTGGAGACGCTGATTGGAGGGTTCACTTTTCGTTTTAGCCGCACCAGATTATCAATATGTATTGGTGTATTCCATAGAGACATGGGTAACAGTTATCCCCTTGTCTTACTTTTTATTTTGTAATTAGTAACATAAAAAGAAAAAACGTATGTCCTTCACACACGAGATAGGAAACTGCGTGTTCTGAGTGTTATACGATGTGCATAGAGTCGGAAATATGTAATATTCCAGTATCTTCCAGGCACCGTCAACTACTTGATTGTTCTCGACGCGTCATCCAGAAACCTGTTGATCCTGGGGAGGGGGGGAGGTTACATATAAAAGTGGCCAGGCGCTAGCCAGTCAGTTGCGACGGCCAGTCAGGAGCTAGCCAATAGCAGAAGGCGACGTTCATAGTCAGGGAAAGAACGCCTCTCGTGCCGGCCCATTAGTCTCCTGTCGGGCACGTCAAAGTTACTCGAACGTCTCGTACAGCGCGAGTACAAGATGATCTAAGAAACTTTCACGTTCTAGTGCCCGAACTGTTTGGATTCCGTATGAGGCATTCCACTACTCATCAGCTGATGAGTTGGGTGGAAAACATCACGGACGCCAGGTGTTGGAAAGAGCAGATCGTCGGAAAATGCCTTGACAGTGTCTGGCACGGCATGCTCTTATTCAAGCTCCGGGTAATCCAGACCCCAGACTAGACTGCTACATTCGTCTGATTGCTATCTTTCTGAAGGGACAGAAAGACGCATTAAAGCCGGGGTATATCAAAGTAGCGTTTCAGGGCGTCACCTGTTTTCAGTCTGGAGTCCAGATCGCCCTGTTTGCCGACGATACGGTGCTTTATACCGCCGAGCGGAACGCTGGCAGCGATTGGATGACTTCAGCGCGCACTCGATGCGTTTGCGTTCTGAACGGAAAACGGATAGTTGCCGTCAATGAGACCAAGAGCTCCGATTTTTTCCAAGCGCTGGGAGGAACTACGAGGACGAACGATAATCGGCAGAACGTACCTGCCCTGGTCTAGAGAGAAGTCAATTACCTCGATGTTCACCTTGATGGTCAGCTCACCTGGTGTACCCACACCCAGACAGCCAGTACTAGGACGTCAGCTCGTCTGGGCTCTCCGTTTCCGACAGTTACCAACAAGGGTATGACCAGTAAGATATGACCAGTAACGCGTATCTGTCGCCGATCCATCACCTAGGCTGTGGTTACCTTTCCGCAGTTCATAAAAGAAAGCTGCAAAGTGTTCTCGACAGGGGACTTGGGCTAGCGGCCAAAGTATGCCGTTGCTTTCCTTCTCTTCTTTTGAGAAATAGACTCGGTATCCGCCCCTTGGATGACATCGTGCAGCGTCGTTTACGTAAAGTTTACGTTTGAGCGGCAACGACCCAGAATAATCCCTCATAGCCGGCCTTGGCAGGTAGCGTATATGACCAGGGGATTCTTCGAAATGGCTTCGAAAAATATTGTACTAGATTGATCTAATACGAACATGCCGTGGTAACGTCCCATAAACAATAACAAATATTCCGTTCTAGACCAGACAGACCACGTGGCAGGAGCTGCTTCCGGAAGCTCAGAACATGTAAATCTAGGCGAACATGTTTCAAAGGCGCAGATCCCATCAGCCTTGATGGACCAGTCAGTCGCGTTTGCCAAGTGATAATGTTTACTCAACTTATTTTAATTCGGTTTTGGATTGGCAATTTAGTATCCGTTATCGGGATTGTTTTTTGTTTTTGTTGTAGTTATTGTGACTTACAATTCATTGTAAAGTGAGTATAGTGAAGTAGTTTGTGCATACATTCGTAATAACCAATGATAGGCCTATCCGTTATTTATTACAGGCAAGTGTTTATTGGATCGTTTTCTTCATTTAAACTGTCACTAAAATTCTAAACAGAAACTTCATCTGGTGTCAGTTACCCCGTTTTCACTGTTGAAACGCGTCCATCCGTGCGACCTTCGTAACAATAATAGTATACATTCTTGTAGAACAAAATTCCATAAACTGTTCTAAGTTGATAATGTTTTGGTCACAACTTATATCAGTCGTTATTTATTTTCTTTAAATTCGCAATACTTATGTAAAGTGACACCATACTCTGTAGCATCTGCAAACAGAAAATGTAAATTAAAAAAAAAATGTTAGTTATGAATAGACTTATTTAACACATGATACAGTGTACGGTATTTTAAAAAGTTACTATGAAGCGTTATTCTTTATTTGTTATCGTAGGAAGGCCAAGTTGCAATTGCGTATTTTTGAAATAAAGTACGTAACTCCTACAATCTGTTATGGACAGTGTAAAATAAATAATTATATAAAATAAAAAATTTATTAAACTTTAAATACTTTATAACAACAAAAATTGAATCTTTTTTTCTCACTACTAATTTTATCATGTTGTAAATTTAAGACCCATATTACCAAATTATTATAATTTTGTCTTTTTTTAAGTTTTGAGGGCACCTAAAATAACGCCTTCACCGCAATGGCGTCATCCAAGATTGTTGCTTTTCTTGTACACACTGAGACGCATAAAAATGTTTTCAGAGCCGATACAGTAATATTGCTGCCTTTATGGAAGGACACATTTCTGTCTATCGGTAACTGTTCGTTTCTAAGGTCTTCTTTCATATTACTTTTACTCTGTGTCTTTACTACTACGACTTATTATTATTATTATACGGCCTGGCTCTAGTCACTGATAAGACCGAAATAGTACTACTCACGCGGCGACGAGTTCCCACTATCATACCGCTGCAAGTGGGAGCTGAGACAGAATTTGCAAAGAATGCTGTAAAATACCTAGGAGTGAGACTAGGTATTTTACTCGAAGCTCTCCTATTGGAAGTAAATAAAGTATGCAACTGATTAGGCGGCTAACGTTACAACCAACCTCAGCAGACTTATGGCTAACGTAGGAGGTTCCACTGCAAGCAAGAGGCGATTGTTGATGGCAGTCAGAGAATCCATCCTTCTGTACGGTTGCGAAATCTAGGCCGATACACTAAAGATGGAGAGTACAGAAAACGTATTGCATCGGTGCAGAGAAGAGGAGCATCCTCTTACCGGACAATCTCAGAGCCAGTAGTCCTGGTGAAAGCGAGAGTGATTCCCATAGACCTGTTGGCTCTAGAGCTGAAGCATTTATTCAAAAGAAGAGTGGAAATTGGAAAAAATGCCGTAAAGCATGAAGCCAGGGAACTCACTCTCCGGCACTGACAAGATCACTGGGACAGAGATGATAGAGGAAAGTGGACCGCAAGGCTCATACCAAACTTGAAGGAATGGATCGACCACCAACACGGTGAATCAACTACCATCTGACCCAGTTACTCATTGGCCACGGCAATTTTAATGCCTACCTCCATAGAACGGGAAAAGTCCTAAGCCCAGCATACCAATACGGAGACTCTTCCCATGAAGATGCCTCGCACACGATTTTCAAGTGCTGCAGGTTCGTAAGACAGAGGATGGTAGGCCTACTGGAAATGGAGCTCGGGGAGTTCACGTCCGAGAGCGTAGTTGCGCGTATGCTTCGTGGTAAGGCGGAATGGGACCGCATCAATGCATTTATTCAGTGTGTCCTAGACAGGACCAACTTGCACCCAACGGGCAGTAGAAGATGACGAACATCTAGAAGGAGCCCGATAAGGGTGCAATAGGCTCCATCCTGAAGTAATGCGGTAAGTGGTTCCAGGATGGCTATGAATCCCTGAATTAGAGGTACGTTTTTAGTGGGTGAGAGTCCCACACACCAGAGGGAGCACGGCCTTCTCTGACGATGTATACAGCATTTTTCCCCCTCTGTAAAAAAAAAATATTTTTGTTGTTGTTCTTCTTATTATTATTATTAATATTATTATTGCTCTTTTTTTTTAATTAAGTGTTCTGCCTGAAGGAAGGTCCCCTGACATGAACGGTGAAATTCTAGATGATACAAATAATCGAATTGATTCGAATTCAATATAAAAATTAAAGAATAATCTATATCAATTATTGATTGTTGAAATGTTTATTAATTTAATCAGTTGTTTTAAAGGTTATATTGGAAATATTTAATGTTTATATTTTATTTATTTTAATAAATTGTTAAAATTTTAAAAAGATTATTACTTCCATGTTCCTTAAGGAAATGGAAGTATGGTGATGGCAAAAAAAATCGTGTTCGAGATTATTGGAGATTCTGATTGTACTACACTCAAAACATGAAAAAAGTCGTTTTTCGAAAAGTGTCTGTGTGTGTGTCTGTGTGTCTGTCTGTAGATTTTTTTCCTATGGCAAATTCAAACAAAATCAAATAATTTTTTGCATACAGCTCTGATTTGTAGAGTACTCACGACCTATTGTTTTTGGTGAAGATCGGTTGAGGGAAAGGGGTAGTTTACCTGCAACGGTTTTTTTTATCAAGGGTAAATTTGTTTTTTGGCAAACGATAGCCGCAAATTCAAACAGAATCAAATAATGTTTAGCATACAGCCCTGAATTGTAGAGTTCTCAAGACCTATTGTTTTTTGTGAAGATCGGTTAAGGGAAAGGGGTAGTTTACCGGCAACATTTTTTTATAAGGGTAATTTTCTATGGCAAACGATAACAGCCGAAAATTCAAACAGAATCAAATGATTTTTTGCACACGTCCCTGAATTGTAGAGATCTCAAAGGCTTTTGATTTTGGTGAAGATCGGTTAAGGGGAAGGGGTAGTTTACCTGCAACCTTTTACGTTTTAACAACAGTAAAGTACTTGAAAATTCATTTAAACTTTTTCAAACAATGGTAATTGTTAAAAATAAAATAATTTTGTTGCCAGGCAATAAAATTATAATTTTTCCATTTTAGTGTAAATCATGTATGAGTGAAAATATATCGTTCGTGGCAGGCAAGCATATCTCAATTATGTAATGTTTAGTTTCCATTTTATTATTATGATTACTGCAATAAAAAGGCAGGGAAGACACACACACACACACACACACACACACACACACACACACACACACACACACACACACACACACACACACACACACACACACACACACACAAAATTCACGTTATTTCTGGCCTCACTCATGTTTATTTTCTTACATTTGCACGCTTTTTAAATGGAAAGTGCCGAAACCCACACCAACATAACGCGTGCAAACCGAAAAACTGTCCAGCGTGGATAGCGATTTGCTTCCTGTGGATCGGTGGGCAGTGTAACTGCATGTGTTTACAGAGGAGCGATTCATAGATAGACTTTTCGTCTTTAGGGAATGAACCCTCTGCAAGATGCTTAGGGTCCATGAGTGACTTCGGAGCGCTCCTTCTTTTCCGCGTGTTTGTTCTGTGAAACGTACACTGTAGATTCGCAGCTTTACTCTAAACAACCCTCAATAGGAAATGTTGAAAATTTTTGTCCACGGTGTACCCTCATACACACTAAACCTGCTCTGATGTTTTAATTACGGACATCATAATATTAAAACTTTGGAAACTTGAGCACTACTTAATGGAGATCAATCATTAACTTATACAAGCCAAAAATTTTTTGCATATTTTTTATATATATGTGTACTACGTTATCGGCAACAAAGAAGTAGTTTTTGTTAAAATTCCTTCCCGGGATATTTGACCGTAGTCCAATGTTTTCTACAAAACCAGACGTTTCGCCAATGCCATCGACTTCCATCATCAGTGAAAATCGAGTGCGATAACGTGAGGTGGTATACGTTAGTGACCACAGTACTGTGGTTAAGGCTGAAGTAGTAAGTAGAAAGAAGTAGTTTCTATGGTAATATTTCATTTCGAAAATGATTTTAAATATAAATCTTAGAACATGGAAATCATGTATGGTTCTCCATACCGATATTTTTGCTTTGTTTTTATTTTTGTTTGTTCTTTAATTAGTAAATTATTGTTACTGTGTTAATAAATATCAAGCTTTTCCCAAATATTCATTTTTTAAACTTTTGTATGTTATTAATTGATTTGATATTCTGAAGTTTGATAAACTCGCCGTTATTATTTAGACAATGCGTGATTAAATTAGATTTGTAAATATTTGGTTTTAAAAATGCATTGTATTGCTGAAATAAATCTATCGTGTAGATTTCTTTTCTTTTTCCTTTAACATTTATTGCAACCTGGACATACATTTTGTATATTCTACTTGTAATTTTACATTGCAAAATATTATATTTAGTTTTACGTTTCATTTGGTTAAAAACTAGGTTATCTGTGTTATAAATATTCAATTTACAAATATTAGAATTGTTAGATGCACTTTGTCAGTTCCTTGTGTAAGTCTCAGCTCAAGTGATCCCTGATTAGTGAGTATTGTGTCGGTTAAGTCGTAATATGGTGTTATTGGTGGAGTAGGGTTACTTTGTCAGCAGACTTTATAAATATTTGAGCGGATCAACTTTTTCTTGTATTTAATCTCATTTATATGAGATTCGCTGCGCTTCATGCTCTCTTGATATTGTCATCAATTTATTTTACTTGTCTAGGCCGATTTCAATTCCATACACCAACTTTGTCACTACTTATTGCCACACTGCTAAATACTTCGTTCTTGACAAGACCTTTTGGTGTCTTCACCATCTTCAGGTTTTAAACGACAATTTTTATCTCTATAAACCAATATATATATATATATACACACACACACACGCCTACGGACCCTCCCTAATTGTTTGAATTCGCACAGAATCACCAACCCCATATTGCGTGTTCCAACTAGGCCACCCCTCACCGAGCATCGTCACTACCTACTTTCCTATTGGTCCGCTCTTCACCAAGTTTCGTCACTGCCCGTTTTCCCCCCTAGTCCTTCCCGGTATCGAGAATTACTCTTGTCAACAGTGTTTTATTAATATTTACTTATTCTTATGACTCCCGCAAAATATGGTAAAACGCTTCTTCATTATTAAACTGTATCTTTATATTCATAAATGCGTTTTTATTTTTATTCTTTACTTTTATTATTTCTAACTATTCTAATTATTTTCGTTTGTTTACGTTATTTTCTATTTTTAATATTTCAACATTTTTCCTAGGATTTATAAATGTATGTCCTGTTTCCATAAAATGTCTTGCATTTAATTCCATAGTTTCTTCCTATTTCCACGACCCCGTCAATCATATCTTGAAGTATTTCTTTGTTTTAAAATAGCATCAACAAGTGACCGACATAGTGTTAATGTACTATTTTCACAGACTTCAATTCCTTAGTAACTATTGACATAAATTAAGAAGGGAGAATCATACAATCATTCCCCCAAGAGCTAATAAAAATTTTAGCGAAATTCTTGGTCACTTAACGTGAATTATTTCTAAGCCAGGTGAGTACGTTGACATAAGGCTTATGAATAATTGTAGAAAAAGTACGAATTACAATATCTGTAAATTAATAAAACAAAGTTAAAGTTATCTTAATAACGGCTGCAACTTAATATTGGAAAATAATGTATGCCTACATGTATTTTCAGTCTTGACAAAAAATTACGCAGGCGGTACAAAAGAAGACAGAGCCTGTTAACTTATCTTCATCTTTTTTACCTAGACATACTTCCCCTTACGTGGTAGTCTATGTCATTACTCCTCCAGTCTAATACCTCTATGGTTTGTCTCGTCGTTTCTCACATATAAACTAGCCATATCTTCACTTCAGTTCAAAAAAAGAGAAGATTTTAAGTTTAAAACTTGAATAAAAAATAACGTAGGTCTACTTTAACACGAATTATAAGTTGTTTAAAACATTCTTGGGAAACGACAATAAATTTAAGTTTTCAAAAATCTTCAAAAAGACACAGTTTTACAAAATCTATTAGGCATAAAAATTTAGAATTAAAGTGATTTCTAGTAGTTTGATATCTATTAGTAGTCTATTCATTTAAATAACAATTATTCAAGCTAGAGTATTTTGAAATCATAGCTTTCCTCATTTTTATCGACCTTTATGCTTTTCGTTAGTCTCAAAAACTTTCATGACACTCAAAGTTTTTCTGGGGGGGATGTTCGAGACTGGTCCTTGTTAGGACCAGACTCAGGCTGTTCCGGGGCAAGCCTCCTTCTGCCATGTGGGAAGGAAAGTAGGAACCGCACGCCAGTGCAGGCCGGCCGTTGAGAAGATGTAGGCACGTAGAAGGTAGAGTAATGGATGTGGGAGTATTTGTGTGTCGATGTAGTTTGTAGCCTTGTTGTTAAAGGAAGAGGCTGATGGAGGCTCCATTTTATGAGTGTTTATTTATTTTTCAGGGCGGCCAAGAAATGTTATGTAATTTTTTCACACTCAAAGAATTTATAAAACATACTTATACATTTCTAAGGGAAGAATTCAGAAATTTTTTATTTATCCGTGCAACATTCAAGCTAGACTCTCTCCCCCAAAAGAAGTTAGTTAGTCTCATTGCACCCTTCCCCAGGAGCAGTTCCTAGTTGCCGCAGTACTACTGACAATTTAACTATTATGACAAATTGCTAAAGTAATAATTGTTTCCAAAAATGTAGTTTACGTACTTTTAGAAGTCAGCAGATACATACCCATAAAAAAGTGTCCACAGACAGGTCGAAATACTCAGATCCAAACACTGCCACTCGAATTGGCTTGTTGATCCTCTCTCCAGTGATCAACGCACACTTTTGTATCTCCAAGTCACCGCATATACTGATTGTATCAAACACGTCTTCTAACAAACTGCTGCTCTGTATACATTAAAAAAACACAGAAATTTTGCTGAGTACATGATACTATCTCTATAGAAACAAAATATTTTTACAGTATGAGTACTGCAAAAAGAAATTGGTACGAGGGTCAGTTGAAAAGTTCGCGGAGCGACATCAGTAGCTTAACGGTAAAACTGAAATTTTTCGTGTACTGCAAGATTTGTACTTTATGTAAAACCGTGGTAATTCCAAAATCTATCTATCAAATTATTCATTGTTTAAAATCTGTTTAAAATTGACGTGTCTTGCGTGTTTTGAAAAACGGACAAAATCAAACATCATGGTGTGATCCTTTGTTAAAAATTGTTTAGCGTCAACGGAAATTCAGAACAAAATTGTAAATGTGTCAGAATATGCTGCGACTTCAAAACCAACTTAAATATGCATTTGAGTTTAAACGTGGTCGTACGAGCAATGAAGATGTTCCTCCCACCGCCCACTGGACGCCCAAAAAGTGCAACAACTCTATGCGCCAGCCATCTTGCACAATGTTTTTTCACACCAAGTTTTTAAGTTAAAGCATAAAGCACACGTTCATGAGATGCCTATGATTTTAGCAACGTCATCCATTCCTCAATATGTGCCTTCTAACACCCTATGAAATGTTTTCAATAATGTCATTTTTTGTTTCACTTTTTGGACGTCCACTGCTGGGATCGTCTTCAGTGCTTGTACGACTTCGTTTAAACTCGAGCGTGTCCCAATTATCGTTGTTTCTGAAGGCGCAGCCTCTCCTAACACATTTACAATTTTGTTTTGATTTTCAATTGGCGCTAAAACGTTTTTAACAGAGAATTCCACCACAACACGATGTTTGATTTTGTGCATTTTAAAAACACGCGTGACAGGAAAACTTCAAACAGCTGGTAGTCAATAAGCTGACAGATATTACTGGAAATTAACAGCGGTTTACGCGAAATATAAATCTTGCAGCACGCGAAAGACTTTAGTTCTACCAGTCAGCTATAGATGTCGCTCCGCGAACTTTTCAACTGACCCTCGTATGCTCCCTAAACTGCAGAAATCACTCACTATTTTATATGAAGTACATGTATTATTGAGTAAATTATGATTTTCGATAATTCTTCACTTATCAAAAAATACACGAAAATCCCTGTTATCCTACTATTTTTGGTTTAGTAAAGTAACAGATGTAGCGTAATCATAAAATAAACGCTAAAATTTCCAGGCAATGGCATTCATGTTAAATTTCCTTTAGGCTGACACTCGAACGGAATTTTTACAATTTTTCAAATTTTTTATCGCATTTTTCGCCCCTGTTGCTACAAAATTTTAACAATTTTTAAACCATACTCTATAATCAGATTTTGGTTAAGATTCTCTTTTATTTGGATATCTCACACGGAATTTGCGACTTTTTCTAAATGTTGCCCCGTTTTTCGGGCCCTGGCCTCCTAAAACGTTCAAATTGTCAAAACCTAACACTGCCTTCGGATTTTATTTAAAATTTCTTTTGATCTGATACGTAACATGAATTTTTGCAACTTGTTCAAAAGAAGATCAATCAAATCTTTAGTCATACTGGATGTACAACTCGTATTGGATTATATATTTTATATAGGCTATACGTGGTTTGTATTGGATGTGCGTCATAGATCGGATGTACATTTTATATATACGTGGCTCGTATTGGATGTGTCTCGTACATCTGATATAGAGCTTATATTTTATATATACATGGCTTGTATTGGATGTGCGTCGTACATCCGATGTACAGCTTATATTTTATACATGTGTGGCTTGTATTGGATGTGTGTCGTACATCGGATGTGCAGCTAATATTTTATATATACATGGCTTGTATTAGATGTGTGTCTACATCGGATGTACAGCTTATATTGGATGTATTGCTTATACTGGATCTACAGAGTACATTGAATGTATATAGCATATATTGTGCTAAGTTATATTACAGGAATGGTCAAGTGTACGTATGTACGTACATAAACGAGGGTATACAATTTAGTACAAACGTTTCAAAGATAATAATTGAGAATGAGTTGAAGACCGTGATTACAAGAGGATGATGTACTAGATGTTTCATTCTAGTTTCTAGAGTCAATAAAATAATTGGATACCTATTGCAGGCTATGTAAAGAAATTTTAGAAACTTTCACATTTATTGAATTATAATTTATAGACTTTTACGAAAAAAAATTGTTATTGTTTACAATCGCAGTTTTCGCCATACAGGTAACATATGCATCTTTTCCTTTTGTAGAAAATTAAAAAACTATGAGTCACCTCTGATTAAGACGCAAAACAAACAGTACTGAGCGGAGACAACGACATAGTAAAAATTGAATTTCAGAAATGTTTTTAAGACTGAAAAAAAATAGGTAGAAGTTTTACAAATCCGATGGAAACCACATTTTAGATAATACATAAATATAAATGAATAAAGATATAACTTTTTTAATACTCAAAAAATGTGTGAGATTGTTGAACCAACAATCTATTGTTACGCAATTACGATTATTGTTACGCTCTCGAACATTTCAGAGTATCTTTCTACACGTTTCTCGGCTAACCGAGCAAGTGAGTGTCTCTGTCAAGGCCGTGTACAGAAGCACCATCTAGACCAGTGGTTCCTAAAGTACGGTCCGCGACAATGTTTCAGAGGGTCCGCTGACACTTTTAAGAAAAAATAAAATGTACCGTAATTTTTTCAGATTTTTTTATGCTCTAAAATCTAAATTTTAGAATCTTAAAACAATTAGTAGAAGATTACAGTATAATTTTTTGTTCAACCTAATTGTAATTGTAAAATTAATTTCAAGCTAATGGTTTTAATAATGTTTTTAAATCATGTCATTTAGCAGACCTGTCAGCCGAACTGACTAGAGCCCCGAATCAACGCAGAACTGATCGCGCTGTTTTAGTCCACGTATAAATACTGAATCTAACCAAAATGTCTTCCCGTGTAGTTGGTTTTACGCTTAAGTAACGTAATGAAAAGAAACTATGTATCCAGTAAATCGTGGGTATAATGAAATTCGTGCTCCATATGAAGTGTCTCTACTCATCGCTGTAAACAGGAAGACACATAGCGTTGGCGAGGAAATAATAAAACCCGCTGCTAAACTGATAGCCTGGCAGTTCTGGGCGAGAAAGCTAGTAAATCATTGAATTCAATTTCATTGTCAAACAGTATGCCTACAGTAAGAAAAAGGATAGATGAAATGGCAAAAAATGTTAGGGAGACATTGATAAACAGAATTAAAAATTGTACATTTTTTACTATCAAATTAGATGAAAGTACTGACATTTTCCCAACGCAAATTTAGTTGCTTTCATCCGCTATGATTATGGGAATAAGTTACACGAGGATTTTCTTTTTTTCAAAAAATCGACCATAACATACAACTTCAGCAATATTATTTACTATTGTGAATAAGTTCATGGTAGTCAACGGTATTAATTGGAATAAATGTGTGGGTGTTAACATTGACGGAGCAAGATCAATGTGTGGGAGAAATAGTGGACTGATTACAATGACAAAAACTGTAGCACCATTTGTTGAGTGGGTTCATTATTGTATCCACAGAGAAGTGTCAAAACAAAGAAGATGCCACCAGAACTGAAGAGATGCCTTGATGAGGTAGTTCGGATTGTGAACAAAATCGCTCCTTTTGAATACTCGATTATTTAATATAATATGTGAACAAATGGCTAGTGGCCACAAGCAATTGTTGATCCACTGTGAAGTACGATGGCTTTTGCGTGGAAGGGTATTGACCAGATTATTTGAACTGAGGGATGAAGTAAAGCTCTTTTTATTTGATTCCAAATTCGACCTCAACGACAGGTTCCATGACATTAACTGGATTTTGAAAATATCAAACCTTGCTGATATCTTCATTCATCTGAATGGACTCACCTAAAGCCTGCAGGGATCTAGCATTACTATTTTGTAGGTTTGAGATTAAACCGAGGGGATGACAAAAAAATTGAAGCACTGGATTCAGAGATTAGACTATGAAATCTTCGAACAATTCCGTTCCATGGGAGTTTCGTCCAGATGTCAGGAGAAAATTTCCAAAGGAGACCTTCATTGTTATTAAGGCTCATTTGGAGCAACTGTTCATGCAGCTAATAGTTTCCAGTGACGGATGATAGTGACATGTGTATAAGGAATCCATTTGCTGATGGGCTGTCAACTAACCTCTCTCTTACACTACAAGAAGAAGATTCACTTGTAGGGCTTTCATTGATTCACTGACAGTTCATTAAAATTACAGTTTTCATAATTACTGCTAGCTGACTTCTGATTATATGTAATGACCAGAACTCGCAAAAAAAGCTTTGAAGTGTTTAACTGTGTTTCCCTTTAATTATTATTTGTGTGAAACCGCATTCTCGCAGCTCAGTCACTTGAAGTCACAGGTAAGAAATAAACTTGATGTTGAGAGTGACTCAGTATTTAAATTATCAGACATTAAACCATTAAAATCAATATTGCTGAGCTGAAATTCTTCAAAATCAGCTTTAGTATTCACATTAAACTATGTTTGATATAATTAATATTATAATTTTGCAAGTTAAGAGAATTTTGCTTTTAATACATTTTAATTAAAGGTAAGAGTTTGTATCATATTTACTGTCTGTTTTATTTCAGAACTAAGACGGGATACGTGAAATTTTTAATTTTTTGGAGGGTTCTCGGACTGAAAAGTTTGGGAACCATTGCTCTAGATCTTTTGAGTGTTTGTTAACGACGCAAATTATGAAACATTATTTTGGAACATCTGCAGGCAATATATAAGGAACAGCGGCTGACTTTGATTATGTTGGGCGGTTTATTCAGTGCGGATCAAGTGGTTTTTGTGGAAATTGATTATTGTGTTGTAATTAGTGCGAAACTTTTTGTAGTCGACATTATTATTGCGTGTGGATAAATTTAACTTGAATTACTGTATGAGAGAATCTTGTGATTTCAAATTGTTATTTGTGACTCATTAATGGTGGTAACTAGTGATTTCATTGATGTCTGTATTTTGTTTCCACAGTATCATACGACGATCCGTGAGACCGTCGCAACATTACAATAAAGAATTCGCATACGTGGTAATAATAACAAAGATATTATAAATGTTGCTATAATAATTTCTTTTGAATTAACAGTAATTTATTATTTGTAAGTTGGTCTGTGTAAAGCTAGAGTATTATGCTTGACATACTTCTTATTTCTTCATATTTTCCTATGTTTTAAAGGTTATAATAATTTTTTCTCCGTAGGTGTCTAACATAATGATCCGTAAGTTTCTAAAATGTGTTAATAGTAACAAACAATTTGTATTTGAAAACTCATTTATCCTCTTTTGTATACATTCTCTCAGATATAAGTAAAGTTAATTTTCAATAAATGGAAACGCTTCCTTTCTTATTTACGACTTATTTAAATCAAATTACATTTGATTTACCGTTGTAATACTGAAATCAACTTGTATTCAGTGATTGTGTAAATAAAGAGTGGTTTTGAGAACGGATTTTGCACCCAACAGGGCTAGTAGTTCAAATGTAAATTAGATTACCTTTAAGCAGGCTTTTATTTACTTAAATATGAAATCATTATTCAATTTATATAATTTGTTATTTTTTGTAACTTCAGTTTAGTTGGTTTACATATAATCAATTTGTAAAATAAAATACTAGTTTGATTGTAAAAACTCTTGGTCAATAATTTCGATTCATGTTCCTTCATGCTCTGAATAAGATCAAGTGCTAACACGAGGTCCAAACCATTACTACAAGGGCTTCTAAATTTCACCGAGGACGCATCATGTGACAGATTCCGGTTATGCCAAGTTGGCTGTGCAGGTGCTTACCTCGTAAGTAAGCAGTGTCCCGCAGTAACAGAACGCCAAGAATATGCCCATGTACATGAACCAGTATACAAACAGCGCTACTTTCTCCATGAAGATAATGTCCTCCTAAAAAATAACTGTACATTAGATTATTATAAAATAAATGTTATATGTTGTTAAAATTAATTCCCGAGCTTCTTGTCCGTAGTCCGTTGTTTTCAACGAAAACAGACGTTCCGACAGTGGTCTCTAACGTGTACTACCCCACGTTACAAAAGCTCGAATTTACACTGATGATGGCAGTCGATGGTACTGTCGAAACGTCTGTTTAGTTGAAAAAAATGTATCTCGGCCAAACAGCCCGGGAATTAAATTTAACAACATTGATTCCGGCCGTGTAAAACTTACGAAGTAAATGTTATATGTATTTCTATATGTATTCTTTAAAGTATTCTATATTCTATAGTTACTAACTTATGACGATTGCAAGAAATTATCTTATTTGTCTGTCGCTTTTCTACTTCTCATCATCAACCCAGAGTTTGACGTGCTTGAAAATTCTTTCCTTTCAAAGACAGTTTCCCTTGTTCCTTAGATCTCATCCATGTACTCCTGTCTGGGCCTTCCCCTCCCAATACATCCCTCAACTATTCGCTCGATCAGGGAGGTGAACCAGTTTGAGTGACGCAGCAAGTGACCCATCATGTTGCTTCTCTTTTTCGCAATGGTATTAATCATGTTAATCATTGTTTCATTCAGTCTCTTCAGTATCTCATCATTATTCACCCTTTCTGCTCGCAGTATTCTTAAGGTCTTCCTCCAAAACCAGAATGTAATTAACTGAATAACTACTACGTAATAGTTTAAAACATTAGCGGAAATAGTTACCGTGGTCGCTGATAGCGTTATAAATATGCCGAGGCCAAACGACGTGAAGAGAATGGTTCCCAGTAGCGGGCTGCATACAGCGTTTACGCTGCTCGTCAAACTGGAACATAACATTATGTATATTAAACAGTGTCTAACCTGTGATGTTAATACAAAACGACATATGATTTAATAGTTTTCATGTAGGCCTACATAATACTGAACAGTCATTGGGCGTATGATGCTCAAAACGTATCTGCGCGTGCGTGTGAAATGAGGTTCCTTACAACGACTATCGGGCGGATTAGTTGGCTTTGTAGGTGGAGACGGAGCCATAGTATCGGAATTACCCAGACAAAGAGACTATCAATAGTTGTTCTTTGTCCGTCTTATGCAGACGTCTGCGGTCATATGCTGGCACAAGGCAGGCTAAGAGCCTTTAATGGTTACTCTCCGTCGAAATCACGCTTAGGACTGCGGTTATTGATTCGTCGTAGATAGGATAAGAGATGGTACCGCCATTAATGCTTGCTTCCTGTCGGACTCACGCAGAAATTCGCGCTCATGGACTTTCAGTAAAGAAGTTAAGATGGTAACAGTCCATCACCGTAAAAAGTTAAAATTTAATTGAATAATATCAATTTTTTATAGAATGGACGACAATAGGTTAACAAAGCAGATAATCGGTCTCGGTCAGTTGCGACGAAACAACGTTTTTACCTGTTCTTACGCGGTCAATCGCGCCCCGAATTTTACTTACTGACCGAATCTGTCATTTATAAACGTTTCTATTCTGAACTTCGATGAGACTGCAATTCTGCAATTTAATTTCTGCGAGTAAACTCTCTTCCTTCCAATATTGTTCCAATATTGTTTGCCCTTTTTTTTTTTAGGTTTGGTATTTGAAATGGAAGAAGTATAGTTAATATTATTTACAGAACGACAATTTGTTAGTTAACGGTTATTACGATTTCGTAGTAGTTCATGTTAAGTGAATTGTATCCCTACGAAGAAGCGACATTGGAAATATTAATCGGGTATTGGTTTCCTTTATTAAATAATTTATGTACATAATATCTAAATGAGAGTTAAAGGTTACGTTAGGTCACGTTAGGTTAGGTTAAGTAAGGTTAGTTAAGGTTAGGCTAGGCATGAATAAAATTATAATGGTAATTTCTGTATTATTATAATAACATGAAAATGCAGTTGATCGCAACTGACCGGGTTCCAAATTTCCACCTCGGTCGCAACTGACCGGGTTTTATACGATTGGGTCCGCAACTGACTACGGTCCCATCAATTATCTGTGGGGGAAGATGTCAAAATCAAGTTGGATTGAAGAAGTCCACAAGGATTTAGAAAAAAATAATATACACGCAGAAGAAGCAATTGAAAGAGACGTTTTTCGGGCAAAAGTGTTAAAAATGGAAGGAGTCCAGGGTAGGCGAGAGAAAACGCAGGTTTAAAGACGACCGAAGACAGAAAGGAGAGTCACAGTGAAAAGATGTAAGAATATTGGAGAAAAAGAAAAGAAAAAAAAGTCGGCGGGGGCTGTGTCGGCACCACGGACGCAAATCTTCAGAGGGTAGAATACGTTTGTGCGCTTCAGGGTTGCTAATGTGTTATGAATAAAAACTGCAGGAACGGATAAAGGTATAGTTCCGATGCCGCTAAATTTCATTTGTTTATTTACTTGTTACTATGGTAATTAATTCTGGTCTCCATGGTGTTGCAACGGCATCACTTTAACAGCCACTACCTTTACGTCCATCTGGAACCACAGTCTGTCACAAACGTCACACGCGTGTCCAAATTCATTATTAAAGAATGTTTTGTGGATGTGCTTTGTAGCTAACTACCACGTTTTGCTGAATTCGATCGGCTGATACACTTCTTGCGAAGTCGGGCGCCCTTCCTCATCCAACTCGATTTCAGTATTTATTTCCTTGTCTTTTAAGCGTTGTCGGTAAATCCTCTGACGTTCGGCATTGGTCATTTTGGGTTTTTTTGAATTCCCCATGATTTTCTCTATTCTCCTGTATGCGTTTACGATACTTTTAAGCACGTTTAGCATCCATATACCGCGACATTTTGTCCGAACACACGATTTTTACAACTTAAATTACGATTATTCAAACCTCTTAATAATATCACCGCTATTACGGTACACTATGTAGATAGTACTCGATGAGACAATTTTAACGACACCTCACTCAACGTTCTATCGCATCGGAAACCGGAGAAATACTAATTTTAGTGCGCGCCGAGCGGCGCAAAACATTTCTAATTCCTCCCGCTCGCCGCGCGCTGGATGATGCAATAGCCCGTTTATATTGTGCTATTTATTATCTTTGTTCCTTTATCTGTCGAATGGTACCTCATATAAGCGTGAATCTTTTATCGTTTAGATAATATTTCAATTTCAAACGTGACGTGAAAACGTAACGCTCGATTATCTGGTTGGGGGTGCCTATTGCTGGCCTGAAAGGTAAGACGTATTCTACGTCAAAAAGAATAAAGAATTGAAATTGGCATGTGGTCCTTAGATGGCCGATACAAAAAAAAGTATCAATTTGTATTATGTGGTTTATGATGTGACCTAAATATTGATAAGCATTTGAATAATCAAACCCATAAACGTCATTAATGGTTGCTCTCTGCCGCAATCACGCAGAGTTCCGCTTCACGGTCATGCGCTTGCAGTAGGCAGGCTAAGTGCTGATACCGCCATTAATCCTCACTCTCAGTCAGACTCATTGACAGTAAGAAATACTACTTATTAGTGGAAAAAATGGAGCGAAATCTAAATTACTTTGATGTAGTAAGATAAGTTTTTGTCTCATAAAAGTTCTGAAGAATTCGGAAAATGCCGTTTATGTCGTGGACTCGAAAAAGATAAACTCCTGACATTCAACTGGCCGTGGTACTGAAGGGACAACGTATTGTTACGACAGTCTAGTGATCGTCATATGGTACAGTGGAAAACAAAATACGAGACACCAATTACGTACTAATCACCAGCTTTAATTATCACAATTAAACAGCTTGTAATCAGCAAGATAGTCTCTTACAACTAATCAGATAAAAATTGTTCACACGCAATAAAATGTCAACTAATATAACACAATTGTATTACAATTGTTCCGCACGATTATAAAACACGTAACAATTCGCCACAATCATTACTTTTCACTAATAACCACATAAACACACAGAGTAATCGCCCGACAATAACCGAACAGAGCGTCGCTGAGTACTTGTAGGCCTATTTATACTCCGCTGAGGTTCCAGAATATTCGCTAATAGGCGTCGCTAATAGAAAACACTAGAACGTAATTCACTGCGGCCTTGAACACAGCACGCGCGAACTGGTATGGTCTGGTATAGACCCGATAGTTAACGCGTAATTGTCTTTCACCACAAAGTAGCAGCATTATGTACACACACACGCGCGCGCGCGCGTTACAGCTGGAATATTCTAGAAACTTCTAGAACGTTCCGTATTACGTAACAAATTTTCCGCATTACGTAACAGTACATAAGTGGCTAACGAATACAGGGACCGAATATTTTCCGAAATAAGGAGATTTCCTTATACCAAGTACCAGTGGCTTCCAAGGGCGACGGATGAGAAGGAAGAAAGTTAGGGCAGCCTCTTGTTACCCTCAACATGGAAACCTTCCATAACTATAAAGGATGAACTGAAAAGTGAACGGCATAAGATGGAAAATGCAACGGGAAACCACTGCACTAAAGCTGCAACGGTGTACACATTCTTTCAGGATGCTGAGAAAAGTAGGGAAGTTGTAGATGGACTTGACGAAATAAACACAATGCTAAAAGATATAACTAATATAATAAAGGAAAAACCCCTAAGTCATGAATTGACAACAGAAAGTTGAGACGTTTCAGGACGGTGGAACTTTAGTGCAAATTGATTTCTTGTAAATGTGTTGGAAGCTGCATTGCATCAAATAGGGGATGCTCAAGCAAAAGCAGCATTTTCAAGAAAAATCTTTTCTGACATCTAGAAACATGTCCCTGAAAAACTTTACAAAAATTTTACAAAAATTTCATTTAGAGCATATGCACTTGCGGCACGGAAGAAACGTAGACTTCGAGGAAATTCGGAAAGAGCTACCTTACTCTCTCAAAACCTTTTGAAATAAGTGCTGTAGAAATGCTTTAAGAACACCTTAGAAAGAGTACATAACGAAGAAGTTTTGAAGAGAATAGGTGAACACAGAACACCGGTTGGAACAACTGTGAAAAGGAGAAGTAGCATGGTTGGTCAACTGCTACGCCATTCAAACCGGTTCACCACCGTTATCGAGGCGCATAGTGGGAGTGACAGGAGAAAGCAGGACGCATAGTGGGAGTGACAGACGAAAGCAGGACCACATGGATGAGGCAAAAGAAGGAAGAAGGTATATGGTAGTCAGGAGACTGTTTATGTTTGGTTTCAGAAAGAGATAAAAGTGTTTGCTTTTACCTCGTTTTAGGATACGTTCGGCTCTCTACCCTTTTATCGAACACTTTATAAAAGTTTTCCTACTGAAGAAGACCTTTGGTTGGTGGCCAAAACGTTTAGACAGTGACAGAACAAACCAATTAACCACGGCAAACAGCCCACATATAAATTATTTTATAGTATAATGTTTTGCTATATGCTGTATACTAATTAGTTCTTTTTGTTGTTCTACACTTCAGAAATTAGGCAATGTGCCTGGTCCGACTTCACATTATCAGATCCATTTCTTTCTTGGCCTTCCAAAAGGCTTGTACTTGTTTAAAATTAGGCCTACTGGTTTTCTATCTTCATTCATGCAACTTAAACGCTGTCTCCATTTTCCCCTGTATTCCTCAGTTTTCTCATTTAGATTATAAATATTATTTCTTCATTTCTTATACGATCCCTTTATGTGCATCCTTTAATCCTTCTTAAAAATCTCAACTCTGCTGATTGTATGTTGCCTTTATCTCTTTGTTTTGTAATCCAGGATTCACTTCACTGGAATGGCCATTGTTTTGTAGAATTTTAATTTTGTCTCACGTCTCGTTTTAATTTTCACTGTTTTGTTTGTAGCTCCATATAAGTGTTGAAATCTGTTGACTTTATTGTGTATATCTTTGTCAACGTCAAAACTTATATCACAACATAAATAGATGAAGTTTTAGCTATTTTCCAATACTTTATACTCAATAATAATCTTTGAGCTTACTGGAAATTTTCCGTAGTGAGCCATAACTTTTATTCTGTTAATAGATATCTTCAGGTTGCAGTATTAGTTACTAATTAGTTTATGCTTGAAATACAAAACACGCACACACATATCACATTCATAAAAAACAATTCTGTGTAAGAAGTCTTTGTACTTACCTTAAAACGTCCTTGTGAATACTCGTCCACAATTTGTGTCGCGGTATGCTGTTGCAACCGTCACTGCAATGGAGCACTGGTTCAGCACTGATTGCTCTGCTTTGTTGCCAGGTGGTTGAAACGGAGAATCTAAAATCCTGTGTGGTATCCGCAGGCTCTTGAAAGGCAAACACTGAGTCAAATCGCAGCTGTCTAAGACAGAGCTTCATGTGCAACAACAGTGAAAACATAAAAGTGTCCGACGAAATATATTTCACGGCGGATAGCAGTGACATTGTGTACTGTAAAAACAGCACAACGTTGCAAAGAAGAGGATTACGGTGAAGATCAAACGGGACGGGGTACAGCAGTTTTGTCGAGTTCGACATCACGTAGCTTGTGAACAAAATTAAAAACAAACTTATCCGTGAGCTTAGAAATATCAGCATGAAATACTTGAAAAAAGAATTAATTTTTGCAGATGTGTGTAAAACTGTAGATTCGCTGCCCCTTGTGAAGAGATCCTTTTCAGTAATATTTGTTGTAACGGTTTGGAACAGTTGAAGCAAAGATTGTATTTTATCGTCGCAAACGTGGAAGTAAATGCTACGAAGCAAAACGGAAACATAGATTGAAGTTATAATTATCTGTTGAGCGCTGAACTCGTCTCCGGTTACAATATAGTAGACGTTGTTGACGACGATAAATGTAGACGCCACGATATAGAGAAAAGAACAGGTCACGAAGAATCGTCTGCGATTTTCTGAAACGTTTGACCAGCCTTGACACCTGTAGATCCCCGAAAAATTGGTTGCCGTGGCCACGGCCGGATAGAGATCGTGAAAATTACTCTTAGACTTTGTACTCTTTTCTAAAGTCACAACAATCTCAGAGACCATAATAGTATGCGACCTAATAGACCATAAAGCTTATCTCCGGTAGCTTTTAAATTTATTTTTCGCTATCCAATGTTATGATTATTTCAAAGCAAAAGACAAAAGTTATTGCGCTGATAGGAGTACATCCAATAAAAAGAAAAAAATTGCTATTGACAATCAACAGATAGGTAGAACAGGATCACATTTATGCTGTTGGTTCTAGTTGGATACAGATCGTAAAAATCACTCATAAATGTTGTAGTTTTACTAATTTTTTACAAATATCTTACTACAGCGCAAAGATTACAAATATCTCAGTACAGAGATCACAAGCTACGATGCAGAGAAAATCCTAAAATATTATCTCCATCAAATTTTAATTTTGTTTGTCGCTATCAAATGTGAATATTTCAAATTAAAATACAAAAGTTATTATGACGTTCAACTGAGTACACCCAATTAGAACAAAAATAAGTATTGACTATCAATCAATATACAAAAAGTCACAATTCAATAATTTGGACTACGAGATCAGCAAATGATCTAAATAATGATTTATTCAAAAAATTGTTTAAAAATCAGAGTATGTGTAGCACGACATTTCGAACACTGAATAAGAATAAGACTATAAAGGATACAGTCTTAAAATTCTAAAAGCAGACGTCAGAAACTGCGTTATTGTACGGTTGTGAAGATTGAGTCTCCTCTTTATAAAGACAAATCGAAGATACAGACAGCTGAAATGAAGCTTCTATGGAAAGTTAAAGACTGCACTCGATTAGTTAAACTAAGGAATGAGCATATAAGACAAGATTGGAAAGTATACACGCTGAACTATAAAAATCAAAAAACTTAGACAGCAGTGAAGAAACCGTTCAGGCAGAATGGGCGATGGACGATTAGTTAAACAAATGACGTACTATGTCCCACGAGGCACACGGAGTATACGACGACCACGCAACGCAGAAGAGGGAACGAAGATTGAAGTCGGAACAGGCAGCCTTGAAGTGCAGACGAGACAACGCTATCAAGTCTCTCAACGTTCAAATCGCATGTAATACGATAATTTCAACGTTACGGGCTTTCGTTCTAACCGTCGGTTGGTTTAACTGTCGCTTGAGACGTGCTATTTAATAATGCAGAAATTACTATCGTCTTGTAACCATTTGAATTATTGCAGCGCGTTGATTGATAACTACTGCAAACAAACGTTAAATAAATATACCGATAAATGATCACTAATTCGTGTTAAATAACCAATAAAACACAGTCTAATTTTACTAAACCAAATATTGCTAAAAATACTTGTTCTGCAATGGTTAACATACATATACTTATTTACAAATTAACATACGGAATTTGTTGTTAGGAAAGAGCGACTTACCTGTCGTGTTTGATTCCTCTATTAGCCTTGGAGAAACATTATATTTAAAATCTGCTATGAAAAGGCATAACTCATTTCCTTTATTTCAGAAAATTAATTATTAATTTTTAAGACATTTCTATCCATGTAAGTACTTACATTAGCGTCTAGAAATAAGAAAAGTATAAATATTTAGGAAGTATAATTAGCGATAATGGAATATGTGATGAAGACATAAGACATCGATTAGTTTTATGAAAAAGCACCATACGCCAATTAAACCCACTTTTATGGTCCGCTAAATCGGGCTACAAAGATCAATATTTATAAAGCCATTGTTGAACCAATTACCACCTATGGGTCAGAATGTTGGACAATCAACGAAAAGAACCGCAGGAAGATTGAAGCTGTAGAAATGGACTATCTTAGACGAGCTTCCAGAGTTTCTCGTCAGGAAAGTGTAAGGAATGACGTAATAAGGGAAAGAACAAATAGATAAGAAACTGTAATAGAAAATATAAAACGTAAACAGCTTTCCTGGTATGGACACCTAATGATAATGAGTGAAGAAATAATACCTGTGAGTGTGTTCAAATACAGACCTAGCAACAGAAGAAAAAGAGGCAGACCTAGATTAAAATGGATAGAAGGAATCGAAAGGAGCATGGAAGTAAAGAATCTGAAGGATGAAAATACACAGAATAAGTTGATACTGAAACTGAAATGCGGAATGCGGCAGTAGCTGTGAGATCCCCGCCAATATATATATATGTTCTCTTTTATGTTTGTATATCTGTAAATTTTCCCAAATGTTCATTATGGTGCCTTTGTGTGGTATATGTTTTATTAGTGTTACATTGGTTATGTCTGGGAATTCATGTCCTGTGTTTATTGCATGTGTGGCTAAAACAGAAAACAAACTAATACCTGAACAAATACAAATCAATACAAAACATGACACAATATTCAAAGCACTCAACATAGAAAATACACAAAAAATTAACACATACACCACAATCACACACAATAAAACCAATTTGAATTACCAGAAGCCAACAGGAAGCCACAGTAATAATAGTCAACCAACAAAACATATGTACTTCACCAGACAAAAAACCGGAAGGCTGAGGATGGGTACAAGATAGTACCCGAAACATGTTCCAATAAAGGATAAAAATAATATCTTGAGGTAAATTTAATTATAAATATTAATTGTATTATATATATCAAGAAACGGACTGTAGCAAAAAGTGACTAAATATATATATATATATATATATATATATATATATATTGTAGCATGACAGATAATCCACACAATGGTACATTACTCAATGATCATTAATAAAGCTCTAATATATGGAATATCCAGATGAGAATTAATTAAAATGCACTGTTTAATAATATATTCACAAGAAAGGTTGAATAAAGAAAATTTCTGCAAATAATATAATATAATACAAATTTAAAAACCCAGAAGACTAAAAATAATAATAACAAAATTACCCAGGTAAGATAGAAGCAGGCAATTAATATACCCCGTCAAAGAAACCAGACCAGAAGAAACGAAGGCATACACGGCGAAAAACTACAGAAGAAGGAAGAATAGTCAAAACTACCACTACTGAAGACAGAAGAAAGAAGAATAGTTAAAACTAAAGAAGAGAGAAGACTAACTAAATCTACTGAAGAAAGAAGAAGGAAGACTAATTAAAACTATTACTACAGAAGAAAGAAGAAAGAAGACTAATTAAGACTACCAATACTGAAGAATGAAGAAAGAAGAACAATCAAAGCTACTGAAGACAGAAGAAAGAAGAACAATCAAAGCTACTGAAGAAAGAAGAAAGAAGAACAATCAAAACTAAAGAAGAAAGAAGAACAATTAAAACTCAAAGAAGAAAGAAGAACAAACTAAATCTAATGAAGAAAAAAGAACTAATTAAAACTACTACTACTGAAGAATGAAGAAGGAAGAATAAAGAAGAACCAAACTCAAAGAAGAAAGAAGAAGAATAAAAATAAGAACTACAGAAGAAAGAAGAAGGAAGGATAATCCAAAACTACAGAAGAAGGAAGAATAACCAAACTCAAAGAAGAAAGAAGAATAATTAAGACGACCCATATAAAACAAAAACCCCATAGGGAAAGAACCCCCAAAAACCCCCAAAATCAATGAATGCCCAAAGAGAAAGTATAACACATTAAAAAACCATATCACTGTAAAACTGACAAAAAACTAAAAGCGTTAGCTGTAGTAAATATTAGTGCATTCAAAAAGTTATTGTGTAATGTGTATAAACAAATCTTCACAGTTCCCCCATGGTTGAATATTTCATATTAAAAACTAGAAAAAGACTAGTAAATATAGTAATAATTCACCATGGAAAAGTGTAAGTGATCAAATTATAACTAATAAACTTTAAGCAAGGTGCATGAGTAGCAGTACAAAGTAACAAACTTTAAGTTTTGTGAACAGTGTCTACTTTGATAATGAAGTAGTAATTTTACTAATAAAAAGCTACTAAAACTGTATGAACATTCCATAGAATGGAATATAACTTAGATAGCCAGGGTTATACTTTAAGAGGGGGCATAAATCTTATAAAATGGGGAATTACAGAACTAACTGTTTATGATGAAGTTGTAGAAGGTATTAACAATTATATATGGATCCAAATGTTGGGTTCCAATTAAATATAGCATTTAGATAAGTAAGGGTTAGTCATAAGAAATATTAGTATTATAATTGTTATTTTATTGTTCATGTTAATTTAGGAATGCATTATCTAAAATTAGATATCATTCCAATGTTGTAGAAATACTTTTTATTATGTTATTAGGTGATATACCAAAACAATGTTATTAAGAACACCAGTTTTATATATCTGGGTGTTATATTTTAATTGTATAATCTATAATTACTGTTATGCCAGATCAGAGAACTAATTTTTAATCAAATATATCAGAGTCAGAAGTCAGAGAAGGAAATAAAATAATTACATTAGTAAAACATTCTGCAAATAGCCACAATTCAAATCTAGGCAATATAATAAAGTTAAAATGCAGAATAATTAATAAACCTAATCTTATAAACCAGTCAAACTGACAATATTTAGGCAAGATACACCCAACATATTAAATACTATGTAAATAAGGCTTTCTAAAGATATGGTCATTCTATGAGTAAAATTATTTATTTGTATAATGAAATACCATTTGAAACTGAAATAGATTCACTAACATGATCATAAGGGGAGTCATATACAACTGAATTGTATGAAAAAACCATCATTAATATACTAAATTGCCATAAAATAAGTGAGAATTGACAATTATAACAATTTCAGATTTTATGGAATAATAATTATATTAGGTAAAATGGCTATTATTTACTTAGAAGACAGGAAGTAAAAATTTAGGCCGACCTTCCCAAAAAATATAAGAAATATGATTTTCTGATAAAACTTTGTAATACTAACTTAATTACTATCAAAATAAGTAGAATAGAATAGTGAAAACGAATATGTATTTTATATTGCAAACAGTTAACTAATAACGAATTTATTTTATGAACATAATGTACATTTTTAAAGTGTATCGGAAGTTATGGCAATTTTAAACAATGTCTGAACTATATTATATAGGCTAAGATTTTCATGAGATAAAGGAAATACAGACAGTTCATTATTATACCTCGAAGAGAGCACTTCTTGTGAATATTTGATTGAACCAACCTTTAATGGACGTTATGCTACAACGGAGTTCTGAATCATTTTATGTAAACTAAATTTTTAACTATTTTAATGAAAGTGAAGTGGTGAAGTTGACCCACGAACTACATAACACCTATAAACGAAATCACATATAACCAATTACATGAAATAACACTGAAATCGCATCAAACACCAAGTGAAAATTCGAGGTTAACTGACACACATAAACACCAGTTGATATACCTATTTAACAACATTTTTACACCAAGTGAACGTTTCCATCTAACACCAGTGACAATAAACTATACCCCAGAAGATCATATACCGTAGCGAAGAACATTTAACCGAAGAAGGGACATATTATCTCAACAAGTACGTTGTTTACATTAGAAGCTTTCAACGCGCATGCGTCAGGCGGCCATTCTGATCCAGTTCCGTCACCTCAATTAGAGACGACTAACTGCTTTCTGGTTTGAACAAAATTATATATAAACTTTTATTATTAATAATTACCAGTATATTGTTTAAATTTAAGACCTTTTTTGAATTGTAAGTGTTATACTTTCATGTCCCTGACCTTCTCTGGCTTTTTATATAAATAACCGTTCAAAGAACCTGTTTAAATAATACAACTGTAAAACTTCTAATATCGACCGACCCAGAGCGAGTTGATATGGCTTGTAACCTCGATTAATTAATCGACCAACCTTATTATTGTATTTAATAAACGTATTTGTTTGTTTTTTGGTAAATTGGAGTTGATTTCTCTTATAAAAGGACATAATCATTTATTAACCAAGAAAAATAGATAATCTTTAAAGGCAGTATATGCGAAACTACAACATTTCAAGAGTAAGAAGAAGAGAGCCGTTTTCGCCTAACTTGAAGTTAATTGGATTATCTTTTTAACAAATTTACCGAACAGAAATTTATTACCAAATTAAACACCTTACTATTATAATTATAATTACGATCCACAACCTCAATTTATTACTAAATATTAAGCACATAAATACTTCGAAAATATTTTTTCCGAAATTATTTTTTTTTATAAATATAAATTTTAAATTTATATTTTGTTTCAATTTGCTACACAGCAAAATACACTTTATTTAATTGATGGTAATAACATCCCAATTACCAATAACAAAGACCAGGAACTTTACCAAATCGACGATTCCCAGAGCGGAACGTCACTACTACACATACACACCATAAAAATTATCCTGGATAATATTATACCAGAATACTCTACAATTTCAATTAGAGTATGGTTTTATTACCAAAGCGAAGATCAACAGTAAGAGCTTAGAAGACAAGAAGATATTAGCTACGTTACTACACACATTTTTACAACCGTTATTTATTTCACATTATCGTTTTATTACAAATTTGGTGAACCCAACTTGTGGGGCTCGATTACCGCAGAATACCAGAACAAACAACACTTTATAAATTTAATTATAATTTGTAATAAATAAGTTTTATTACAAACTTGGCGTCCAACTAAAGGGCTGTAATTAGGGTTTGAAAGGCGGTAATTACTTACCCAATTCCTAATTCAGCTTGGCAGCGGTTACCCAGCCAGGGAATCAGGGAAAATAATGCGTTGTGCCACATCAAAGAAGAGAGCGGCGGAGGCCGAGAAAGAACTCGATATGGATAATAAGGAGGCGACCCCAGTGGAGGACGTGGAAAAGATATTAGAACGGGTGGAACATAAACAACCAGCACCACCAAAGAAACAACTCGAAGTACCCACTCAAACAGGGGAAGTCCATATCCGGGAGGAACAGTTGGAAAGACAATCAGAATGATCACAGTTGCACACCACTATGTAAAAATTATCCCAATTAGCGCTTTCAAGCTTCACAGCCCATCGTCAGATTGGAATAGACACAAAATAAGTGGAAACAACCCCTTCACCCCTCTCCCCCACCATGCTCACACACAACAAGCTATAATATGAATGACCCTTCCCCACCCCCTAAACCCTGTCACACCATCTGTAGAGTTACATATTTTTTCTAGCAAATTCCTTGTGTTTCAGTGTTGTGTGTGTGTGTGTGTGTGTGTGTGTGTGTGTGTGTGTGTGTGTGTGTGTGTGTGTGTGTGTGCATCCTTTTAAACTACCCACTTCCTCTCCACACACGTGGGTCAGTCAACACCCTTATTTTAAAGCATCCAAATAGTACTATGCAAAATAATTCTTAATATTATCTATCTGTCCTCTATCATTTACTTCTTAATCATGTTATAAAATATTTCTTCATTATCAAATTTAATTTTAATATTAATTAAATTGTCTAACCCTTTTTCTTTCTCTTTCAATATTTCTAACTCCTCTCTAAGCTTCCTTTCAACTGTGTTATTCACTACTTTTACAATTTCGTATTCTTCCAAAGGATTAACAAACTTATGGTTGTCTTCTATGAAATGTCTTGCATATAACGAATTGGTTGTTCTATTACCTTTAACAAATCTATCTATCTATCTATGAAATGCAAGACATTTCATAGAAGACAACCATAAGTTTGTTAATCCTTTGGAAGAATACGAAATTGTAAAAGTAGTGAATAACACAGTTGAAAGGAAGCTTAGAGAGGAGTTAGAAATATTGAAAGAGAGAGAAAAAGGGTTAGACAATTTAATTAATATTAAAATTAAATTTGATAATGAAGAAATATTTTATAACATGATTAAGAAGTAAATGATAGAGGACAGATAGATAATATTAAGAATTATTTTGCATAGTACTATTTGGATGCTTTAAAATAAGGGTGTTGACTGACCCACGTGTGTGGAGAGGAAGTGGGTAGTTTAAAAGGATGCACACACACACACACACACACACACACACACACACACACACACACACACACACACACACACACACACACACACACACACACAACACTGAAACACAAGGAATTTGCTAGAAAAAATATGTAACTCTACAGATGGTGTGACAGGGTTTAGGGGGTGGGGAAGGGTCATTCATATTATAGCTTGTTGTGTGTGAGCATGGTGGGGGAGAGGGGTGAAGGGGTTGTTTCCACTTATTTTGTGTCTATTCCAATCTGACGATGGGCTGTGAAGCTTGAAAGCGCTAATTGGGATAATTTTTACATAGTGGTGTGCAACTGTGATCATTCTGATTGTGATTTCAACCACTAACACAAATTTCTTCATTAAAAGTTGGAAAGACCTTCACAAGTGGAAAACACGACAATCCAAGAGATGTTCAGAGTGATGATGGAAGAAATCAAATCCAGTAGCAAGAAGATGGAAGAAAACTTAAGGAAGGACAACCAAGCAACAAAAGAAGAGTTGAAGAATGATAACCAATCGTTAAAAGAAGAATTGAAGAAGGACAACCAAGCAACCAAGGAAGAATTAAGTAAGAAAATGGATTCTACCACAGAAGAAAATAATAAAAGATTAGAAGATTTGAAGAATGATAACCAATCTTTAAGGGAAGAATTGAAGAAGGACAACCAAGAAACAAAAGAAGAATTGGGCCGTAAAATAGAAAGGACCAATAAGAGAATTGAGGAAACCAGTAAAAAGGTGGAAAAGAAAATGGAAGAAAATAAGAAGAATTTGGAAGAAAAGATGGAAGAAACCAATAAGAAAATCGAAAGTGATCATCAACAGTTAAGGAAAGAGTTAAGAGAGGACTACCAACGGTTAAGAGAAGAAATAAGGGAGGATAACCGACGATGGCATAAGGAAATGAAAGAAGACAGGGAAGAGGAAAGAAGGGATAGAAAAGAATACAGACAAATCTTGAAGGAAGGTTTGAGTGAAATAGATAAAAACGTCACATCCTTGGATGAAGAATTGGATAAGACACTGGGCAACAGCAAACCAGAACGAAAGGAAATACCAAACAATAAAACAATGGAGCCAGTGATAGTGTTACCTGAAAAGAAAACGAACGGGAAGAAAGAAAATACTAAGGATATGGAAGTGAAACAAAAGAGAATGAAAAGAAGGCATCCAAACAAATTAATGAAAACAAGGGAAGAAATGGAAATGATGAACCATGGTTTATTTGATAATGATAATATCCCTATTACCAACAATGAAGAAATCGTGAGTTCCAGAAATTATGGAAATAGATTGATGGTAATCTCAGAAATGGTTTACCAGCAGACAGTAGTTTACCACGGGGAAGTGATCAGAGGTAAATGGAATACAACAGGGATGGAGATATATGGTAGATTGTCAATGGTATCATTGATCATTGATGGACCAGAGACGTACTGGTATATAAAACACTATGATAGAGGGAGCCGAATAAGCTTAGCAGCCAACAAAGGAATAGCAGCTAGGAAAATGAAATACAAAACAAAGGCCAGAGATGTCACTAGTACCGGAACGATGATGAAGACTATGGTCATCCGGACAATGAGAGCAAATGAAGTGACAGACTACGGTTAAGTCTAATACCATACACCTCCACAAAAAGGGACTGATGTTATGATAACCGGCAATGGCAAAAAACTATGTCAAAGAAGAAGAAATTATGAGCAATTGTCCAACCTAATAAAAATCTTCAACCTGGGTATTTAAAAGAAAAATAATTATAAGAAGTACATTTGAAATAAAGAAAAGAAGAGAGCTAATACCATATTTAGGGTAATAATATGATATGTTAACCATATTTATGAAAAAATATTATGAGTAATTGAATGTATGGAAGAAAGAATTTAAAAGTAAAAATTCAAAAATGAAGTAATGACTACTTACTACCTATTATTTAGAAAACAATTTATGAATCAAAAAGAAAATGAATTTTGAATTAAACCACAAAATTCAGAAACCCAAGTAAGAACAACTTACTACCTTATCTTAAAAACAACTTTTAGAAATGAACAAGAAGAAAAAAAAAATTTGGATAACACATTACAAACAATAATATATGGAACCAATTCTGAAAAACTTTCAAGAATAAAGAAATGGCAGTACAAACCACTGATACAATTTAAATGAATAAACTTATTGTGAAGTAAAATTAATGAGAATTTTATGTCAAATATACAGAGATATTAAACATATGTAATTAATAATTAAAGAGTGCATTTGGATAAAAAGCAAGAGCAGGATAACAGTGTGAAAAAAGGAAGAAAAATCTATATATAAATAAATCCATAAGGAAAAGATGATCATATAATAAATGTCAATTATAAGAAGTACAATTAAAAGAGTAATTGAAAAAACATAATACTAGTGGAATGATTCAAAATATAATACAAAATATATGCTACCCATGACCGGAAGGAGATTGTGATAACTGTCAAAAAATGACAGAGAATTAAAAACTTTACACTGAATAAGGAGTGATAATTATATTATACCAGCTTCCAATCACAAGGAGAAATAAAATGACAGCAGAGCTAACCATTGAGAAAAATAACTGAGATAGAGATTCACTAAGATAGAAATATTAATAGATCTGTTCGTATACGAAGTGAAATATCCAAAGATATTTAATTTTTTTTTATATAGTCATAAGGTGGACTATTCTTATATAATTTTATTAATGACTGTCTGAGATAAGTCCAGCAGTATTATTATGTATTGGTCAGAGATGATTTACCTCTGTAATCAATAAATGACGTAGTATGGCCAGCAGAGTGAGATGCCTACAGAGCCCCTCTGGACACTGCCCCAGCTAACGTATTAGGGAATTTTAGGGAATAAATATCCCAAGGATAAAGAAACGAGTTAAGAAGAAAATGGAAAAATAAAAAATAACGAACCTCAGATGACTATTACTATCAGTAAGAATCCAGTTAATAATGAGATATAGATAAGCTCAAAAATATAGGAGAAAAAATTTTAGAAATGTGAAGGAAGTAAAGAAATATAATTTATAATATAATGTCATAAGCAATTACTTCAGACAAACTAAGTATGATCTGAACTAATCACTTCTGGAAGAGAGCAATCTGTAGCATGACAGATAATCCACACAAATACATTACTCAATGATCATTAATAAAGCTCTAATATATGGAATATCCAGATGAGAATTAATTAAAATGCACTGTTTAATAATATATTCACAAGAAAGGTTGAATAAAGAAAATTTCTGCAAATAATATAATATAATACAAATTTAAAAACCCAGAAGACTAAAAATAATAATAACAAAATTACCCAGGTAAGATAGAAGCAGGCAATTAATATACCCCGTCAAAGAAACCAGACCAGAAGAAACGAAGGCATACACGGCGAAAAACTACAGAAGAAGGAAGAATAGTCAAAACTACCACTACTGAAGACAGAAGAAAGAAGAATAATTAAAACTAAAGAAGAAAGAAGACTAATTATAACTACTACTACAGAAGAAGGAAGAAAGAAGAACAATCAAAGCTACTGAAGACAGAAGAAACAAAACTAATCAAAACTCAAAGAAGAAAGAAGAATAATTAAAACTACTATTACTGAAGAATGAAGAAAGAAGAACAATCAAAGATACAGAAGACAGAAGAAGGAAGAATAATTAAAACTACCACTACTGAAGACAGAAGAAAGAAGAATAATTAAAACTAAAGAAAAAAGAAGACTAATTATAACTACTACTACAGAAGAAGGAAGAAAGAAGAACAATCAAAGCTACTGAAGAAAGAAGAAAAAAGAACAATTAAAACTCAAAGAAGACAGAAGAACAATCAAAGCTACTGAAGACAGAAGAAAGAAGAATAATTAAAACTAAAGAAGAAAGAAGACTAATTAAAACTACTACTACAGAAGAAGGAAGAAAGAAGAACAATCTAAGCTACTGAAGAAAGAAGAAAGAAGAACAATTGAAACTCAAAGAAGACAGAAGAACAATCAAAGCTACTGAAGACAGAAGAAAGAAGAATAATTAAAACCAAAGAAGAAAGAAGACTAATTATAACTACTACTACAGAAGAAGGAAGAAAGAAGAACAATCAAAGCTACTGAAGACAGAAGAAAGAAGACTAATTATAACTACTACTACAGAAGAAGGAAGAAAGAAGAACAATCAAAACTACTGAAGACAGAAGAAAGAAGAACAATCAAAGCTACTGAAGAAAGAAGACTAATTAAAACTACTGCTATTGAAGACAGAAGAAAGAAGAATAATTAAAACCAAATCTACTGAAGACAGAAGAAAGAAGAACAATCAAAGCTACTGAAGAAAGAAGACTAATTAAAACTAGAGAAGAAAGAAGACTAATTAAAACTAAAGAAGAGAGAAGACTAACTAAATCTACTGAAGAAAGAAGAAGGAAGACTAATTAAAACTATTACTACAGAAGAAAGAAGAAAGAAGACTAATTAAGACTACCAATACTGAAGAATGAAGAAAGAAGAACAATCAAAGCTACTGAAGACAGAAGAAAGAAGAACAATCAAAGCTACTGAAGAAAGAAGAAAGAAGAACAATCAAAGCTAAAGAAGAAAGAAGAACAATTAAAACTCAAAGAAGAAAGAAGAACAAACTAAATCTAATGAAGAAAAAAGAACTAATTAAAACTACTACTACTGAAGAATGAAGAAGGAAGAATAAAGAAGAACCAAACTCAAAGAAGAAAGAAGAATAATAAAAATAAGAACTACAGAAGAAAGAAGAAGGAAGGATAATCCAAAACTACAGAAGAAGGAAGAATAACCAAACTCAAAGAAGAAAGAAGAATAATTAAGACGACCCATATAAAACAAAAACCCCATAGGGAAAGAACCCCCCAAAAAACCCCAAAATCAATGAATGCCCAAAGAGAAAGTATAACACATTAAAAAACCATATCACTGTAAAACTGACAAAAAACTAAAAGCGTTAGCTGTAGTAAATATTAGTGCATTCAAAAAGTTATTGTGTAATGTGTATAAACAAATCTTCACAGTTCCCCCATGGTTGAATATTTCATATTAAAAACTAGAAAAAGACTAGTAAATATAGTAATAATTCACCATGGAAAAGTGTAAGTGATCAAATTATAACTAATAAACTTTAAGCAAGGTGCATGAGTAGCAGTACAAAGTAACAAACTTTAAGTTTTGTGAACAGTGTCTACTTTGATAATGAAGTAGTAATTTTACTAATAAAAAGCTACTAAAACTGTATGAACATTCCATAGAATGGAATATAACTTAGATAGCCAGGGTTATACTTTAAGAGGGGGCATAAATCTTATAAAATGGGGAATTACAGAACTAACTGTTTATGATGAAGTTGTAGAAGGTATTAACAATTATATATGGATCCAAATGTTGGGTTCCAATTAAATATAGCATTTAGATAAGTAAGGGTTAGTCATAAGAAATATTAGTATTATAATTGTTATTTTATTGTTCATGTTAATTTAGGAATGCATTATCTAAAATTAGATATCATTCCAATGTTGTAGAAATACTTTTTATTATGTTATTAGGTGATATACCAAAACAATGTTATTAAGAACACCAGTTTTATATATCTGGGTGTTATATTTTAATTGTATAATCTATAATTACTGTTATGCCAGATCAGAGAACTAATTTTTAATCAAATATATCAGAGTCAGAAGTCAGAGAAGGAAATAAAATAATTACATTAGTAAAACATTCTGCAAATAGCCACAATTCAAATCTAGGCAATATAATAAAGTTAAAATGCAGAATAATTAATAAACCTAATCTTATAAACCAGTCAAACTGACAATATTTAGGCATAACCCAACATATTAAATACTATGTAAATAAGGCTTTCTAAAGATATGGTCATTCTATGAGTAATATTATTTATTTGTATAATGAAATACCATTTGAAACTGAAATAGATTCACTAACATGATCATAAGGGGAGTCATATACAACTGAATTGTATGAAAAAACCATCATTAATATACTAAATTGCCATAAAATAAGTGAGAATTGACAATTATAACAATTTCAGATTTTATGGAATAATAATTATATTAGGTAAAATGGCTATTATTTACTTAGAAGACAGGAAGTATAAATTTAGGCCGACCTTCCCAAAAAATATAAGAAATATGATTTTCTGATAAAACTTTGTAATACTAACTTAATTACTATCAAAATAAGTAGAATAGAATAGTGAAAACGAATATGTATTTTATATTGCAGACAGTTAACTAATAACGAATTTATTTTATGAACATAATGTACATTTTTAAAGTGTATCGGAAGTTATGGCAATTTTAAACAATGTCTGAACTATATTATATAGGCTAAGATTTTCATGAGATGAAGGAAATACAGACAGTTCATTATTATACCTCGAAGAGAGCACTTCTTGTGAATATTTGATTGAACCAACCTTTAATGGACGTTATGCTACAACGGAGTTCTGAATCATTTTATGTAAACTAAATTTTTAACTATTTTAATGAAAGTGAAGTGGTGAAGTTGACCCACGAACTACATAACACCTATAAACGAAATCACATATAACCAATTACATGAAATAACACTGAAATCGCATCAAACACCAAGTGAAAATTCGAGGTTAACTGACACACATAAACACCAGTTGATATATCTATTTAACAACATTTTTACACCAAGTGAACGTTTCCATCTAACACCAGTGACAATAAACTATACCCCAGAAGATCATATACCGTAGCGAAGAACATTTAACCGAAGAAGGGACATATTATCTCAACAAGTACGTTGTTTACATTAGAAGCTTTCAACGCGCATGCGTCAGGCGGCCATTCTGATCCAGTTCCGTCACCTCAATTAGAGACGACTAACTGCTTTCTGGTTTGAACAAAATTATATATAAACTTTTATTATTAATAATTACCAGTATATTGTTTAAATTTAAGACCTTTTTTGAATTGTAAGTGTTATACTTTCATGTCCCTGACCTTCTCTGGCTTTTTATATAAATAACCGTTCAAAGAACCTGTTTAAATAATACAACTGTAAAACTTCTAATATCGACCGACCCAGAGCGAGTTGATATGGCTTGTAACCTCGATTAATTAATCGACCAACCTTATTATTGTATTTAATAAACGTATTTGTTTGTTTTTTGGTAAATTGGAGTTGATTTCTCTTATAAAAGGACATAATCATTTATTAACCAAGAAAAATAGATAATCTTTAAAGGCAGTATATGCGAAACTACAACATTTCAAGAGTAAGAAGAAGAGAGCCGTTTTCGCCTAACTTGAAGTTAATTGGATTATCTTTTTAACAAATTTACCGAACAGAAATTTATTACCAAATTAAACACCTTACTATTATAATTATAATTACGATCCACAACCTCAATTTATTACTAAATATTAAGCACATAAATACTTCGAATATATTTTTTCCGAAATTATTTTTTTTTATAAATATAAATTTTAAATTTATATTTTGTTTCAATTTGCTACACAGCAAAATACACTTTATTTAATTGATGGTAATAACATCCCAATTACCAATAACAAAGACCAGGAACTTTACCAAATCGACGATTCCCAGAGCGGAACGTCACTACTACACATACACACCATAAAAATTATCCTGGATAATATTATACCAGAATACTCTACAATTTCAATTAGAGTATGGTTTTATTACCAAAGCGAAGATCAACAGTAAGAGCTTAGAAGACAATAAGATATTAGCTACGTTACTACACACATTTTTACAACCGTTATTTATTTCACATTATCGTTTTATTACAAATTTGGTGAACCCAACTTGTGGGGCTCGATTACCGCAGAATACCAGAACAAACAACACTTTATAAATTTAATTATAATTTGTAATAAATAAGTTTTATTACAAACTTGGCGTCCAACTAAAGGGCTGTAATTAGGGGTTGAAAGGCGGTAATTACTTACCCAATTCCTAATTCAGCTTGGCAGCGGTTACCCAGCCAGGGAATCAGGGAAAATAATGCGTCGTGCCACATCAAAGAAGTGAGCGGCGGAGGCCGAGAAAGAACTCGATATGGATAATAAGGAGGCGACCCCAGTGGAGGACGTGGAAAAGATATTAGAACGGGTGGAACATAAACAACCAGCACCACCAAAGAAACAACTCGAAGTACCCACTCAAACAGGGGAAGTCCATATCCGGGAGGAACAGTTGGAAAGACCTTCACAAGTGGAAAACACGACAATCCAAGAGATGTTCAGAGTGATGATGGAAGAAATCAAATCCAGTAGCAAGAAGATGGAAGAAAACTTAAGGAAGGACAACCAAGCAACAAAAGAAGAGTTGAAGAATGATAACCAATCGTTAAAAGGAGAATTGAAGAAGGACAACCAAGCAACCAAGGAAGAATTAAGTAAGAAAATGGATTCTACCACAGAAGAAAATAATAAAAGATTAGAAGATTTGAAGAATGATAACCAATCTTTAAGGGAAGAATTGAAGAAGGACAACCAAGAAACAAAAGAAGAATTGGGCCGTAAAATAGAAAGGACCAATAAGAGAATTGAGGAAACCAGTAAAAAGGTGGAAAAGAAAATGGAAGAAAATAAGAAGAATTTGGAAGAAAAGATGGAAGAAACCAATAAGAAAATCGAAAGTGATCATCAACAGTTAAGGAAAGAGTTAAGAGAGGACTACCAACGGTTAAGAGAAGAAATAAGGGAGGATAACCGACGATGGCATAAGGAAATGAAAGAAGACAGGGAAGAGGAAAGAAGGGATAGAAAAGAATACAGACAAATCTTGAAGGAAGGTTTGAGTGAAATAGATAAAAACGTCACATCCTTGGATGAAGAATTGGATAAGACACTGGGCAACAGCAAACCAGAACGAAAGGAAATACCAAACAATAAAACAATGGAGCCAGTGATAGTGTTACCTGAAAAGAAAACGAACGGGAAGAAAGAAAATACTAAGGATATGGAAGTGAAACAAAAGAGAATGAAAAGAAGGCATCCAAACAAATTAATGAAAACAAGGGAAGAAATGGAAATGATGAACCATGGTTTATTTGATAATGATAATATCCCTATTACCAACAATGAAGAAATCGTGAGTTCCAGAAATTATGGAAATAGATTGATGGTAATCTCAGAAATGGTTTACCAGCAGACAGTAGTTTACCACGGGGAAGTGATCAGAGGTAAATGGAATACAACAGGGATGGAGATATATGGTAGATTGTCAATGGTATCATTGATCATTGATGGACCAGAGACGTACTGGTATATAAAACACTATGATAGAGGGAGCCGAATAAGCTTAGCAGCCAACAAAGGAATAGCAGCTAGGAAAATGAAATACAAAACAAAGGCCAGAGATGTCACTAGTACCGGAACGATGATGAAGACTATGGTCATCCGGACAATGAGAGCAAATGAAGTGACAGACTACGGTTAAGTCTAATACCATACACCTCCACAAAAAGGGACTGATGTTATGATAACCGGCAATGGCAAAAAACTATGTCAAAGAAGAAGAAATTATGAGCAATTGTCCAACCTAATAAAAATCTTCAACCTGGGTATTTAAAAGAAAAATAATTATAAGAAGTACATTTGAAATAAAGAAAAGAAGAGAGCTAATACCATATTTAGGGTAATAATATGATATGTTAACCATATTTATGAAAAAATATTATGAGTAATTGAATGTATGGAAGAAAGAATTTAAAAGTAAAAATTCAAAAATGAAGTAATGACTACTTACTACCTATTATTTAGAAAACAATTTATGAATCAAAAAGAAAATGAATTTTGAATTAAACCACAAAATTCAGAAACCCAAGTAAGAACAACTTACTACCTTATCTTAAAAACAACTTTTAGAAATGAACAAGAAGAAAAAAAAAATTTGGATAACACATTACAAACAATAATATATGGAACCAATTCTGAAAAACTTTCAAGAATAAAGAAATGGCAGTACAAACCACTGATACAATTTAAATGAATAAACTTATTGTGAAGTAAAATTAATGAGAATTTTATGTCAAATATACAGAGATATTAAACATATGTAATTAATAATTAAAGAGTGCATTTGGATAAAAAGCAAGAGCAGGATAACAGTGTGAAAAAAGGAAGAAAAATCTATATATAAATAAATCCATAAGGAAAAGATGATCATATAATAAATGTCAATTATAAGAAGTACAATTAAAAGAGTAATTGAAAAAACATAATACTAGTGGAATGATTCAAAATATAATACAAAATATATGCTACCCATGACCGGAAGGAGATTGTGATAACTGTCAAAAAATGACAGAGAATTAAAAACTTTACACTGAATAAGGAGTGATAATTATATTATACCAGCTTCCAATCACAAGGAGAAATAAAATGACAGCAGAGCTAACCATTGAGAAAAATAACTGAGATAGAGATTCACTAAGATAGAAATATTAATAGATCTGTTCGTATACGAAGTGAAATATCCAAAGATATTTAATTTTTTTTATATAGTCATAAGGTGGATATTCTTATATAATTTTATTAATGACTGTCTGAGATAAGTCCAGCAGTATTATTATGTATTGGTCAGAGATGATTTACCTCTGTAATCAATAAATGACGTAGTATGGCCAGCAGAGTGAGATGCCTACAGAGCCCCTCTGGACACTGCCCCAGCTAACGTATTAGGGAATTTTAGGGAATAAATATCCCAAGGATAAAGAAACGAGTTAAGAAGAAAATGGAAAAATAAAAAATAACGAACCTCAGATGACTATTACTATCAGTAAGAATCCAGTTAATAATGAGATATAGATAAGCTCAAAAATATAGGAGAAAAAATTTTAGAAATGTGAAGGAAGTAAAGAAATATAATTTATAATATAATGTCATAAGCAATTACTTCAGACAAACTAAGTATGATCTGAACTAATCACTTCTGGAAGAGAGCAATCTGTAGCATGACAGATAATCCACACAAATACATTACTCAATGATCATTAATAAAGCTCTAATATATGGAATATCCAGATGAGAATTAATTAAAATGCACTGTTTAATAATATATTCACAAGAAAGGTTGAATAAAGAAAATTTCTGCAAATAATATAATATAATACAAATTTAAAAACCCAGAAGACTAAAAATAATAATAACAAAATTACCCAGGTAAGATAGAAGCAGGCAATTAATATACCCCGTCAAAGAAACCAGACCAGAAGAAACGAAGGCATACACGGCGAAAAACTACAGAAGAAGGAAGAATAGTCAAAACTACCACTACTGAAGACAGAAGAAAGAAGAATAATTAAAACTAAAGAAGAAAGAAGACTAATTATAACTACTACTACAGAAGAAGGAAGAAAGAAGAACAATCAAAGCTACTGAAGACAGAAGAAACAAAACTAATCAAAACTCAAAGAAGAAAGAAGAATAATTAAAACTACTATTACTGAAGAATGAAGAAAGAAGAACAATCAAAGATACAGAAGACAGAAGAAGGAAGAATAATTAAAACTACCACTACTGAAGACAGAAGAAAGAAGAATAATTAAAACTAAAGAAAAAAGAAGACTAATTATAACTACTACTACAGAAGAAGGAAGAAAGAAGAACAATCAAAGCTACTGAAGAAAGAAGAAAAAAGAACAATTAAAACTCAAAGAAGACAGAAGAACAATCAAAGCTACTGAAGACAGAAGAAAGAAGAATAATTAAAACTAAAGAAGAAAGAAGACTAATTAAAACTACTACTACAGAAGAAGGAAGAAAGAAGAACAATCTAAGCTACTGAAGAAAGAAGAAAGAAGAACAATTGAAACTCAAAGAAGACAGAAGAACAATCAAAGCTACTGAAGACAGAAGAAAGAAGAATAATTAAAACCAAAGAAGAAAGAAGACTAATTATAACTACTACTACAGAAGAAGGAAGAAAGAAGAACAATCAAAGCTACTGAAGACAGAAGAAAGAAGACTAATTATAACTACTACTACAGAAGAAGGAAGAAAGAAGAACAATCAAAACTACTGAAGACAGAAGAAAGAAGAACAATCAAAGCTACTGAAGAAAGAAGACTAATTAAAACTACTGCTACTGAAGACAGAAGAAAGAAGAATAATTAAAACCAAATCTACTGAAGACAGAAGAAAGAAGAACAATCAAAGCTACTGAAGAAAGAAGACTAATTAAAACTAGAGAAGAAAGAAGACTAATTAAAACTAAAGAAGAGAGAAGACTAACTAAATCTACTGAAGAAAGAAGAAGGAAGACTAATTAAAACTATTACTACAGAAGAAAGAAGAAAGAAGACTAATTAAGACTACCAATACTGAAGAATGAAGAAAGAAGAACAATCAAAGCTACTGAAGACAGAAGAAAGAAGAACAATCAAAGCTACTGAAGAAAGAAGAAAGAAGAACAATCAAAGCTAAAGAAGAAAGAAGAACAATTAAAACTCAAAGAAGAAAGAAGAACAAACTAAATCTAATGAAGAAAGAAGAACTAATTAAAACTACTACTACTGAAGAATGAAGAAGGAAGAATAAAGAAGAACCAAACTCAAAGAAGAAAGAAGAATAATAAAAATAAGAACTACAGAAGAAAGAAGAAGGAAGGATAATCCAAAACTACAGAAGAAGGAAGAATAACCAAACTCAAAGAAGAAAGAAGAATAATTAAGACGACCCATATAAAACAAAAACCCCATAGGGAAAGAACCCCCCAAAAAACCCCAAAATCAATGAATGCCCAAAGAGAAAGTATAACACATTAAAAAACCATATCACTGTAAAACTGACAAAAAACTAAAAGCGTTAGCTGTAGTAAATATTAGTGCATTCAAAAAGTTATTGTGTAATGTGTATAAACAAATCTTCACAGTTCCCCCATGGTTGAATATTTCATATTAAAAACTAGAAAAAGACTAGTAAATATAGTAATAATTCACCATGGAAAAGTGTAAGTGATCAAATTATAACTAATAAACTTTAAGCAAGGTGCATGAGTAGCAGTACAAAGTAACAAACTTTAAGTTTTGTGAACAGTGTCTACTTTGATAATGAAGTAGTAATTTTACTAATAAAAAGCTACTAAAACTGTATGAACATTCCATAGAATGGAATATAACTTAGATAGCCAGGGTTATACTTTAAGAGGGGGCATAAATCTTATAAAATGGGGAATTACAGAACTAACTGTTTATGATGAAGTTGTAGAAGGTATTAACAATTATATATGGATCCAAATGTTGGGTTCCAATTAAATATAGCATTTAGATAAGTAAGGGTTAGTCATAAGAAATATTAGTATTATAATTGTTATTTTATTGTTCATGTTAATTTAGGAATGCATTATCTAAAATTAGATATCATTCCAATGTTGTAGAAATACTTTTTATTATGTTATTAGGTGATATACCAAAACAATGTTATTAAGAACACCAGTTTTATATATCTGGGTGTTATATTTTAATTGTATAATCTATAATTACTGTTATGCCAGATCAGAGAACTAATTTTTAATCAAATATATCAGAGTCAGAAGTCAGAGAAGGAAATAAAATAATTACATTAGTAAAACATTCTGCAAATAGCCACAATTCAAATCTAGGCAATATAATAAAGTTAAAATGCAGAATAATTAATAAACCTAATCTTATAAACCAGTCAAACTGACAATATTTAGGCATAACCCAACATATTAAATACTATGTAAATAAGGCTTTCTAAAGATATGGTCATTCTATGAGTAATATTATTTATTTGTATAATGAAATACCATTTGAAACTGAAATAGATTCACTAACATGATCATAAGGGGAGTCATATACAACTGAATTGTATGAAAAAACCATCATTAATATACTAAATTGCCATAAAATAAGTGAGAATTGACAATTATAACAATTTCAGATTTTATGGAATAATAATTATATTAGGTAAAATGGCTATTATTTACTTAGAAGACAGGAAGTATAAATTTAGGCCGACCTTCCCAAAAAATATAAGAAATATGATTTTCTGATAAAACTTTGTAATACTAACTTAATTACTATCAAAATAAGTAGAATAGAATAGTGAAAACGAATATGTATTTTATATTGCAGACAGTTAACTAATAACGAATTTATTTTATGAACATAATGTACATTTTTAAAGTGTATCGGAAGTTATGGCAATTTTAAACAATGTCTGAACTATATTATATAGGCTAAGATTTTCATGAGATGAAGGAAATACAGACAGTTCATTATTATACCTCGAAGAGAGCACTTCTTGTGAATATTTGATTGAACCAACCTTTAATGGACGTTATGCTACAACGGAGTTCTGAATCATTTTATGTAAACTAAATTTTTAACTATTTTAATGAAAGTGAAGTGGTGAAGTTGACCCACGAACTACATAACACCTATAAACGAAATCACATATAACCAATTACATGAAATAACACTGAAATCGCATCAAACACCAAGTGAAAATTCGAGGTTAACTGACACACATAAACACCAGTTGATATATCTATTTAACAACATTTTTACACCAAGTGAACGTTTCCATCTAACACCAGTGACAATAAACTATACCCCAGAAGATCATATACCGTAGCGAAGAACATTTAACCGAAGAAGGGACATATTATCTCAACAAGTACGTTGTTTACATTAGAAGCTTTCAACGCGCATGCGTCAGGCGGCCATTCTGATCCAGTTCCGTCACCTCAATTAGAGACGACTAACTGCTTTCTGGTTTGAACAAAATTATATATAAACTTTTATTATTAATAATTACCAGTATATTGTTTAAATTTAAGACCTTTTTTGAATTGTAAGTGTTATACTTTCATGTCCCTGACCTTCTCTGGCTTTTTATATAAATAACCGTTCAAAGAACCTGTTTAAATAATACAACTGTAAAACTTCTAATATCGACCGACCCAGAGCGAGTCGATATGGCTTGTAACCTCGATTAATTAATCGACCAACCTTATTATTGTATTTAATAAACGTATTTGTTTGTTTTTTGGTAAATTGGAGTTGATTTCTCTTATAAAAGGACATAATCATTTATTAACCAAGAAAAATAGATAATCTTTAAAGGCAGTATATGCGAAACTACAACATTTCAAGAGTAAGAAGAAGAGAGCCGTTTTCGCCTAACTTGAAGTTAATTGGATTATCTTTTTAACAAATTTACCGAACAGAAATTTATTACCAAATTAAACACCTTACTATTATAATTATAATTACGATCCACAACCTCAATTTATTACTAAATATTAAGCACATAAATACTTCGAAAATATTTTTTCCGAAATTATTTTTTTTTTATAAATATAAATTTTAAATTTATATTTTGTTTCAATTTGCTACACAGCAAAATACACTTTATTTAATTGATGGTAATAACATCCCAATTACCAATAACAAAGACCAGGAACTTTACCAAATCGACGATTCCCAGAGCGGAACGTCACTACTACACATACACACCATAAAAATTATCCTGGATAATATTATACCAGAACACTCTACAATTTCAATTAGAGTATGGTTTTATTACCAAAGCGAAGATCAACAGTAAGAGCTTAGAAGACAAGAAGATATTAGCTACGTTACTTCACACATTTTTACAACCGTTATTTATTTCACATTATCGTTTTATTACAAATTTGGTGAACCCAACTTGTGGGGCTCGATTACCGCAGAATACCAGAACAAGCAACACTTTATAAATTTAATTATAATTTGTAATAAATAAGTAATAAATAAGTAAAATATTACAAATTTGACGTATCCAACGTGGGACAGAATAACACGACAGAAATATTATTTATCATTTTATTATTATTACTAGCACCACTAATTGTTTTATTACAATATATATATTATAACTACACTACTATGCGTTATTGTAATGTAATGTTGTGTGTGAGTACCCACCTGCTGTCTGATCTTGCAGATTCTTCCGACTAGGGCGTGTGGATTTTGGATTTGAAGTTCGCAAGCTAGTAATCTCAAATTATTACAACAACACACGAAATGGGTTACTTTAAAGGGGGAGAGTTTTGTGAGACTGGTAGGCTTTATCGTACAACAATAAAACACTGTTATATGGGGTAATAAAACGTTGTTTATTACACCAACAACACACAAGAATAGAATGGTTATAATCTTATGAATTTTCTTATAGTCTATACAGTGAATCGATGTTTTTCGATTGTTTAATAGTTGAAAGAAACTGAACTCGTTCTTTGCGAGTTAATTGCAATTTAAATTTGACTTTATTAATTGATTTGAATTTAACTAAATTTATTTAATTAATTTGAATCTAAGTGTTCATGAAACAAAATATAAAACTCTAAAATTAATTTGAATAATTAGTTAAAATAAATTAGACGTGACAGTCTAGTTCACGTTATTTCATTTTTAGTGATTCTACTTCTGATCTACTGCAGTATGATCTAAGATTAGATAGTCAGTTAAGATTTGTATAGCGCTTTTATACTACTTCTATTTCTTAACTCTAACTTACTAAAGCCTTACTGCTATACAGATTATCACAACGAATTTACTTTTTAATTACTAGAGTCTTTGCTTTTTGTTTGGCACCTGAATTATTTGAATTACAATGTTTTAATTGAAAAATAGAAAATTTGATCTGAAAAAATAAATAAATAGATTTTGCTTTCCTGTTACTGAAGAGGATGTCGTCCCGATTTGTCCCTCGTCGATTCGAGTCCTTGGTTAGAGAAAGTAATCTGCTTAGAACTGCTGGATTCGGTCGTGGAGTTCAAAATTCGGCAACACTCTGCTTCCTTGCTGTTTGTGAATATTTTAACGTCTGGTGTTGTCTGCTGGAACTGCTTCCTGTTCTCCGTCGATTTGCACGTTGCACGTCAGCGTGTGTGTGTGTGTGCTTCGTTCGGGCGGTCGCTCTGCTCGTCACCTGTTAACCAATAATTTAGACGGCCTCTCTGCTGTATTCTTGAAGTCTCGTCTTGAAGTCGGGTGGATCTCTTGCGTGCTTATTACTAACTGGTAGTACACAATAAGCTTAGTTGATGTCCTGAAGAGTATCTCGCCTTTACACAATTACGAGCTATACAGATGATCTGTAGTTAGTGTGTTCGTAATTGCGTGTGTGTTGACCACGTAGAATCTTCTTGTTGATCTTCACCGCTTTGGCTACTAGACGATCGAAGGACTACGTCTTAACTTCGTGAGTACTGACAGAAGAGTGATTTTTCCACCAGAAAACATCGCACTGGCCGGGGCTGCATGAAATGATTTCATTGGTCGAAACACTCTCCCTACCACATAAAATTTAGAATTCCCTTAGTCCGTGAGAATGAAGTCTGGTTCCCACAGACGGTGAATAGAATTATTATCTAATATTTAATCATCCGGCGGAACCACTTTGTCGCTAAGGATATCCTGTACTTATTTAATTTTGCAATAACTTGGTTGCAAATCAAGTTGTGTGAAATCTAAAATATACAATCTGTCATAAATTATTATCTTTATGACATAGTAAAATCTCTTTACTGTAACTCTATTTTAACAGAAGTTATTTGATTATTTTAATTAACTCTTACATTTGTTAATTATATTGCATCAAATTTGCACACGTCATTATTAATATCTCGGCAAACATTTTGGCTATGTTAGATTTCGCCTTTATTTATTAGTTTCCGAGATATTAATAATTAACAGTTTGGGTGTGGTCGCTTCCTTGTACAGCGAACTGATTACATAACGACCATGTGTGCGTTGCTTTACACAGCATTATTTTCAATGCGCTACATTCAAATGGAGTTTTAACTGTTAATTTTTATTTAAATATGGTTTCAGCATGCAGTAAACATATAACCCCAAATAGTTAATATTTGGTTCCGTTATAATATATATATATATTGTAACAAGACCCTTTCGTGGCTGTAATCCTTTCAAAGCCCCACTATTTGGGCTAGCCACTTGGTCACCAGACCGCTGTATGCCGGTCGTTACAAAAGAATAAAATGTATACAGAAAATTCAATAAAAAATAGAATTTTCAAATAATAAAATAAATTTGTTTATGTTTATAGAGGTATGTATAAGAGATAAATCTGTTTTTTAAAAGGTTCTGGTAAAATTTTAATAACAGGTAGGTATTTATTGACCGTCGAACACTTCTTGAAGATTTGCACCAAGTCTGGAGTTAAATAGATTAACTCCAGGTAATAATCGATTGGTGACTTTTCTGACTGGTCCAATATCTTGTTCAAAATAGAATATATTCTTCTCACTTAAGTCCTTCAGCCTTATAAATACCCTTAAATTACCCTGTGAAATAAGTACAGATACAAAATAATGGAAATATAAAGATATATTGACAATTTTAAACAAATAATCGATATTTTATCGATGGAGAGCAATTATCGACTCTGTCTCAGGAATTATCGATTGTGTCATACAGAACAAAATTTTATGTTATATTATATTAAAAGACAGGTTCTTTGAGCGATTAGAATTAATAGTCAGAGAAGGGTGACGAGAAAGTATAACATTAACAATTAAAAATATAAATACAATAATTACTATTCAATAGTATTTTAAATAATTCAGTATATAATATTTGAATAAATGTTTTGTCAAACCAATGAAGACTGACGTCACTGGTGATATGGTTAGCAGACTTCGTTTTCAAGATGGCCGCTACTCGAGTTGGACAAAGTCACAGCATATGCGTGGTGTCAAAAACTCACAATAAAATTACCTTCATCAAGGTCTAAAATGTCCCCGCACTGGTGTAATATGTCTGTTAATCTATTTGGTGTATTCTGGTGAAGTGTTCTGTGTAAACTTGTGTTAGTTAGTTTATTTTCTATGTGTTCAACTTCTGCGGTTAAGTTCTCAAGTTATTGGTTAGGATTTGCAGAATAAATCAGTTGAAATATAGTGTTTTACTTGTTTCTATCACTCGTATTATGTAGTTAAGTATTTGTTTTCACTATTGTCGTGATTGTATTAACAGCTTTAGCTGTAAAAAGTGTTTAAACCGCCTAACTCTCGTTTCACTGATTTCAATGGCTAAACGCTATTACCATCTTTCTCGATTTTAAAGAAACGTTTTTTTACACAACTGTCCAGCTTAATATTCAACAAAAGACTAATTAACTTGGTCATAAATCTTGCCCAGTTAATCCTTGAAAAAGTATTGTTAACATTTTTCGACTTCCCATACATATGATAAAATATTACATTATGTATGGAATTTATCTATTTTATTACTCACTTTTATGAATTATTAACCTTATTATTGGTTTAATCATCTCATTCCCTTTAAATTGATGTATTATAGTCCATATCTGTAGATATTTTGTGGAAATTAACAAATTTCTTTACTTTATGGAAATATAGGCTCAAAATTGGATTTCCGTCTTTATACAAAATCCCCTCCATTTAAATATTATTAATACTATTATAATAAATTTTAATTAGTCATATTCCTCTTCCTTTCCTCAAATACATATAAATTACACCTTTGAACTGGTTTTTTGTGTTAATCTTGGGTAAATTTGACATTGCTCTTTAAAATTAATTAATTTATATATTTTGACAATTTACAAAATGTTAAGGTATATTTCCTTATTATCATTTTAATTAATAGGATCATTCCTAGTAGTGGTTAATTGTGTTATCTTATATAAATCTTGGTAGTTTACAGGATTTATAAGTGAATTATACTATTTTATATTGGTTCTCTGATTTCACCAAATGGCCTAGATTTTAGAATTTTATATTTCTTTCTTTCTCAAATAATTTAAACTTAATTCCTCCTCTGACTTTACATAATTACAATTATATGAAAATAACATGATTTATAACTTATTCTGTTGTGTAGTAGTTAATTAACACTACAGTTATTTAAAATAAATAATTATGAACATGGTTTAGCAATCTGCACAATTGAACATATTGCAGATATGATTTGAACATATATCTTTTAACTATTTTTGAGCTAACATAGCATACCTATTAGAACATTATTACTGGTATGTAGGTTATTATTTATCAAACATAATTCTCTTTGAAACACATAACATAAATCTTATTTTCTAATAAACCTTAAAAATACATTTATTTAACACATTGATTTTAGGACTGTGAAATAACAGTCTATTTAAACATGTTACACTTATTCATACTATATTAGTATCAGTCCTTTCTGGTTTAAACCATTATTATTGTGATCCCCTACATCAGTAAACATTAACTCCCATACTCTATTTATTATCATTTTTTTTTTACAAATGTCTTGTAAATAAAGATTTACATTAAAATAATAAAATACTGGAAACCTTCCATTTTATTATTTTATTATGCTGTTTATTATTAGATTTTAAAGTTGTGATATAGCATACTACTAAGTTATAGTATCACCAACTTTAAGTTTATTGCTTTTTTTTTTTTTAAAAAACACTTACACAAATTCACTTTCACTGTTGGTTCTGATATTCTGAGTCTTATTATCTCAGACCAGACCTTTAGTAATCATGGACCGTTAAGACTAGTTTATTTTCTTTATTACACAATAGCTTTAGCCGGTGCACTTCTTATAACGCTATACAACACTTTAGTTTTTTCAATAATTACATTTTATAATATTTTGGGTATGTTATACTTTCTTTTGCATAGTTTTCGTGGGTTTGGGATTGATAGTAGTTTATATAATAATAGGTTTTATAACGGTGTTTCTTTCATACTATTTCTTCCTCTCCTCCTGTCTTCTTTCTTGTCCTTCTTCGTATCTTCCTTCTGGTCTTCATTCTTGTCCCTCTTCTAGTCTTCATTCTTGTCCCTCGTCTAGTCTTCATTCTTGTCCCTCGTCTAGTCTTCACTCTTCTGGTCTTCCTTCCTCATTCTTGGGTAAACCAAGGTACTTGGTGTTATCACGACTGAGGTTTAGTTTGGAGTATTTAATTTATTCACTGAACTGACTTTATTCTTCTATACAGGTTTCAGGGTATTGTTTTCCTCCTGTTCACAAACTTTATTCTTCCCTCTTCTTGGTTTTGGGATATTTTGGTATTCACCACTCTTTAATTGAATCTCTTTTTTCTTTGATATGGTCTTATATAACTGGTTTACTGCTCTGAGCTTCCTGGGTAACTTACTGGTATTATACTATGAGTTGATGAGTTGCTTCAATACTTTCTTTGGTTTCTTTTACCAGTGGTTTTTATATATTATGTAGTGAGGATTTTTTATCTTATTGTGGTTCATTCCTCTGATTTATTTAAATGTCATTCAATATTATTATAACATTTGTTGGTGTAATTAAACTTTATGATTTCACATGACTTAAAATGTAGTGGATTTTCTGTCACGCTACAGAATGCCCTTCTCCAGAAGTAATTTTTTCAGACTATACTTGCTTTGTCTGAAACAATTGCTTATGATAATTATTCTAAGTTTGTTACTATTTTGGACTTCCTTCCATTTTAAAATTTTCTTATTTATATTTGAGTTTATATCATTCTCACTTGATCTCCCTTGATAGTAATAGTCATCTGAGTTTCATATTTTGTTATTTCATTTTTATATTTCTTCTTAGTATTTTCTCCTTGGGATATTCTCTCCCTATCGTTCCCTACTTTGTGAGCTGGTTCAGTTCAGAGAGACACTGTACGCTACTTTCCTCTGCTGTCCAATACTTCACACATATTTGAGTACAGAGGCAAATCATCTCTGCTCAAAAAACATATTAATCCTGCTGGAATTATCATCAGACAGATTAAAAAAATTATTCAGAATAGTACACATGTGTTACTATTTAAAAAATATCTTTGGGATACTTCACTTATTACTTATTATACTTCTCAGAGGTTTTAATATTTCTATCTCAGTTGTTCATCTGACTTATTATCTGGATGTTTCTTTCATTTGATATTATGGTAGGAAGCTCTTCTATTATTACATTTTTTCAACTTTTCTTATCATATAAATCTTTTGGTTATAAATTCTTTATTACCTTCTGGTTTTTTCATTATAATCTGCATTATTTATAGTAGCATATCTTTATGACATTTTTAGACTGTTTCATCGTTCTTAAAATTTCCACTTGTTCTATTTTCTAGAATTTGTATAAATGTCATTATCATAATTGTCATTTAATTCATAAATCATTTTATATTAATTCATTTAATTACATAAATTTTTGACATTATTTTCACATTATTCCAGTCATTGCTATTATACTTGCAAATGATGTTTTTTTTATTAATTTCATTATGAGGTCATATTTTCTCCTCATACCACTTAAAGTTTCATTCTCTCATAATGCCAAAGAAGTTTTTGTACTTTATTTTATTCAATCACTCAAATCGTATTAAAGAATTTTTTCTTTTTTATTTCCTTCAACACCATTTTATGGAAAGGTTTTTACTCTTCATATTGAACTTAGACATGATTATACTGTCTAGAATTATTTGTTTTAATTCTAAATCTGTTTCCTCTTATTCATCCCATTATGATCCTTTGTTACCATGGTAATTATCTTCTATGCTTACCATAAATATGGTAGGAAATCTCATCAGTTTATCTCACCATAGTGTTTTATTTATAATTGGTTGGTAAGTTGTACTTATACTTGGTTTGGGAAACTTGATTTATTCATAATTCAAAATTCACTCTTCTTATATTATTCTGTGAAGTTTTCTCAAATAATTTTTATGTAAGGTGGGCTTACATGTGTTTTGGCTGGTTTTATTTCTCTAAACTCTCTTGGTATTATTGTCAAAATGTTTCTCTTCAAATAAATATTTAGTAATCTGTCCTTACTTGTTTTTGACGTTAGATGGTTTTATTACTAAATTCTCTCCTTCTTTATTATTATATTATAGCCATAAAGTTTTTCTTCAAATATTTTTTATGTAAGATTGGCTTACATAATGTTCAGAATTTGGATAATTTTACATTCAAAATTCTGTTTTATATATCTTCTTCCAAAATGTTCCTTTTCAAACAAATTGTATGTAATTGGCTTACATTGTGTTTCGAATTTAGAGGTTTTAAATTCTATCTTATATCCTTGCCATAAAATTTTCTAATAATTGTAGATAATATGTGCTTATATTTCTTTTTAGAATTTGGAGGTTTATTTCAAATTTCTTCTTGTATTACTGCCACATAGTTTTTCACAAACATCTGGTATGTAAGGTGAACTTACATGTATTTTAGAATTTAGGGGTTTTAAATTCTATCTTATATATCTTCTTCCAAAATGATTCTTCTCAAATAAATTGTATGTAATGGGCTTACATGTATTTTAGAATTTAGGGGTTTTTAAATTCTATCTTATATATCTTCTTCCAAAATGATTCTTCTCAAATAAATTGTATGTAATGGGCTTACATGTATTTTAGAATTTAGGGGTTTTAAATTCTATCTTATATATCTTCTTCCAAAATGATTCTTCTCAAATAAATTGTATGTAATGGGTTCTGTCGATTTCTTACTGCCTGTGCCCGTTTAAAGGCTCGGCATCATTGTTTCTTTGAGCAATATTATTCGATGCCTCATTCGGGATGCTCTGAGTGGTTACTTGCCGATCTGTTCTATGGTCTTCCGGTCGTTCATGGTGCGACCTCTGTTCAGTGTTGTCCAAACTATTACTCCTACGCGCCGGATAGTACCTCGGTTGGTCCCGTTCTAGGCTCCTCCGCCTTTCTTCGTATCTTCGGTAACTGCTTCGTCGATTGTGGTTGAATCCTCGCTGTCTTCCTTCTGTGGCTTGTATGAAGTTCACTCTAGGGCGAGGATACCTATTATTATTAAAATTACTATTATTGGGACCCGCACGATTAACATTATTAGGGTAAGGACGATTACCATAATTGGGGCTTCTCTGACTATTTACGTTGTCAGGGTAGGGATTGCGGTTACCCTGATAACCATTAGAGGGTCCATTCGGGTTTTGCTGGTTGGGACCCGTATTATTATTGTCATTGTAATTGGTATTATTTACATTATTTCCATTATTATAATTGTTATTTCGCGGGTATGCCCGACCTCCTTGGTACCCAGTATTTATGTGGTTCGCACCCTGATTATTGTTCAGGTACGTCCTTGGTTCGGGCCCATCACTTCTTCTACGACTCTGCCTGTAGTAATCTTCGTTTTCATAATTCTCTAGGAGTTCTGTCATAGCCTGGATGGTTTTTATCTGGCTGCCCCTCCTAGCACGAATCACCTCCTCATCATAATGGTAAGACAGCTTGTTTATTAGGCATTCCTCCGGTATGGCTGGTTCTAAGTGCTTGGCCATACACACTTTGCCGAGGAAATAAGCTGTCATTGAGCTGCCGACTTGTGGTTTGTAGCGGCCGTGACATATATTATCTCTGATGAGATTCTGCGTGGTCTCTGACCAGTACTTGGCTTTGAACAGGCTTTTGAATTGTTCATAATTGTCGATGTCGCTTCGGTTGGCCATCCACCAATGGTCATTCACCTCCCGAAACGACTCGTCAAGGATCTCTCTGTTCTGGACCCATCTGTTCCCTCGGTGTTTCTCGAGGTACTCCTCTATTCGTGCCAAGAACTCCATAGGCTTCCGTTTGTATTGCCGGAAATTGAGCCATTCTCTATTCTCTGACATGGGGAAATTGTGATATCCCGATGGTCTGTTTCTTATCAACTCCATCTCCTCCTGGCTCTGACGCACCTGTCCGGTTATGTTCACCATAGCGGCTTCCACGCAGTCGCATCTTTCTGTTACTTGGGTTCTCATTTTATTTACTTCCTCCAGGGCAAACTTCTTGGTCTCCTCCAATTTAGTTTTCTGTTGTTCTTGGACCTGAGTAATCTCCTTGGTTATTACTTCCCGGACTTCCAGCACTTCGTTTTCGGTTTGACGACATCTTTCGTCTACTTCTCGGATCTGCTGGTTAACAACCACAATTTCCTGTTCTAATTTCTTTACAATGGACTTCTTCGTATCGGTTATCTTTTTATTTATCTCCTCCTTGGCTAACTCAATCTTCTCGTCTAACTTATTCATGTTCTCTTGGTTAACCTCCCTTAATTCTTCTCTCAGCAATTGATTGTCCTCTCTCAATTCTTCCAATCTTTCCCCCATCGTCTCTTCCATTTTCCTGTTATTTTCCCTTAATTCTTCCTTTAATTGTTGGTTGTCACTCTCTATCTTCTTACTGGTTTCTTCCATCTTCTCTTCCAAATTCTTATTATTTTCTTCCATTTTCCTTTCCATCTTCTTACTGGTTTCTTCAATCCTCTTATTAGTATTTTCTATTTTACGGCCCAATTCTTCCTTTGTGGACCGGTTGTCTTCCCTCAAATCTTCCTTTGTGGAATCCATTTTGTTATTCAAGTCTTCACTCAATTTTTTACTATTTTCTTCCATACCCTTGTTAGTGGAATCCATTTTTTTATTCAAATCTTGACTCATTCCATCCATTCTGGATTCTAAGTTCTTACTCATTTCCCTCATCATTTTCATCATCTCTTGTATACTCCCATCCTCCGTTCGTGTCGGCATTTCCAATTGTTCCTTCCGGCCATTGACTTCCCCTGTTTCCGTCGTTACTTCGGGTTGTTCCTCTGGTGGCGCTGGTTGTTTCGGTTCCACCGGGTTTAGTAACACTTCCAGATCCTCCACGGGTGTTGCCTCCTTATCCCCCATGTCAACCTCTTTCTCAGCCTCTGCCGCCCTCTTTTTCGATGTAGCTCGTCTCTGCATCTTTCTGCTGTCTATTAATCAATCGCTGCCAAGCTTAGATTATTAAGCCCTCTAAGTTGGACGCCACTTTGTAAGACGACCCTTTCGTGGCTGTAATTCTTTCAAAGCCCCACTATTTGGGCTAGCCACTTGGTCACCAGACCGCTGTATGCCGGTCGTTACAAAAGAATAAAATGTATACAGAAAATTCAATAAAAAATAGAATTTTCAAATAATAAAATAATTTTGTTTATGTTTATAGAGGTATGTATAAGAGATAAATCTGTTTTTTAAAAGGTTCTGGTAAAATTTTAATAACAGGTAGGTATTTATTGACCGTCGAACACTTCTTGAAGATTTGCACCAAGTCTGGAGTTAAATAGATTAACTCCAGGTAATAATCGATTGGTGACTTTTCTGACTGGTCCAATATCTTGTTCAAAATAGAATATATTCTTCTCACTTAAGTCCTTCAGCCTTATAAATACCCTTAAATTACCCTGTGAAATAAGTACAGATACAAAATAATGGAAATATAAAGATATATTGACAATTTTAAGCAAATAATCGATATTTTATCGATGGAGAGCAATTATCGACTCTGTCTCAGGAATTATCGATTGTGTCATACAGAACAATATTTTATGTTATATTATATTAAAAGACAGGTTCTTTGAGCGATTAGAATTAATAGTCAGAGAAGGGTGACGAGAAAGTATAACATTAACAATTAAAAATATAAATACAATAATTACTATTCAATAGTATTTTAAATAATTCAGTATATAATATTTGAATAAATGTTTTGTCAAACCAATGAAGACTGACGTCACTGGTGATATGGTTAGCAGACTTCGTTTTCAAGATGGCCGCTACTCGAGTTGGACAAAGTCACAGCATATGCGTGGTGTCAAAAACTCACAATAAAATTACCTTCATCAAGGTCTAAAATGTCCCCGCACTGGTGTAATATGTCTGTTAATCTATTTGGTGTATTCTGGTGAAGTGTTCTGTGTAAACTTGTGTTAGTTAGTTTATTTTCTATGTGTTCAACTTCTGCGGTTAAGTTCTCAAGTTATTGGTTAGGATTTGCAGAATAAATCAGTTGAAATATAGTGTTTTACTTGTTTCTATCACTCGTATTATGTAGTTAAGTATTTGTTTTCACTATTGTCGTGATTGTATTAACAGCTTTAGCTGTAAAAAGTGTTTAAACCGCCTAACTCTCGTTTCACTGATTTCAATGGCTAAACGCTATTACCATCTTTCTCGATTTTAAAGAAACGTTTTTTTACACAACTGTCCAGCTTAATATTCAACAAAAGACTAATTAACTTGGTCATAAATCTTGCCCAGTTAATCCTTGAAAAAGTATTGTTAACATTTTTCGACTTCCCATACATATGATAAAATATTACATTATGTATGGAATTTATCTATTTTATTACTCACTTTTATGAATTATTAACCTTATTATTGGTTTAATCATCTCATTCCCTTTAAATTGATGTATTATAGTCCATATCTGTAGATATTTTGTGGAAATTAACAAATTTCTTTACTTTATGGAAATATAGGCTCAAAATTGGATTTCCGTCTTTATACAAAATCCCCTCCATTTAAATATTATTAATACTATTATAATAAATTTTAATTAGTCATATTCCTCTTCCTTTCCTCAAATACATATAAATTACACCTTTGAACTGGTTTTTTGTGTTAATCTTGGGTAAATTTGACATTGCTCTTTAAAATTAATTAATTTATATATTTTGACAATTTACAAAATGTTAAGGTATATTTCCTTATTATCATTTTAATTAATAGGATCATTCCTAGTAGTGGTTAATTGTGTTATCTTATATAAATCTTGGTAGTTTACAGGATTTATAAGTGAATTATACTATTTTATATTGGTTCTCTGATTTCACCAAATGGCCTAGATTTTAGAATTTTATATTTCTTTCTTTCTCAAATAATTTAAACTTAATTCCTCCTCTGACTTTACATAATTACAATTATATGAAAATAACATGATTTATAACTTATTCTGTTGTGTAGTAGTTAATTAACACTACAGTTATTTAAAATAAATAATTATGAACATGGTTTAGCAATCTGCACAATTGAACATATTGCAGATATGATTTGAACATATATCTTTTAACTATTTTTGAGCTAACATAGCATACCTATTAGAACATTATTACTGGTATGTAGGTTATTATTTATCAAACATAATTCTCTTTAAAACACATAACATAAATCTTATTTTCTAATAAACCTTAAAAATACATTTATTTAACACATTGATTTTAGGACTGTGAAATAACAGTCTATTTAAACATGTTACACTTATTCATACTATATTAGTATCAGTCCTTTCTGGTTTAAACCATTATTATTGTGATCCCCTACATCAGTAAACATTAACTCCCATACTCTATTTATTATCATTTTTTTTTACAAATGTCTTGTAAATAAAGATTTACATTAAAATAATAAAATACTGGAAACCTTCCATTTTATTATTTTATTATGCTGTTTATTATTAGATTTTAAAGTTGTGATATAGCATACTACTAAGTTATAGTTTATTGCTTTTTTTTTTTTTTAAAAACACTTACACAAATTCACTTTCACTGTTGGTTCTGATATTCTGAGTCTTATTAACGCAGACCAGACCTTTAGTAATCATGGACCGTTAAGACTAGTTTATTTTCTTTATTACACAATAGCTTTAGCCGGTGCACTTCTTATAACGCTATACAACACTTTAGTTTTTTCAATAATTACATTTTATAATATTTTGGGTATGTTATACTTTCTTTTGCATAGTTTTCGTTGGTTTGGGATTGATAGTAGTTTATATAATAATAGGTTTTATAACGGTGTTTCTTTCATACTATTTCTTCCTCTCCTCCTGTCTTCTTTCTTGTCCTTCTTCATATCTTCCTTCTGGTCTTCATTCTTGTCCCTCTTCTAGTCTTCATTCTTGTCCCTCGTCTAGTCTTCATTCTTGTCCCTCGTCTAGTCTTCACTCTTCTGGTCTTCCTTCCTCATTCTTGGGTAAACCAAGGTACTTGGTGTTATCACGACTGAGGTTTAGTTTGGAGTATTTAATTTATTCACTGAACTGACTTTATTCTTCTATACAGGTTTCAGGGTATTGTTTTCCTCCTGTTCACAAACTTTATTCTTCCCTCTTCTTGGTTTTGGGATATTTTGGTATTCACCACTCTTTAATTGAATCTCTTTTTTCTTTGATATGGTCTTATATAACTGGTTTACTGCTCTGAGCTTCCTGGGTAACTTACTGGTATTATACTATGAGTTGATGAGTTGCTTCAATACTTTCTTTGGTTTCTTTTACCAGTGGTTTTTATATATTATGTAGTGAGGATTTTTTATCTTATTGTGGTTCATTCCTCTGATTTATTTAAATGTCATTCAATATTATTATAACATTTGTTGGTGTAATTAAACTTTATGATTTCACATGACTTAAAATGTAGTGGATTTTCTGTCACGCTACAGAATGCCCTTCTCCAGAAGTAATTTTTTCAGACTATACTTGCTTTGTCTGAAACAATTGCTTATGATAATTATTCTAAGTTTGTTACTATTTTGGACTTCCTTCCATTTTAAAATTTTCTTATTTATATTTGAGTTTATATCATTCTCACTTGATCTCCCTTGATAGTAATAGTCATCTGAGTTTCATATTTTGTTATTTCATTTTTATATTTCTTCTTAGTATTTTCTCCTTGGGATATTCTCTCCCTATCGTTCCCTACTTTGTGAGCTGGTTCAGTTCAGAGAGACACTGTACGCTACTTTCCTCTGCTGTCCAATACTTCACACATATTTGAGTACAGAGGCAAATCATCTCTGCTCAAAAAACATATTAATCCTGCTGGAATTATCATCAGACAGATTAAAAAAATTATTCAGAATAGTACACATGTGTTACTATTTAAAAAATATCTTTGGGATACTTCACTTATTACTTATTATACTTCTCAGAGGTTTTAATATTTCTATCTCAGTTGTTCATCTGACTTATTATCTGGATGTTTCTTTCATTTGATATTATGGTAGGAAGCTCTTCTATTATTACATTTTTTCAACTTTTCTTATCATATAAATCTTTTGGTTATAAATTCTTTATTACCTTCTGGTTTTTTCATTATAATCTGCATTATTTATAGTAGCATATCTTTATGACATTTTTAGACTGTTTCATCGTTCTTAAAATTTCCACTTGTTCTATTTTCTAGAATTTGTATAAATGTCATTATCATAATTGTCATTTAATTCATAAATCATTTTATATTAATTCATTTAATTACATAAATTTTTGACATTATTTTCACATTATTCCAGTCATTGCTATTATACTTGCAAATGATGTTTTTTTTATTAATTTCATTATGAGGTCATATTTTCTCCTCATACCACTTAAAGTTTCATTCTCTCATAATGCCAAAGAAGTTTTTGTACTTTATTTTATTCAATCACTCAAATCGTATTAAAGAATTTTTTCTTTTTTATTTCCTTCAACACCATTTTATGGAAAGGTTTTTACTCTTCATATTGAACTTAGACATGATTATACTGTCTAGAATTATTTGTTTTAATTCTAAATCTGTTTCCTCTTATTCATCCCATTATGATCCTTTGTTACCATGGTAATTATCTTCTATGCTTACCATAAATATGGTAGGAAATCTCATCAGTTTATCTCACCATAGTGTTTTATTTATAATTGGTTGGTAAGTTGTACTTATACTTGGTTTGGGAAACTTGATTTATTCATAATTCAAAATTCACTCTTCTTATATTATTCTGTGAAGTTTTCTCAAATAATTTTTATGTAAGGTGGGCTTACATGTGTTTTGGCTGGTTTTATTTCTCTAAACTCTCTTGGTATTATTGTCAAAATGTTTCTCTTCAAATAAATATTTAGTAATCTGTCCTTACTTGTTTTTGACGTTAGATGGTTTTATTACTAAATTCTCTCCTTCTTTATTATTATATTATAGCCATAAAGTTTTTCTTCAAATATTTTTTATGTAAGATTGGCTTACATAATGTTCAGAATTTGGATAATTTTACATTCAAAATTCTGTTTTATATATCTTCTTCCAAAATGTTCCTTTTCAAACAAATTGTATGTAATTGGCTTACATTGTGTTTCGAATTTAGAGGTTTTAAATTCTATCTTATATCCTTGCCATAAAATTTTCTAATAATTGTAGATAATATGTGCTTATATTTCTTTTTAGAATTTGGAGGTTTATTTCAAATTTCTTCTTGTATTACTGCCACATAGTTTTTCACAAACATCTGGTATGTAAGGTGAACTTACATGTATTTTAGAATTTAGGGGTTTTAAATTCTATCTTATATATCTTCTTCCAAAATGATTCTTCTCAAATAAATTGTATGTAATGGGCTTACATGTATTTTAGAATTTAGGGGTTTTTAAATTCTATCTTATATATCTTCTTCCAAAATGATTCTTCTCAAATAAATTGTATGTAATGGGCTTACATGTATTTTAGAATTTAGGGGTTTTAAATTCTATCTTATATATCTTCTTCCAAAATGATTCTTCTCAAATAAATTGTATGTAATGGGTTCTGTCGATTTCTTACTGCCTGTGCCCGTTTAAAGGCTCGGCATCATTGTTTCTTTGAGCAATATTATTCGATGCCTCATTCGGGATGCTCTGAGTGGTTACTTGCCGATCTGTTCTATGGTCTTCCGGTCGTTCATGGTGCGACCTCTGTTCAGTGTTGTCCAAACTATTACTCCTACGCGCCGGATAGTACCTCGGTTGGTCCCGTTCTAGGCTCCTCCGCCTTTCTTCGTATCTTCGGTAACTGCTTCGTCGATTGTGGTTGAATCCTCGCTGTCTTCCTTCTGTGGCTTGTATGAAGTTCACTCTAGGGCGAGGATACCTATTATTATTAAAATTACTATTATTGGGACCCGCACGATTAACATTATTAGGGTAAGGACGATTACCATAATTGGGGCTTCTCTGACTATTTACGTTGTCAGGGTAGGGATTGCGGTTACCCTGATAACCATTAGAGGGTCCATTCGGGTTTTGCTGGTTGGGACCCGTATTATTATTGTCATTGTAATTGGTATTATTTACATTATTTCCATTATTATAATTGTTATTTCGCGGGTATGCCCGACCTCCTTGGTACCCAGTATTTATGTGGTTCGCACCCTGATTATTGTTCAGGTACGTCCTTGGTTCGGGCCCATCACTTCTTCTACGACTCTGCCTGTAGTAATCTTCGTTTTCATAATTCTCTAGGAGTTCTGTCATAGCCTGGATGGTTTTTATCTGGCTGCCCCTCCTAGCACGAATCACCTCCTCATCATAATGGTAAGACAGCTTGTTTATTAGGCATTCCTCCGGTATGGCTGGTTCTAAGTGCTTGGCCATACACACTTTGCCGAGGAAATAAGCTGTCATTGAGCTGCCGACTTGTGGTTTGTAGCGGCCGTGACATATATTATCTCTGATGAGATTCTGCGTGGTCTCTGACCAGTACTTGGCTTTGAACAGGCTTTTGAATTGTTCATAATTGTCGATGTCGCTTCGGTTGGCCATCCACCAATGGTCATTCACCTCCCGAAACGACTCGTCAAGGATCTCTCTGTTCTGGACCCATCTGTTCCCTCGGTGTTTCTCGAGGTACTCCTCTATTCGTGCCAAGAACTCCATAGGCTTCCGTTTGTATTGCCGGAAATTGAGCCATTCTCTATTCTCTGACATGGGGAAATTGTGATATCCCGATGGTCTGTTTCTTATCAACTCCATCTCCTCCTGGCTCTGACGCACCTGTCCGGTTATGTTCACCATAGCGGCTTCCACGCAGTCGCATCTTTCTGTTACTTGGGTTCTCATTTTATTTACTTCCTCCAGGGCAAACTTCTTGGTCTCCTCCAATTTAGTTTTCTGTTGTTCTTGGACCTGAGTAATCTCCTTGGTTATTACTTCCCGGACTTCCAGCACTTCGTTTTCGGTTTGACGACATCTTTCGTCTACTTCTCGGATCTGCTGGTTAACAACCACAATTTCCTGTTCTAATTTCTTTACAATGGACTTCTTCGTATCGGTTATCTTTTTATTTATCTCCTCCTTGGCTAACTCAATCTTCTCGTCTAACTTATTCATGTTCTCTTGGTTAACCTCCCTTAATTCTTCTCTCAGCAATTGATTGTCCTCTCTCAATTCTTCCAATCTTTCCCCCATCGTCTCTTCCATTTTCCTGTTATTTTCCCTTAATTCTTCCTTTAATTGTTGGTTGTCACTCTCTATCTTCTTACTGGTTTCTTCCATCTTCTCTTCCAAATTCTTATTATTTTCTTCCATTTTCCTTTCCATCTTCTTACTGGTTTCTTCAATCCTCTTATTAGTATTTTCTATTTTACGGCCCAATTCTTCCTTTGTGGACCGGTTGTCTTCCCTCAAATCTTCCTTTGTGGAATCCATTTTGTTATTCAAGTCTTCACTCAATTTTTTACTATTTTCTTCCATACCCTTGTTAGTGGAATCCATTTTTTTATTCAAATCTTGACTCATTCCATCCATTCTGGATTCTAAGTTCTTACTCATTTCCCTCATCATTTTCATCATTTCTTGTATACTCCCATCCTCCGTTCGTGTCGGCATTTCCAATTGTTCCTTCCGGCCATTGACTTCCCCTGTTTCCGTCGTTACTTCGGGTTGTTCCTCTGGTGGCGCTGGTTGTTTCGGTTCCACCGGGTTTAGTAACACTTCCAGATCCTCCACGGGTGTTGCCTCCTTATCCCCCACGTCAACCTCTTTCTCAGCCTCTGCCGCCCTCTTTTTCGATGTAGCTCGTCTCTGCATCTTTCTGCTGTCTATTAATCAATCGCTGCCAAGCTTAGATTATTAAGCCCTCTAAGTTGGACGCCACTTTGTAAGACGACCCTTTCGTGGCTGTAATTCTTTCAAAGCCCCACTATTTGGGCTAGCCACTTGGTCACCAGACCGCTGTATGCCGGTCGTTACAAAAGAATAAAATGTATACAGAAAATTCAATAAAAAATAGAATTTTCAAATAATAAAATAATTTTGTTTATGTTTATAGAGGTATGTATAAGAGATAAATCTGTTTTTTAAAAGGTTCTGGTAAAATTTTAATAACAGGTAGGTATTTATTGACCGTCGAACACTTCTTGAAGATTTGCACCAAGTCTGGAGTTAAATAGATTAACTCCAGGTAATAATCGATTGGTGACTTTTCTGACTGGTCCAATATCTTGTTCAAAATAGAATATATTCTTCTCACTTAAGTCCTTCAGCCTTATAAATACCCTTAAATTACCCTGTGAAATAAGTACAGATACAAAATAATGGAAATATAAAGATATATTGACAATTTTAAACAAATAATCGATATTTTATCGATGGAGAGCAATTATCGACTCTGTCTCAGGAATTATCGATTGTGTCATACAGAACAAAATTTTATGTTATATTATATTAAAAGACAGGTTCTTTGAGCGATTAGAATTAATAGTCAGAGAAGGGTGACGAGAAAGTATAACATTAACAATTAAAAATATAAATACAATAATTACTATTCAATAGTATTTTAAATAATTCAGTATATAATATTTGAATAAATGTTTTGTCAAACCAATGAAGACTGACGTCACTGGTGATATGGTTAGCAGACTTCGTTTTCAAGATGGCCGCTACTCGAGTTGGACAAAGTCACAGCATATGCGTGGTGTCAAAAACTCACAATAAAATTACCTTCATCAAGGTCTAAAATGTCCCCGCACTGGTGTAATATGTCTGTTAATCTATTTGGTGTATTCTGGTGAAGTGTTCTGTGTAAACTTGTGTTAGTTAGTTTATTTTCTATGTGTTCAACTTCTGCGGTTAAGTTCTCAAGTTATTGGTTAGGATTTGCAGAATAAATCAGTTGAAATATAGTGTTTTACTTGTTTCTATCACTCGTATTATGTAGTTAAGTATTTGTTTTCACTATTGTCGTGATTGTATTAACAGCTTTAGCTGTAAAAAGTGTTTAAACCGCCTAACTCTCGTTTCACTGATTTCAATGGCTAAACGCTATTACCATCTTTCTCGATTTTAAAGAAACGTTTTTTTACACAACTGTCCAGCTTGATATTCAACAAAAGACTAATTAACTTGGTCATAAATCTTGCCCAGTTAATCCTTGAAAAAGTATTGTTAACATTTTTCGACTTCCCATACATATGATAAAATATTACATTATGTATGGAATTTATCTATTTTATTACTCACTTTTATGGATTATTAACCTTATTATTGGTTTAATCATCTCATTCCCTTTAAATTGATGTATTATAGTCCATATCTGTAGATATTTTGTGGAAATTAACAAATTTCTTTACTTTATGGAAATATAGGCTCAAAATTGGATTTCCGTCTTTATACAAAATCCCCTCCATTTAAATATTATTAATACTATTATAATAAATTTTAATTAGTCATATTCCTCTTCCTTTCCTCAAATACATATAAATTACACCTTTGAACTGGTTTTTTGTGTTAATCTTGGGTAAATTTGACATTGCTCTTTAAAATTAATTAATTTATATATTTTGACAATTTACAAAATGTTAAGGTATATTTCCTTATTATCATTTTAATTAATAGGATCATTCCTAGTAGTGGTTAATTGTGTTATCTTATATAAATCTTGGTAGTTTACAGGATTTATAAGTGAATTATACTATTTTATATTGGTTCTCTGATTTCACCAAATGGCCTAGATTTTAGAATTTTATATTTCTTTCTTTCTCAAATAATTTAAACTTAATTCCTCCTCTGACTTTACATAATTACAATTATATGAAAATAACATGATTTATAACTTATTCTGTTGTGTAGTAGTTAATTAACACTACAGTTATTTAAAATAAATAATTATGAACATGGTTTAGCAATCTGCACAATTGAACATATTGCAGATATGATTTGAACATATATCTTTTAACTATTTTTGAGCTAACATAGCATACCTATTAGAACATTATTACTGGTATGTAGGTTATTATTTATCAAACATAATTCTCTTTAAAACACATAACATAAATCTTATTTTCTAATAAACCTTAAAAATACATTTATTTAACACATTGATTTTAGGACTGTGAAATAACAGTCTATTTAAACATGTTACACTTATTCATACTATATTAGTATCAGTCCTTTCTGGTTTAAACCATTATTATTGTGATCCCCTACATCAGTAAACATTAACTCCCATACTCTATTTATTATCATTTTTTTTTTACAAATGTCTTGTAAATAAAGATTTACATTAAAATAATAAAATACTGGAAACCTTCCATTTTATTATTTTATTATGCTGTTTATTATTAGATTTTAAAGTTGTGATATAGCATACTACTAAGTTATAGTTTATTGCTTTTTTTTTTTTTAAAAACACTTACACAAATTCACTTTCACTGTTGGTTCTGATATTCTGAGTCTTATTAACGCAGACCAGACCTTTAGTAATCATGGACCGTTAAGACTAGTTTATTTTCTTTATTACACAATAGCTTTAGCCGGTGCACTTCTTATAACGCTATACAACACTTTAGTTTTTTCAATAATTACATTTTATAATATTTTGGGTATGTTATACTTTCTTTTGCATAGTTTTCGTGGGTTTGGGATTGATAGTAGTTTATATAATAATAGGTTTTATAACGGTGTTTCTTTCATACTATTTCTTCCTCTCCTCCTGTCTTCTTTCTTGTCCTTCTTCGTATCTTCCTTCTGGTCTTCATTCTTGTCCCTCTTCTAGTCTTCATTCTTGTCCCTCGTCTAGTCTTCATTCTTGTCCCTCGTCTAGTCTTCACTCTTCTGGTCTTCCTTCCTCATTCTTGGGTAAACCAAGGTACTTGGTGTTATCACGACTGAGGTTTAGTTTGGAGTATTTAATTTATTCACTGAACTGACTTTATTCTTCTATACAGGTTTCAGGGTATTGTTTTCCTCCTGTTCACAAACTTTATTCTTCCCTCTTCTTGGTTTTGGGATATTTTGGTATTCACCACTCTTTAATTGAATCTCTTTTTTCTTTGATATGGTCTTATATAACTGGTTTACTGCTCTGAGCTTCCTGGGTAACTTACTGGTATTATACTATGAGTTGATGAGTTGCTTCAATACTTTCTTTGGTTTCTTTTACCAGTGGTTTTTATATATTATGTAGTGAGGATTTTTTATCTTATTGTGGTTCATTCCTCTGATTTATTTAAATGTCATTCAATATTATTATAACATTTGTTGGTGTAATTAAACTTTATGATTTCACATGACTTAAAATGTAGTGGATTTTCTGTCACGCTACAGAATGCCCTTCTCCAGAAGTAATTTTTTCAGACTATACTTGCTTTGTCTGAAACAATTGCTTATGATAATTATTCTAAGTTTGTTACTATTTTGGACTTCCTTCCATTTTAAAATTTTCTTATTTATATTTGAGTTTATATCATTCTCACTTGATCTCCCTTGATAGTAATAGTCATCTGAGTTTCATATTTTGTTATTTCATTTTTATATTTCTTCTTAGTATTTTCTCCTTGGGATATTCTCTCCCTATCGTTCCCTACTTTGTGAGCTGGTTCAGTTCAGAGAGACACTGAACGCTACTTTCCTCTGCTGTCCAATACTTCACACATATTTGAGTACAGAGGCAAATCATCTCTGCTCAAAAAACATATTAATCCTGCTGGAATTATCATCAGACAGATTAAAAAAATTATTCAGAATAGTACACATGTGTTACTATTTAAAAAATATCTTTGGGATACTTCACTTATTACTTATTATACTTCTCAGAGGTTTTAATATTTCTATCTCAGTTGTTCATCTGACTTATTATCTGGATGTTTCTTTCATTTGATATTATGGTAGGAAGCTCTTCTATTATTACATTTTTTCAACTTTTCTTATCATATAAATCTTTTGGTTATAAATTCTTTATTACCTTCTGGTTTTTTCATTATAATCTGCATTATTTATAGTAGCATATCTTTATGACATTTTTAGACTGTTTCATCGTTCTTAAAATTTCCACTTGTTCTATTTTCTAGAATTTGTATAACTGTCATTATCATAATTGTCATTTAATTCATAAATCATTTTATATTAATTCATTTAATTACATAAATTTTTGACATTATTTTCACATTATTCCAGTCATTGCTATTATACTTGCAAATGATGTTTTTTTTATTAATTTCATTATGAGGTCATATTTTCTCCTCATACCACTTAAAGTTTCATTCTCTCATAATTCCAAAGAAGTTTTTGTACTTTATTTTATTCAATCACTCAAATCGTATTAAAGAATTTTTTCTTTTTTATTTCCTTCAACACCATTTTATGGAAAGGTTTTTACTCTTCATATTGAACTTAGACATGATTATACTGTCTAGAATTATTTGTTTTAATTCTAAATCTGTTTCCTCTTATTCATCCCATTATGATCCTTTGTTACCATGGTAATTATCTTCTATGCTTACCATAAATATGGTAGGAAATCTCATCAGTTTATCTCACCATAGTGTTTTATTTATAATTGGTTGGTAAGTTGTACTTATACTTGGTTTGGGAAACTTGATTTATTCATAATTCAAAATTCACTCTTCTTATATTATTCTGTGAAGTTTTCTCAAATAATTTTTATGTAAGGTGGGCTTACATGTGTTTTGGCTGGTTTTATTTCTCTAAACTCTCTTGGTATTATTGTCAAAATGTTTCTCTTCAAATAAATATTTAGTAATCTGTCCTTACTTGTTTTTGACGTTAGATGGTTTTATTACTAAATTCTCTCCTTCTTTATTATTATATTATAGCCATAAAGTTTTTCTTCAAATATTTTTTATGTAAGATTGGCTTACATAATGTTCAGAATTTGGATAATTTTACATTCAAAATTCTGTTTTATATATCTTCTTCCAAAATGTTCCTTTTCAAACAAATTGTATGTAATTGGCTTACATTGTGTTTCGAATTTAGAGGTTTTAAATTCTATCTTATATCCTTGCCATAAAATTTTCTAATAATTGTAGATAATATGTGCTTATATTTCTTTTTAGAATTTGGAGGTTTATTTCAAATTTCTTCTTGTATTACTGCCACATAGTTTTTCACAAACATCTGGTATGTAAGGTGAACTTACATGTATTTTAGAATTTAGGGGTTTTAAATTCTATCTTATATATCTTCTTCCAAAATGATTCTTCTCAAATAAATTGTATGTAATGGGCTTACATGTATTTTAGAATTTAGGGGTTTTTAAATTCTATCTTATATATCTTCTTCCAAAATGATTCTTCTCAAATAAATTGTATGTAATGGGCTTACATGTATTTTAGAATTTAGGGGTTTTAAATTCTATCTTATATATCTTCTTCCAAAATGATTCTTCTCAAATAAATTGTATGTAATGGGTTCTGTCGATTTCTTACTGCCTGTGCCCGTTTAAAGGCTCGGCATCATTGTTTCTTTGAGCAATATTATTCGATGCCTCATTCGGGATGCTCTGAGTGGTTACTTGCCGATCTGTTCTATGGTCTTCCGGTCGTTCATGGTGCGACCTCTGTTCAGTGTTGTCCAAACTATTACTCCTACGCGCCGGATAGTACCTCGGTTGGTCCCGTTCTAGGCTCCTCCGCCTTTCTTCGTATCTTCGGTAACTGCTTCGTCGATTGTGGTTGAATCCTCGCTGTCTTCCTTCTGTGGCTTGTATGAAGTTCACTCTAGGGCGAGGATACCTATTATTATTAAAATTACTATTATTGGGACCCGCACGATTAACATTATTAGGGTAAGGACGATTACCATAATTGGGGCTTCTCTGACTATTTACGTTGTCAGGGTAGGGATTGCGGTTACCCTGATAACCATTAGAGGGTCCATTCGGGTTTTGCTGGTTGGGACCCGTATTATTATTGTCATTGTAATTGGTATTATTTACATTATTTCCATTATTATAATTGTTATTTCGCGGGTATGCCCGACCTCCTTGGTACCCAGTATTTATGTGGTTCGCACCCTGATTATTGTTCAGGTACGTCCTTGGTTCGGGCCCATCACTTCTTCTACGACTCTGCCTGTAGTAATCTTCGTTTTCATAATTCTCTAGGAGTTCTGTCATAGCCTGGATGGTTTTTATCTGGCTGCCCCTCCTAGCACGAATCACCTCCTCATCATAATGGTAAGACAGCTTGTTTATTAGGCATTCCTCCGGTATGGCTGGTTCTAAGTGCTTGGCCATACACACTTTGCCGAGGAAATAAGCTGTCATTGAGCTGCCGACTTGTGGTTTGTAGCGGCCGTGACATATATTATCTCTGATGAGATTCTGCGTGGTCTCTGACCAGTACTTGGCTTTGAACAGGCTTTTGAATTGTTCATAATTGTCGATGTCGCTTCGGTTGGCCATCCACCAATGGTCATTCACCTCCCGAAACGACTCGTCAAGGATCTCTCTGTTCTGGACCCATCTGTTCCCTCGGTGTTTCTCGAGGTACTCCTCTATTCGTGCCAAGAACTCCATAGGCTTCCGTTTGTATTGCCGGAAATTGAGCCATTCTCTATTCTCTGACATGGGGAAATTGTGATATCCCGATGGTCTGTTTCTTATCAACTCCATCTCCTCCTGGCTCTGACGCACCTGTCCGGTTATGTTCACCATAGCGGCTTCCACGCAGTCGCATCTTTCTGTTACTTGGGTTCTCATTTTATTTACTTCCTCCAGGGCAAACTTCTTGGTCTCCTCCAATTTAGTTTTCTGTTGTTCTTGGACCTGAGTAATCTCCTTGGTTATTACTTCCCGGACTTCCAGCACTTCGTTTTCGGTTTGACGACATCTTTCGTCTACTTCTCGGATCTGCTGGTTAACAACCACAATTTCCTGTTCTAATTTCTTTACAATGGACTTCTTCGTATCGGTTATCTTTTTATTTATCTCCTCCTTGGCTAACTCAATCTTCTCGTCTAACTTATTCATGTTCTCTTGGTTAACCTCCCTTAATTCTTCTCTCAGCAATTGATTGTCCTCTCTCAATTCTTCCAATCTTTCCCCCATCGTCTCTTCCATTTTCCTGTTATTTTCCCTTAATTCTTCCTTTAATTGTTGGTTGTCACTCTCTATCTTCTTACTGGTTTCTTCCATCTTCTCTTCCAAATTCTTATTATTTTCTTCCATTTTCCTTTCCATCTTCTTACTGGTTTCTTCAATCCTCTTATTAGTATTTTCTATTTTACGGCCCAATTCTTCCTTTGTGGACCGGTTGTCTTCCCTCAAATCTTCCTTTGTGGAATCCATTTTGTTATTCAAGTCTTCACTCAATTTTTTACTATTTTCTTCCATACCCTTGTTAGTGGAATCCATTTTTTTATTCAAATCTTGACTCATTCCATCCAGTCTGGATTCTAAGTTCTTACTCATTTCTCTCATCATTTTCATCATCTCTTGTATACTCCCATCCTCCGTTCGTGTCGGCATTTCCAATTGTTCCTTCCGGCCATTGACTTCCCCTGTTTCCGTCGTTACTTCGGGTTGTTCCTCTGGTGGCGCTGGTTGTTTCGGTTCCACCGGGTTTAGTAACACTTCCAGATCCTCCACGGGTGTTGCCTCCTTATCCCCCATGTCAACCTCTTTCTCAGCCTCTGCCGCCCTCTTTTTCGATGTAGCTCGTCTCTGCATCTTTCTGCTGTCTATTAATCAATCGCTGCCAAGCTTAGATTATTAAGCCCTCTAAGTTGGACGCCACTTTGTAAGACGACCCTTTCGTGGCTGTAATTCTTTCAAAGCCCCACTATTTGGGCTAGCCACTTGGTCACCAGACCGCTGTATGCCGGTCGTTACAAAAGAATAAAATGTATACAGAAAATTCAATAAAAAATAGAATTTTCAAATAATAAAATAATTTTGTTTATGCTTATAGAGGTATGTATAAGAGATAAATCTGTTTTTTAAAAGGTTCTGGTAAAATTTTAATAACAGGTAGGTATTTATTGACCGTCGAACACTTCTTGAAGATTTGCACCAAGTCTGGAGTTAAATAGATTAACTCCAGGTAATAATCGATTGGTGACTTTTCTGACTGGTCCAATATCTTGTTCAAAATAGAATATATTCTTCTCACTTAAGTCCTTCAGCCTTATAAATACCCTTAAATTACCCTGTGAAATAAGTACAGATACAAAATAATGGAAATATAAAGATATATTGACAATTTTAAACAAATAATCGATATTTTATCGATGGAGAGCAATTATCGACTCTGTCTCAGGAATTATCGATTGTGTCATACAGAACAAAATTTTATGTTATATTATATTAAAAGACAGGTTCTTTGAGCGATTAGAATTAATAGTCAGAGAAGGGTGACGAGAAAGTATAACATTAACAATTAAAAATATAAATACAATAATTACTATTCAATAGTATTTTAAATAATTCAGTATATAATATTTGAATAAATGTTTTGTCAAACCAATGAAGACTGACGTCACTGGTGATATGGTTAGCAGACTTCGTTTTCAAGATGGCCGCTACTCGAGTTGGACAAAGTCACAGCATATGCGTGGTGTCAAAAACTCACAATAAAATTACCTTCATCAAGGTCTAAAATGTCCCCGCACTGGTGTAATATGTCTGTTAATCTATTTGGTGTATTCTGGTGAAGTGTTCTGTGTAAACTTGTGTTAGTTAGTTTATTTTCTATGTGTTCAACTTCTGCGGTTAAGTTCTCAAGTTATTGGTTAGGATTTGCAGAATAAATCAGTTGAAATATAGTGTTTTACTTGTTTCTATCACTCGTATTATGTAGTTAAGTATTTGTTTTCACTATTGTCGTGATTGTATTAACAGCTTTAGCTGTAAAAAGTGTTTAAACCGCCTAACTCTCGTTTCACTGATTTCAATGGCTAAACGCTATTACCATCTTTCTCGATTTTAAAGAAACGTTTTTTTACACAACTGTCCAGCTTGATATTCAACAAAAGACTAATTAACTTGGTCATAAATCTTGCCCAGTTAATCCTTGAAAAAGTATTGTTAACATTTTTCGACTTCCCATACATATGATAAAATATTACATTATGTATGGAATTTATCTATTTTATTACTCACTTTTATGAATTATTAACCTTATTATTGGTTTAATCATCTCATTCCCTTTAAATTGATGTATTATAGTCCATATCTGTAGATATTTTGTGGAAATTAACAAATTTCTTTACTTTATGGAAATATAGGCTCAAAATTGGATTTCCGTCTTTATACAAAATCCCCTCCATTTAAATATTATTAATACTATTATAATAAATTTTAATTAGTCATATTCCTCTTCCTTTCCTCAAATACATATAAATTACACCTTTGAACTGGTTTTTTGTGTTAATCTTGGGTAAATTTGACATTGCTCTTTAAAATTAATTAATTTATATATTTTGACAATTTACAAAATGTTAAGGTATATTTCCTTATTATCATTTTAATTAATAGGATCATTCCTAGTAGTGGTTAATTGTGTTATCTTATATAAATCTTGGTAGTTTACAGGATTTATAAGTGAATTATACTATTTTATATTGGTTCTCTGATTTCACCAAATGGCCTAGATTTTAGAATTTTATATTTCTTTCTTTCTCAAATAATTTAAACTTAATTCCTCCTCTGACTTTACATAATTACAATTATATGAAAATAACATGATTTATAACTTATTCTGTTGTGTAGTAGTTAATTAACACTACAGTTATTTAAAATAAATAATTATGAACATGGTTTAGCAATCTGCACAATTGAACATATTGCAGATATGATTTGAACATATATCTTTTAACTATTTTTGAGCTAACATAGCATACCTATTAGAACATTATTACTGGTATGTAGGTTATTATTTATCAAACATAATTCTCTTTAAAACACATAACATAAATCTTATTTTCTAATAAACCTTAAAAATACATTTATTTAACACATTGATTTTAGGACTGTGAAATAACAGTCTATTTAAACATGTTACACTTATTCATACTATATTAGTATCAGTCCTTTCTGGTTTAAACCATTATTATTGTGATCCCCTACATCAGTAAACATTAACTCCCATACTCTATTTATTATCATTTTTTTTTTACAAATGTCTTGTAAATAAAGATTTACATTAAAATAATAAAATACTGGAAACCTTCCATTTTATTATTTTATTATGCTGTTTATTATTAGATTTTAAAGTTGTGATATAGCATACTACTAAGTTATAGTTTATTGCTTTTTTTTTTTTTAAAAACACTTACACAAATTCACTTTCACTGTTGGTTCTGATATTCTGAGTCTTATTAACGCAGACCAGACCTTTAGTAATCATGGACCGTTAAGACTAGTTTATTTTCTTTATTACACAATAGCTTTAGCCGGTGCACTTCTTATAACGCTATACAACACTTTAGTTTTTTCAATAATTACATTTTATAATATTTTGGGTATGTTATACTTTCTTTTGCATAGTTTTCGTGGGTTTGGGATTGATAGTAGTTTATATAATAATAGGTTTTATAACGGTGTTTCTTTCATACTATTTCTTCCTCTCCTCCTGTCTTCTTTCTTGTCCTTCTTCGTATCTTCCTTCTGGTCTTCATTCTTGTCCCTCTTCTAGTCTTCATTCTTGTCCCTCGTCTAGTCTTCATTCTTGTCCCTCGTCTAGTCTTCACTCTTCTGGTCTTCCTTCCTCATTCTTGGGTAAACCAAGGTACTTGGTGTTATCACGACTGAGGTTTAGTTTGGAGTATTTAATTTATTCACTGAACTGACTTTATTCTTCTATACAGGTTTCAGGGTATTGTTTTCCTCCTGTTCACAAACTTTATTCTTCCCTCTTCTTGGTTTTGGGATATTTTGGTATTCACCACTCTTTAATTGAATCTCTTTTTTCTTTGATATGGTCTTATATAACTGGTTTACTGCTCTGAGCTTCCTGGGTAACTTACTGGTATTATACTATGAGTTGATGAGTTGCTTCAATACTTTCTTTGGTTTCTTTTACCAGTGGTTTTTATATATTATGTAGTGAGGATTTTTTATCTTATTGTGGTTCATTCCTTTGATTTATTTAAATGTCATTCAATATTATTATAACATTTGTTGGTGTAATTAAACTTTATGATTTCACATGACTTAAAATGTAGTGGATTTTCTGTCACGCTACAATATATATATATATATATATATATATATATATATATTGCGACAAGACAATTGAACTAATTCTTGCGCATAGGATTAAAGTGTGTGTTTTATAAATCAACAAGTCTATATTGGAGGTATTATAATTATTTATTGCGCATCAATTAAATTGCTGGACCTTGAGAGTCGGTCATTTTGATAAACTATTATAAATCTTACAAATATTAAAATTTCCTTACTTATCGGAACGTCAACTATTATTATCACTGGATTATTATTGTTAAGAATGTTCAGATTATACGGTTTAAAGTATGCAGTCCAATATCATCAAATGTAAACAAACTTACTCTAACATAAACAAATAATAATTCAACCTCCAATACACAAATGATAAACTGTTCATATAACTTATACTCGAGAATTCGCAAACATACGATATATATCCTCTGATAAAGAAATGAACAACACACTCAAATGAAAGTTAACAAAATTAGTCTATACAAAATTTATAAATATTACTTAAATCACTACATTAATCGTGCCACTAGTTGGCTAGTGCAATTTAATACTATGTAACAGGTTATGTTTAATATATTTCTTGCACTTTTACTGCCCCATCGTTGCGAGCGCCATTTAATACTATGCGACAACACAAATGAACTAATTCTTGCGCATAGGATTGAAGTATGTGTTTTATAAATCATCAAGTCTATATTGGAGGTATTATAATTATTTATTGCACAACAATTAAATAATAGTTCATGCGATATATTTTTAGACATACACAAATGAAATGAATTTTGGAATATTGTTTGAAACAGTTTATATAGAGTTCAGATCTGAAATTTTTACTTGAATGATGATGTTCCAATATGATGCGGCGAGATGGCTGAAGGCGATGCGTATATCACGCGTGTCCTTCCCTCGTGGATTCTGCTGGGCTGGTGTCCTGATGAAACACGCTGAACCGGCTCGTCGAACTGCGACACTGCCTCGCTGCGACAACACTGATTTTGATTGTTAAACGTTTTTAAAAAAAAAGTTTTAATATTCTTTTATGTATTTACGTAACTCAAGGTGTAACGTGGGTGTTAATTAAAAGCGGTGTATAGGCGCACACCTTCCGGCTTGTCTTCAAGTAACCACGCGCCACTAGTTCTACCGCGGTCGGTAGAACCACCTATGAGGAACTCTTGAACTAACACGGATACAACAAAAAATTCACAATTATATTATGAAAAACCGAATTACTTGGTTCTGTAGAGTAACTTCACACAGAGTTCCAAGTTTCGTACACCTATCGCACAGTTTACGTGTTCACGCAAGAGAAACTTCTTAAACGCAAACCGCACGTTTACTAGACAAAGGCTCAAGATGAACTGACCTTGATCTGCACATGCCAACAGACAATTTTCAATGATTTTACTGCGTTCTAATAGGCCAATTACCAATCACATGATATTATGCACACGGCCCGAATATTTCTTCATGCAACATTTTGCATGAAATTGGCGAAGCCTGCATAGATAATTATCAGCGATTTTATTACTTCACGCTTAAGTGAGTTTCATATAAAGATTTCATACAATAAAAATTCACATTTAACAGTTAATTGAAGATATAGAATATAGGGAAATTTTAGCTAATATTCAACTTAATGTCTTGTTCAAGTTTCATGTCAATCGGATAATTATAACGGACACTATAGAAAAACGTTAATAACACGCGCACCCGCGCACACATTCACAAACACATTACATAGAAAAATAACAAATAAAATGTTTAAGAGTTTGACCTATTCTAAATTCTTATCGGTAATACAATACAAAAACTATAACTAAAAAATCAATTTGAACAAAAGACAAATTTAAACAGGAGAATGTCTGTCATCCATGCATAATACATAGTTCATTGCTTATCATAATCCTCTGTTCTATCGCAATATATATATATATATATATATATATATATATATTGTAGAATTCAGAGTGTATGTCGGTCTATTAGTTTTAGTAATGTGTTTTGCGAACGTAAATGGTGTCGTTCGGAAGCGTCTGGTAGCCTGTGTGCCTTACTTGTCCCTTCTCACTCTTTCGTAATTCCGGATAGGCGCCAAATTGTTTTTCGTGAAAAAAATTAAAAATTTTTATCTGTATAGTTTGATATTGCACTATTGTAAATTCGAATCGTTCGCCGTCTGGCTTGTTACTGATTCTCGTTTGAGTGGGGGAAACGTGCTGCCAACTTGAGATAATGTTGGTTATGTTGACCCACTGCTAGTAAACAAAACATACATAATATTCTTTACAAATAAATACTGGACAGTTTGTTATCGGTACACACTTTTTTATTAGGCTTTTGACTGGTTAGGTTTTGTTAACGCTTCATACAATTAATAATTTATACAATGATTTTAGCCTCGGCAATATATTCGTTCACTCAGCGGATCGCTAGGTTGGCAGTACAATGTTTATATTAGCTGCAAGCCAGTGTGGTTATTATTTTACAAAATAAATCTGCCTATAGAGTTCTTTTAAGTACGAAACAGAGGTTTATATAACAAGATAACAAAATTAGAACATATCATTTAAAATTCGTGATCATTAAAATTAAGCAAGGTTTACTATAAATTAAATATTGTGGTGTTGAAGTGTGACAGTGTCGTTGGTGTATACATAGGTTACCATTTGGTCATTCAGTGTTTACAAAGTTACTTTTTTATTTTATAAATCCTTGAAAATACTTTCAGTGATAGTGAGAGTTTTATTATTTAGTTATAATTTTTGAAAGAGAATTTGTCTTTTTTATAAATCAATAAATTCAGCAATACTCAACGTTAGTAGATAAGAGATGTATTGTCAGTAGTCCAAGTGGTGTAATGGGTTGATGTCGATTTTTCTTTCTTCAGTCTTGGGCTTCGGGAATGGTTGGCATCTTCTTCTGGTCGAATTCCATATATGTTTTACTCATCTGGATTAATTCCGAGCTGGTCCTTGGTGTAGTTTGGTTGGAACGTCCTCTCGTCCGTTGTTCTGGTCCTTCTTCATCAAATTATGGGCACTTATACTGTTTTAGAGTTAAAAATTTGGGCCCTTCACGGCGTGGCGTCTCTCCAGTTAAGCGTCACTACAGATTTTTTGTTCCTAACTGAAAATTAGTCAATATTCGGTTGTTGTCATGGTAACTCAAAATGTTTGATTGGCTCAAATTGGCTTGAGATCATTGTTAGGATATTTGAATTTTTATTTAAAATGGTCACAGATCTTCTAAATGTAATTAATCTTCAGTACTCCCTTCTTAGTAGTAAATATTATTACCACTGTTCATATTTTGGCTCAAGGATTAATTTGACATCCAATACTATAGTATTTACTTAGGTATCAACATTTTGACAGTTTTGTGGATTTTATTTAATTATACTGTTTTCTTAATTTACATTATTATCATAAGATTTCTGCCTTAACATGATTGTCTAATTGTATTTTATAGTTTATGTGGCTTAGTCTTACTAATGTTAGTGTTTAATTCTAAAAATTGAAGTCTTTTGTAGTTTGACAGTTGGGAATTTGCCTAGGCTTAAACAGCAATTGACTATTTTTCTTTAATTACTGAGATTACATTTTATTTTCCCCTTGTATGGGTCCTGATTGTTCTAATACATGATTCTGTTTATTTGCTGAATGTTTATGTCTGTTCTTGTAATTGTGTGTGATTTTATTGTTTTCATATATTAATTTGTCTACTGTCATAACTCCCTTTTAGTGTCATTGTATCTGATTGTATTTATTTTGTTTCTTGTTTACTGGTTTTTGTTGGTTTTAAAATCTTATTTATTACATCATATAACATAGCATCTTATGGTTTTAACAATTCCCATAGATATAATTTTTATTCATTAAAACATAATTCTTTTGAAACATAAATCTTACTCATTAAAAAATAATTATTTGAGACATAATTCTTATTCATTTAAACATACTTATTTACCTTTTATTATCCACTCATACTCTTCAGTGGGTAATAATTATTTTATAGTATTATCAAAAGAAAACAAACATATAAACATTGATTAATTATTTTGATTATTACAGAAAATCGTTATTACTAAACTTATCTGACACTGTGATATTAACTATGTTACCTAATACTATTTTACTATGTCTTACTAAATCTTATAATGATTATTCATTGTTTTTATTTCTCAATTTTACAGACATTTTCTACATGGTGAATTGACACACTGATAGTCTATCTTTCTTACTTTCCTAATAATCTTAATTGTCACTTATTACATTAATTGACACACATTTAAAACCATGATAATCAGTTATCACTAACGCTAACTTAATTTTAATACTATTAGTTTATTTAGTTACATTTTGGGTGTCCACTCATATTGGCCTTTCAACTATCACAGTCCTTCCTGTGTTTGGCCATTATTAGATCTCACTCACTTATAACTTTTAACTTAGTTTATGCACTTATAAACTTCGATTACTGTTTTATCAGTGTTTATCACTTTTTAATGGGGTTTATTTTCACTTTGGGGTATTAACACTAACACCTTGCACTCAATCTTGTTTTAGTGTTACTGGTGTGTAAAGATTAGTGTATTGCTTATTCAAAATTCTCTTTCTTACATTTATTTTAAAATGTTCATCCTCCTTACAATTTATTTTCTCTCACCCTGTGTGGTTTGACTATACATGATATGTTTGTGTCGTGCTAATGTGATTTGTCCTAGTTTACTCTATTTGTTTGGGTTAGTGTACCCTTCTATCTCTTAAGTCCTTAACAATTAATATTTTTAACTTGTCTGTCCTTACAATTATTATTATCATATCAATTTTCATTAGTTAGTCTTTTCCATTGGTTTAACATTAGTTTTGTATTCTTTCTGGGTTCACTTTATTTTGCCATGGTTTACATGTCACTTCCTTGGTGTTGTTGCTGATTACCTCTTCACACTTCCATGCTAATTCTTTGTTCATTATTATTCTTATTATTTCTTCACTCTTGTGGTAGTGTGGTGGCTAGTTCTAGTTCACTTACAGTTGTCATTATTTATGTTATTCTTGGTTTATGGGGCTGGTTCTACTCTCTCACTTACCATCTATTGGGCTATTCAGGTTAAATCGCCATATTTTACTGTATTTAACATTTTGGTTTGTTTGTTTGTTACTTCTTTATTATTAGAGGTTACTGTTCTGACTACCTTGATATGTCTGATCGTGTTAATATTTTGAGTCACCCATTCTTTAATCTCTGATTCATCCCTTTTTATTCTAGTGTTAATGATTAAATATTTTATCTTGTCATGTTTTCTTCGTTATTGTTAGGTGAAGATATGTACCATTACAATATATATATATTGCAATGTGACAGGTAGTCACACTATGTGTGAATATGTAGAACATAATTATGAACAGCTGTAACGGGTGTCCAGGACAATTGGGGTATACTGTATTTGAAAGTAAGAATGTAGCTAAAAATTAAGAATAATAATATAAATTAGTAATAAGACGTTATAAAGACTATGAAGCTATAATTTTATATTTGAGCGAAGTGTTGTGTTGTGCGCGTATCAAAAAGAAGGTTAATGTAATTTAGTCATATATAGTGAAACGTGTTCTAGAAAAATCGAGAAGACGGATGTACAATTTGCTGCACGTGGAGTTGCCAGAATGTTCTGTTATATAACATAGACTGTATTGGAAATGCGGCTGTGCGCAGGTAGTCTGTGACGTCACACTTTATCGTTGCAACTTCATTGTACAGGAATCTTCAAGTCAGTCTTCATATAGCACTCAGCGAGAGCAGTCGCAGTAGTCATCGTTCAGTCCAACATCCATTCCAGGCAGTCCTTGGGGCCCGTGGAGTCGAGGAAGCGACGAGTGTCGGCAGGGAACAACCACGGTGTAAGAGATCCTCTACTGCCGTTCCTGACCTTCGTGTGCTGATCGTGGCGGCTGAAACGGACACCTAGAGCGAGGCAGTTCCTGGAGGCGGTGGCTGGAGCGTGGAACACGGACGACGAATCGCTGGAGACTGGGAACGAGATCTTCGACCGGGACGACAACGAAGACGACAAAGCAGGAAAGCAAAATTTAAAACTAAATTTGTTTCAATAATATAAAGTTTTCAAAAGAAAGAAAAACTCGTTGAACTTTAAAATTATATCATTATTTTAAAATAAAGAAGACATTTATTTCAATTATTATTATGAAAGAAGATTTTGAACGTTTAAAGTTATATCACTGTTTTAAATAAAAGAGAACATTTATTTAAATTATATTCTGAAAGAAGGTTTTGAACATTTAAAGTTGTAATTGTTTGAGTTAACAAGAAAACATTTTAATATAAATTACTGTAAAAAGAAAGAGACAATAAATGTATGTAAATCACTACTGGAGCATTCCTTTCTGCAAGTCTGGTTCGGCTCACAACTTTTACCGTGTAATATATTGCAACGATACAGCCATATGCTGTATTAAGCATTGATTTAAATAAATATAAAATTTGTAAAATTATTATAAGTTTGGGGTAAATGGATATGTCTGTGATTGTAAAAGTGTTTCATTGTTATAATAGGGGAGAAATTAACCTGTTCCAACAGGCAAGGAACACCTGCTCGATTGTATGTGTGTTACGCGTGTATCTTGTGTGTGTTAGTGATGCACGTACAGACAGGAATCCCAGCAACCCTCCCCAATTAATTACTAAAATAATTATTTTAATTCACTGTGTGAAAACTAATTAGTGTATAAACACACCAAAGTGTGTGTAAATTTTATAGTTATCCACAGTAAGAAAATGACGTTAGTAGGACACACTATGAGAAGTCAGTGCAAAATAAGTGTGCCAAAAATACGCAAATTACACTAAGACGCTCAAATTAATACAGTGAGTGATTAATCTAATTATCTATGATTTGTGCTATCTCAATTCCGTACAAAACATTGCCATTTGCAAAAAATTGCAAATATATGAGAAGGTTCGGGAGTGGGGGCTATCATGTATCTGCAGGTCTCGACAGGACAATTTCGTAACCAACAGGTGCGGAATCTCGAGAGGGTATAAATAAAGGGTTCGACTAAAAGCCCTTCTCTTCTTTTCAAAACACAGTTGCAGTCGGACACGCTGTCCGTCGGTAGAACAGTTTTGTTTTGTTATAAGTCTCATCTACAAACGAATAAAGACGTTCAGTATTTATGTTACACTAGTACGAGAAACGTAGAGTACCGGGACCGTTTAAGTCAGCAAGAGTATCTACAGAGAAGCTACAAAGAGCGACGTGAGATGCTAGACGTTAGGAGATGCTTTTTAGACGCCTAACAGCCGAACGAGATCCACCTCGCAGCAGATAGTAATTCTCTGGGACGAACCACACACTGCTGGAGAACGACGCTGGACTTTGGACATATCCAGGACCACGCTAAGCCAGGAGTAACGGTAACCCAACTCTGGACAACGCTGGACCCCGTCAATAAGTTGTAAGATCATCAAAACTCGAGGTGACATGCATAATGCATTTATAAATGATTTTTTAAAGAGCTCATAAAGACTATATAAAGAGACAATGAATCAAAACAAAAAAAGTTTATACTTAGGTAAATAATGTAATAGAGTCTTATGTAAATATTTTAGTCGTAAGAATGAGCGATTGCATATAGATAAATATAGGAAGAAAAAGTGTTTTATTTTGAGATAGTATTTTTTTATCAAAGAAAAATAATTGAAATGATTTGATATTTGCATTTTGTAGAAAAGAATAATTTAAATTTTGAATACGAAACAAATGCCAGTCTAAGAGTAATTAATCTAATTTTAAATATATTTTTAAAAAACATTGGTATAGACTGAGCAAGCTGAGGTCAGATCTGATTTAAATGAATGCAATTAAAATAAAACGTAATTATATTTTAATTTTATTTCTTTTATTAAATCAATTTGAATAAATGTCTAGATTAAGATTATTACCATGTCTATATGTAAGAGTGTTTTAAATGTGTGTAACACCGTATAGCTTAAGAGATAAACACTTAATAATGAGTGATGTCTTGATCGGAGATGATTAACAATGTTTTATGATTTATAATGCTTTTTAAACAATAAACATGTAATTTTAAACCATTCATAAATTTACTACTCTTGTTACAGTTACACCTGGTATCGTTATACAACCTGCATACATAAAAGGTATCGTTGTATAATTTTGGCGTCCCAAGAACGTGGGGCTCCTCAAATACATTAAAATTTTTTTACACGATTTAACAAAAATACTGTTGTACAATTTTGTCGCCCGTTAACGTGGGGCTCGACACGCCTACATTTAATAATTAATGGCTCTATCATTACCAGTGTTTGATAATTTATATGTTATAATTAATATTATATTTTAATTATTTTTGTATATTTTAAAATTGTTGTGTGTATTGTATTGTAATAACGCAACTGGCGCTCACCCCAACAAACAGGTGTAATTGTAACATGAGTACATGAAAATAAATAAATAATAATAATTAAACAATAAATAAATAAAAGCTCGCATTCGGTTCACCAATAATAAATTATAAATAAATATTTTAATAATAATTCACTATGGCAGCACCAGAAGGCTTGAATATGGAAGCACTTCAAACCATGATGCGTGCCTGGGTGGACGAATTAAGTACAAACCAAAAAGAAGAAAATAGAAAGCAAATAGAAGAGTTAAAAGAATTTAATACAAAGCAAATGCAAAAGAGTAGGGAATAAACTAAAGCCGAATTGAAAGATTTAAAGAGGTCTAATAAAGAATTTAAAGCTGAATTAGCGAAAACTAATGAACAAATACAAAAGAATAACGAAGAAAGGCTCGCGTGGGCAGGGGCGCAACCCTGAAGTAGACGAACACCACTGGGACTGTGGGGAACATCTACCCGCTACCCGTTAACCGCTTCTTCTCACCTTTCTATGACGGAATTTAGGTACTCGTTCCTTCTGGACACTACTCTCGGCGAAATTATCTCGTGTTGAGCTGTACTGATTTGTTTCTTCTGAATCAGAATCAAGGCAACTTACATCACCACTTTCACCCCGATTTGGATTATCCTCATCATCTAACTCCTCTTCTTCTGCCTTCCCTGCTTCTCTTTCTTCCAACCCTTCCTTTTCTACTTCTTCCTCATCTTCTACAATTTCCCCTTTTTCGTCCCCATAATCCAAATCAACATCATGACACTGCACCTCCTCACCATCTTCCAGTTGCTCATCTGATCCATCTTCAACAGCATCTTCGCCCAGCTCCTCACCAACTTCTTCACTGGCCTCGTCACCAGCTCCTTGACAAACTTCTTCACCAACCTCTTCTCCAATCTCATTTTCACCAACACATTCATCTTCTACATCATCGCCATCACGTCCACTAACACCATTTGAACACTGCACATCTTCATCATCCTCTAGTTGCTCCTCTGTTCCACCCAAAACGTCTTTCCGTTCCTCAGAATCCTCAGCACTACTTACAGAAGGCGTCTGCACATCTTCACACACTCCATCATTCTCACTCGCACACTCCACAACGCTGCCACCAAATTCCTCCTCAACTTCTACCTCATCCCCTTCAACCACACTTGCGGCATGGACATCCCCGTGTCCATCCGCAACCTCAGAAACTTTTGCAGCATGGACATCCCCGTGTCCGTCCGCAAACTCAGACTCTTCAGTCTCCCTAACACCTATAACTATACTTCCCTGTGCAGCATCTGCAGACCGCTCTTCTTTCGATTCCTCTCTTTCACCACTCTCAGCAACTACAACGTCCTTAACATTTCCCACCCTGGAATCCAGCAGTCCAGGTCCATGTGCTATGTCTAAATTAACTTCCACTTGCGATGGTAAAGCTACACCATCAAGTGACTTCTCATCTCCCTGTGGAGGCGATGATGATCTTACCGGATCTGGATCCCTCATGAACCGAGATGGAGATACCGGAACAAACTCTGCGGCATCCGGATTCAACCATGACGTCCTCTCTGAGTCCTGCAATTCAGTGTTAACAGACGTGTTCTTGTCGTCTTGTATTGATCCACAGAAGTTATTCCGCTTTTCTTCTTCCGCTTCACCTTCTTCATCGACTACTCTATTAGGCACTGGTAATTCCTCTGGAACCTTTAAAGTTTCCTTTCTCTCCAAATAGGAATAACTTGCTACAGGATCCCTACTTGCCGATATTTGTTCCTTAATATAACTTCTTCTTCCCCTGTTAATTTCACACTTATTTCTTTTCTCTGCTGTAACTGTTGTTACCGTCTTCTCACTTGCCACCCCCTAGTAGCCTCCATTATTTCCGGAATATTCAGTTTTCCTTACAGGTTCTTGTGTTATCCACCAACCACCATATTCGTCGTTTTTAGCTCTTTCTAATGGACTCCTTGAGTGTGGGTCACCTCTGGCAGCTCTTCCCCGGGACTCGTCCCCCGCCTGGACAGTACTAGAAACCACACACAACCGGTCCAGATCCGCAAAACAACGTGGACGGTCTGCGAATATCAAACGAGATCTCTCTTGGGGATTCAGTCCTTCCAGAATTGTTTGTATAACCACTAGTTATTTAAAACTAGGCAGAAGGCCTTGAAAAGCAAAAATGCGCTGGGTCCAGTGAGACGGGACTTGCAATTAAAACTCGCTTTTACCCAATTATAACAGTCTTTATTATTTCCCAAATTCATTATAAAAATGTATATATATACATGACCGCAAGCGAAATTCTTTTAATCCAATATAAATTTAGTATAATTTAAAATTACATTTTAATATTCTCAAATCTACTATTTGACATTATAATATTAATGTTCAGAATATACAACATGCAATGTATCATTGTTCAAAAATTTTTGTAACATCCACTTCCACAAAATAGCATCACAATGTAATGTTGTAAACTCTTTTTTTTTTTGGAATCTTTAAACATCTTTAAAATATACATATATAAAATATCACATAAGCTCAACATCATATAAATTATTCAAACACCCCCTCATAATTCAACATCTAGTATCACAATACAAAATTGCTTTAATGTCTCTTAAGATTTATAATGATATGGTTGTATAATATTCCCCGTACATAACCCACTGACGTAAAGAATACATAATTGATATACACATAGAATACACATAGAATTGATCTACAAACATCAATACACATAGAAATATATATACACATCACACACACATGTTCACCTGGCAGACACCCTGTATACTTTCATCATACCTCAAACAGGAATGTGGAAAACCCCGGTATCAGTCATCATGACCCCCAGACTACAGTAATCAGTTCAAGTGCCCGGCAAAGCCTTAAAGAACTTTTCATTTAAAAAAAAAACCAAAACCCATCAACTCGTAAGAGTATAACCGACTTAAAACAAAACGAAATAATTACAGGGACTCGAAATTTAAATTGGCAAGACCGCCAGAACAACACTCAGGTTACAATGCATAATAAAAAAATTTCGGGTTTGTTCCCCAAAGAGTAAGTTACCATCACAAGGTTAACATATCTGTATGGTTTTAGAAAATGATAAGTTCTCACTTTCTTTTATGCTTTTACCAAATTCAAACAATTTGAAAGAAAAACCAAGTGGAACGTAACCACCGGAAAATAACATAGAAACTGATGCGAATTTTATAGTTTTACATTTTTAAACTGAAGTAGTGAGAAACTAATAGTGTAATTATATCAAAAATCTCAACAAATCATGCACTGACTATGGCAGCAAAAAAGAAAATAATGAATTTACTTATTAAAGAATTATTAAAGAGCCAAAATAATTTTATAAAATTGTAAAATCTTGGACTGAACCTTATAAAACATATATAAGGAATTCACAGAGAACTGACTTGACCCCAGCCACGGACATGCACCCGAACCAGATTCAACAAAAATTAACATGTCGGGTACCTGCAGACCACTGCACCAACAGGTGACGGCCTAAGGTTAAAGCACAACAAAACCCTTAAAGCCCATTAAAAAACCCAACCCACTCTTAAATTATTGGAAAAGCATATATATATATATATATATATATATATATATATATCAATAAAATTCCCAACGAAAAAGGAGAACCACCAGCCGGTTAAGTTCCCCAACACACATGCATAAATGAACAGCACCCACATGAATCACTAACATTCAGATTCCACACAACTTTTACTGTTTAAAAGAGGTATACATTAAAAATCGCCGGACATATGGCCCCGGCCGGGTTTACACTTATTCTGGGGGCGTAAGCATTCAGAAAGTAAAACAGATAAAGTTTGTAACCCTAATGTCCTGCTGGACGTGAGCACAATCGAAAATCTAACTGGAGCTATTCCGAGAATAATGTCACATGGTATCAGCTGCAGAGGCCAAGAATATTTTTAAGGCATAAATATCACCTGTGTATAGTCCGGGACCGATCTCGTGGGTATTGTGGCGTGGCGTCTCCCGCTTGGCTTCCTCCCGGCGGCCAAGACGGAGAGTAGATGTGTCTATGGCATTGGTGGCGGTTGTTCAGCCACACATGGAGTAAATCAGATTCTCGTCTAAGTCAGGAACCCTAAACATTCATAATAGTAATTACTTTAGTGTTCCATAATTCACAATACCCACCTCCCCCAGCATAAAAGTCACTCTGCACATCATGACCAGTTTTAACCTTTTTCAATTTAAGTTTTCTTTGAAACTACCTTAACACCCTCCCAAGACCTCAATGCATCATAATCTACCATCTGCATAGAATTTAGCATAAAATAAATTGTTATTCACAAACTGTTCGTCAACTAATTATCCATCTTACTACAATTTCAATATAAGTTAACAAACTCGGACAGGTTCGTAAAGTACGCCCGTTCCAACAAAAATTACAAAATAATTTCCTTACGCCCCTTCTGATACAATTAGAATAATATATAGACATATAAATTATAAAATACCATATTTCAGCCTGTGTTAACATTCAAACACGTGAATAATCAGTGATTAACCTGTCCACCACGTGGTGACTTTAAGCATATATCCACTCACATCCCCGTTAATTTTAAGTTAAATGTAATTCCATTTATGATACAATAAGTAAAAATACATCCAATACACTTACCGGGGATCACATAACGTTTATTTATCCATCAGAATAGGCATTTTACAAAATGAAGAATCTCAACGCTGCCGGGGGTAGAAATCTGTAGACGCCAACTGCCGAACGTGAACTGAACTCAACTTGCTACGCAAAGCCAACCACGCTGCCCCGCTCAAAGAGTGCGCGCGGATCGGTACTGCGAACGTACTGCTAACGTGGTACGCTCCGCTACACTAATTAATTAACAAATTCGGTGATGAAGCATTTCATATCGTTGACCATTAGAAAAACAGCCGGGTTTTCGCCAACAACACGGAACATTATTAATAATAATTGTTAACAATATATGTTAGTTGCAATCATTGATGTGAATAAAGGTTAAAAAAATTCAGCTGGGATCAATTTTTTACATGTTTAGTAACTATTTTCTACTGTACTTAAGTATTTAGTGTAGACTGTATAAGGAAGGTTTCAGTGACTGCACACTGAATATGTGACAAAAACTGTTGACGATAAGAGATAAATCGAGATTATGAAAGACTGCTATATGTTGAACTGAAAATATAACAAGAATCTTAATAAACCCTAAAGTCTGTGGTGAGCGAGTGAGTGTAATGAATACTGTAAAATTTAATGATGGGGATAAAGATATTATTATTATTGTTATTACTGTTACGCAACGGAACATTATAAAACAATGGAGTGCGTTGTTCTACTCTTTTCTCGGCTATCCCAGCTGTAATGTTCGTGTGCGTACATGTTGCTGCTGCTTTGTGATGGAAGACAATTACGTGACACTTATCATGCGTCAACAATCGAGGCTATTCTAGACCGCAGCGGTCGGCCACTGTGTTCAAGGCCAGACAGTGACACTGTTTGTAGTGGATTCTAGAGCGCCTGCAATACGCAGTTTGCTCAACACGACATCTAGAAAGTAACCGATTATTCTGGCATCTCAGCGGGTACAAATATAAGCATCCAAGCGACAGACATTCAGTTTACGTCGGGCGATTACTCAGTCCGTTTAAGTGGCGATTTATTCAAGCAAGGTTCGAAATTGTGGATAAGTGTTATTATGTTATAATTGACATGTGCGGGACTCTATTAGTTGACATTATTACTGCGTGTGGAGAAATTTAACTGAATTATTGCACGAGTATAATCTTGTTGAATAACTTGTTGGTATCAAACTGTTAATTGTGATTAATTAAAACTGGTGATTATTAGTGACTTAATGAGTGTCTTTATTTTGGTTTCCACTGGATCGTACGACGATCAGTGAGACTGTCATAACATTATTGTTGTTATTATTATTATTATTATTATATAATGAATGTGAGTTTATAGTCTTTAGACCTGACACTGTTTATCTGACTATGTGTAAAACAAAAGAGCAGAACTGTATGTGGTTGACTATGTGCGGGTGTTTACATGTTTCAAATTATGTTCAGTTTATTTGCTTGCCGTAAGAAAAAACTTGAAGTTGTATCAGAAAGTTGTGTGCATGTTTGTCAAAAATTGATTGGCTCACCGAGAGGTTTCTGAGTTTAATTGTGGCCCTGAGGCGTTTTTAACTCGAAAACATATATAAATACATGTGCATATGCTATAAATTAACAGTTTGTTAAAAACCGTCTGTTAGTTTGAAAAGCTGATTCATATTTGATACAGATTATTTAACAGACCCCTGCCTGTTAGATGACCGTTAAAGCTCATCATCTTCAAGAATTAAACAAAGGATGGTTTGTTCCGGTCTCAAACTGGCAAAGATTAGAGCTGGCTACCCCACACCTCACCGTCCCTTCGACTTATAGTTCCATAGTTGTTTGGAGATGCGGAAGTTATCCATTCGCAAAGATGTCCCCACCTATTCAGCCGATACTGGGCGATCCTGTCGAGTATACTCATAATATTCAGTTCCTGCCGTATATCTGTGTTTCGTCTATGATCATGGAGAGTATACCCTGTCACGTGCGTGACGAATCACATTTCAACCGCTTGGATGCGACTGGCCTGGCCTTACGTTAAAATCTAATTTTCAGACGCATAAAGAAGTGTGGGAAGGGATATCACCTTGTAGAATTTTAGGCGTGTTTCTTTACTTGCTGACTTAAGAGTTCGCGTGATGGTCCCGCACATAAGCTTAAACTTAAATTTAAATTTTCTATAAATGAAAATTATAGTTGAAGGGGAAGGAATAAGTTTTATATGTGTACTACGTTATCGGCAACAAAGTAGTAGTTTGTTATTAAAATTCCTTCCCGGCCTGTTTGGCCGTAGTCCAATGTTTTCTACAAAACCAGACGTTTCGGCAGTGCCGTCGAGTGCGATAACGTGCGGTGTTATACGTTAGTGACCACAGTACTGTGGTTAAGGCTGAAGCAATAAGTAGAAATAAGTAGTTTCTATGGAAACATTTTATTTCGTAAATTATTTAAAATATAAATCTTAGAACATGGAACTCATGTATGGTTCTCCATACCGATATTTAATTAATTAAATACTTTTAGTTATCCGATTTCAATAATTTTGTTACCAAAGTAATCAGGAATTATCACAAAATAAGAACATAAACAATTTTTTTTTAATTTTAAGCCTACCGGACCCCTTAACGTATTGGACCGTCCAGTTAGCTGTGAGACTGTGTGACTGTCCCATTCATAATGTGTGAATGACTGGGTTAACGAATTCGTAAATAATTTTGTACAAACTTAAACTTTCGACAGCAAAAAGGATCAGAAGGACTCAAAACGTTTCTGAGAGGACTCAATGAGTGATATGCAGTTAAATTATGGAACAAACGCTTAGCTCATAACAGAGAGTCAGCAGAGAAATTGGAAGGTTTTTAACAAGCAAAATGCCCAAAAAATATTGAACGCGTCCGGGTTGCAATAAACGAAAATCGACGGCTGACAGTGCGCGAAATAGAAGACCTGGGATTTGTGTCAGATTCCAAGGACTTGTGTTTCAAAGACATTGAAGACATTGTAGTAATTAAAACAAAAGTCGTGCCACAGCTGCTGTCGCAAGGATTAAGAATTGCGTGCTGAAGTTACACAAGATCCGATATTCGATACCGCTATCAGACTTGATCAAATGACCTTAAGTGGATGTGGGTCAGGTGTCCCGAAACAAAAGCCCAAGGTTACAATGTGGAAGGAAATTGTGAATACGACAATCACAGACAAAACGTGTTTACACTACAGAGTTTCACGACTAACTGAATAGTTCAACACATTAATCCATATTCACGCATGCGTCTAAAGGTGACTTGATTGGTTACCGAGTTACAAAGCAGTAGCAAAACCGATTTCAGTAATATTCAAAATTGCCGGATACTTTTAGGTCATACCTCGTAAATAAATTTTGATTTATGCAGCATAACTGATTTTAACGATTTTAAGGCGGCTCAGTAGACCAGTGGGTATTGCACCTGGCTACTAACCTAGAGGTCCCGGTTTCGATTCCCGGGCCCGCACTATAAAATCAAGGTGCGTTTTTCAGCCCCCAGGTCGACTCAGCCTGTTGAAAATGAGTACCTGGGATAACATCCTGGGGATAATAATGGGCGGCTGAAGCGTAGTGCTGGCCACACTGCCTTCCTTGTATGCCGTACGGCTCACATAAGGCAACTCAGCCTGTTGAAAATGAGTACCTGGGATAACATCCTGGGGATAATAATGGGCGGCTGAAGCGTAGTGCTGGCCACACTGCCTTCCTTGTATGCCGTACGGCTCACATAAGGCAGTGTACCCTGCCTTATCCAACACTACTTCAGGTGGTACACACGGGAGCCATTATTATTAACTGATTTTAAAAGCTTAGTGGCTAACTTGCATTTATTTTTTTTTTTAATTAATCCTGAAGTCATTCATTTTACATTGTTTTATTCAATTACACAATACCTTACACATATTTCCTTTACTTTTGACTGTATCTGTAAGAGCAGAAACGTTTTTCTAAATACGATAGTTTTCTCAAAAACGTCGTTTTGAAGTAGTCGAATTTGGATCACGGTTACTTGACTCTATCTCGTTAATGTTTAAGGAAATATTTCATTTCTTCTCTTTCTTCTCCTCAACCAAGAGCTTGGTACGCTTGCATTTTTCTTCCCTTCCGCAGTCTCTTAGTCACCACAAATTTCCTTCCTCCTTTTATTTCACCTGTATACTCTCGTCTTGGTATTTCCCTCTCACTACACCCCTCAATCATTTTGTTGAGCAGGATGATGAACCAGTTTGAATGACGTAACAGGTGACCAACCATAAATTCTTCTCCTTTCCGCAGTGGTTTCAGTCAGAATTCTTCTTTCACACACTCTCTTCAAGACGTCATCATTAGTCTCTCTATCTGTCGCCGGTATTCTTAAGCCCTCTTGAAGGACCACATCTTAAAAGCCTCACAGTAGCTCTTCTACAATTTTCTCGGCTTCCCGGTTTCTAAACTATTTGTGAATATATTGCAAATAAAAATTTTTAATAATTTCTTTCTGGTTTCCAGGGAGACGTTTCTCGACGCTAAAAAATGATTTCTTAAAAAATGGTCCCCTTTCTTGTGTAATTCTCTTTTCTACAGCACTTATGCATTTTCTGTCTGACGCAATGCAGCTCTTAACATATTTAAAGGTATCAACTTGCACTAATTTCTTATCATCCAAAAATTTTGCAGCCTTCTGTTTTCCATGTTTTGAACTTTCACAACACTTGTATTTTCCTTTTTTATTGTGCTGTCTCATTTACGCGTATCTTGAACGATATTGTAAATCTAGTGAAGTCTGTTCTATAGTTATTACTTGTTTTTTTTTGGAAAACGCAATGCTATCTGCAAAATAGATTATAGAATCTGCCATAATATACAATCCGCCTTTGGAGAATACGGAATAGTAACTTATAGAATATTTGCCAATTATAAAACAGTATTTTTTATAGAATACAACATTAATTATTATTCCATTTTTCTTGTTTTTTTTCATTGCGTACTGTACACACAAGTTGAACAGTAGTGAGGATAATCCACAACATTATCTAACAGCTTTCGATTTCTTTGCTGTGAGTCCATCCTGGCTTATGGTGCTCTCTGGTTCTTGTAGAGCTTGAGGGTAATTCTTCTAAGCATATAGTCTATCTTTACATTTCTGAGGACCTTGAACAATATATTCCACTTAATGTTGTTAAATGCTTTTTCAAAATGCAACGGAATACTCACCTTGTATTAATTATACATTTGCTCTCTACCTATGTGGTGCCGATGGTTACCTACGCGATCCCCGTTTGGGGCTACTTGGCCAAGACCCATAAGCAAAAGCTTCAGTGTCTCCTTGATCGAGGATTTCGCTGGGCGTGCAAAGCCCACTATCTGACATCAAATAGAACCATCCGAGAAGCCCTGCGTGTCCGTTCCCTGGACGCCACTATACCGAGACTGTCCCGCAAATATTATCGCAGCTCCGCCTGATTACAGGGCAACCACCTCATTAGCGCCCTCGGTCGCTACCAATCTGTGCCAGGAGACTCTTGGACCCGGCCTCGGCGTACTCTCGCCCTCAATTGACACGCACGGCCGCTAGCACGCCACACCCTTAAGCCAGCCCCATCTACCGTCCCTGCGGCAGGAGCTCTACTTGAAGCTCGGGACGCAGTATACGAGCGGGCGACGGGCATGCCCTTCGCTCGCACAGCCCTCGAATTTGTACATGTGGTAGTCGGTTATTGTTCTCAACGTCCGTTGTTGTCTTAGTTTTAGTATTTATGTCTGATTTCGTATTTAGTCACATTTATGCAGTTACCTGGTATAACTGCAATTATAGAAGCAGCAACAGACGCTCTACAATCAGCAGTTGAGTACGTCACTAAATAGACAAAAAAGTGGTGCATCAAGCTAAACGTTATTGATCAGCAAAGAGTTCCACACGCAAGCTCAGTGAATTATTTGAGCATGCCTCTGGATGGCAAACTTAGGAGAAAAGAACATGTTAACTTCATGGCCGGTAGCAGGCCACACCCCTAAATATCTAGAACATCCGTGGTCCCTGAGGCAGGAGTTCTAGTGAAGCTCGGGACTAGCACAAGAGTGGGCGACGGGCACGCCCTTCGTCTCGCACAGCCCCGCAATCAGTCAGCATGTTAAGAAAAAACGAGAAGAACTTGGATTAAAATTGAAGAAAATGTTATGGCTCCTTGGAAGACACTCTGAACTGTCGCTGCGTAACAAGGTGTTCTTATGCAAACAAGTCTTACGGTGCACAGCTTGAGTGTACGGTGTACGGCTTTGGGGTTGTACTAAAAAAACTAATAATAAAATGATTCAGACTTTTCAAAATTAGATTTTTTTGCACTGCTGCACCATGGTACGTAAGAAATGATGACATCCATCGGGACCTGAAAATGCCTACGGTTGCTGACGAGATTAAAAGGGTTGCGGATAAATATGAAAGAAGACTTCATGAACATTGAAGTACTACAACTGCTTGATAATGCTGAACTCGTTCGGCGATTGCAGAGACAGAAACCATTTGAACTAGTGAACTAAATATGTATAGTAATTCTCAGCACATGAACAAAGTGTAACTGTACTGAGGAATGCTCCAGTGGGATCTTATCCTACACACTGTTAACTTATGTATTAGAATAAAATTGCAAGATAGTTTGTGACTAGTTGCAATGAAGTTAAATAAAAAAAACCTATAACACATACCAGAAACAGTAATGTGTTTTGAACTAATGGAAACACAAATAGATTGTTTGTGTAGTCAGTAAATTGTTAACCTGTTCTCTGTTGATATAACACTTTGGCTATCATCCTGCTTAAAGACCAGCGTGGCTCTAGTATTGACTAAACATTACGATATTAAATAATGCCATTCATTTAATGTACACCTATTTGGTGCCATGTTTTCTAAATGATAGTTCCTTATACTTAGAGTATACTAGTTGACGAAGACAGGTTTGGTAATATCGTAGATCGATTACGATATCTCGCTCGCATGTAACCTTTATTCTAGCCGTCAGTATCTAACGAATATTGTTACAGGTAAAGCCGCCCTTACCAGCAATGTGTCAGGGTGCAAACGGAGCCGGCGGGAATACATAATCCTATTTTTATTATAACCTATAACCCTAGCCATTTTTTTTCGTATCGGCCATCTAAGGGCCACATGCTAATTTCAGTTCTTTACTCTTTGTTCTTTTCTGTTTTCCAATATTCTTTCATCTTCTCACTGTGTCTCTTCTTCCTGTCTTCAGTCCAAATTGAACCTACGTTGTTATCTCTCCTACCCTGCACTCCCTCCATTTTTAACACTTTTGCCCGAAAACCTTCTCTGTAAATTGCTTCTTCTGCGTGTACATTATTTTTTTCTAAATCCTTTTGGACTTCTTTATCCATCCAAACCTCATCCATGAAGGCCTCTTCAAAAACCTGGGTTCATCTGGCTCCGGATGATAGCATCCAGTAACGGCCGCTGCCTAGGGTTACAGGTGAAACTCGGTCAACGGTCTCAAAGGCGGATGAGGCACCTCGGATCCCAACGGCAGAGAGAGAGCGGAAGAACCTAGTGGAGTAAACCACGAAAAACAATCATTTCGGACTAACAATCCGATCTTACCTCGGAATTTAATTCCTACTTTTGCACTCTATACAATTTCAATTGCAGTATGGAAAGTCCGTTAAATCCTAGCCATTATTATAATCCTTTTTTACATCTTTTTAATGTAAGAAACATTTACTCAGTCCGTGTTTAATTTATTACAGTCAATTTTTTATTGTTGCTTTACTGCCCAATTATAAAGAATGTGATCAAAGGATTTTGGAATATCTCATAATATAAATTAGAAATTAGTTGTATTACAAATTAGAAATTACCATATAAATTTTAGTGGTATATTCAAACACTTTAAATATTTACCCTTCAGACCCAAATAAAATCATTAACCATCAATTTATCACGAAATCCCTTTATGATATGTTACACTTTTATAAAAATAACGCGCCCTAAAATTGCATTAAATTATCAGTAATGAAAAATGTTCCTTGATTTATAGAAAATAAACGAATTTTTTGAATGCCTTGGAAAACAGCAAAATGTAAACATAACCTCTTTAGTAACATAAACAAAAAGAATCATTACAAACAGCTGATAGAAGTATCGAAATCAGTACTGCCATTGCAAGAGGAAAAAATATATTGTATTTTAAAAAAGTATCTGAGTATCTATAATAAAGACAAATACTATTTAAAAATGCAGATTGAAAATGTATCCGTCAGATGTTAAAAAAATCAAGTATGAAGTGCGTGAAACGAAACTTTACGAATCCTTTTTACTATTATAAACAAAACAAAACTATAAAGTATACATTATTTTAAAGAGGAATATATAAAGATCCATTTAAAACGCAACATAAGTTACCAAAAAATCAATTTTCCAACAAACGGGTCCCCTTAAACCAAAGAACAACCTTCCCGACTCAATCTTCACATTCGCCGTGTTAAAACTGCAGGGAAAAGCTAAGTTCTCTGCTTATTCAGGAAAACTATATACGATAGGTTTCAATTGGATACTTTCTATTTTTCTCCGTCCTGTGCATCTGTCTAGAGCACCCCTCGCTTCTGAGCCCATCGGGCATCCCAAATTTTTTTATTCTTTCCCGTCCTGTCTTTCCTTTCACTTTTCCCTGTAGACAGTTTCTACGCGATATATGCTCCAGCCATGACGACTTTTTCTTTCCTATTATTTTCGCAATTTTTTTTCCTCTTTTTTCTCTTCAATGCGTCATTATTTCTCAGCCTATCAGTCTATTTAAATTTAATTATTTTTTATCACAACCATATTTTCATGCTGTCTATGTATAATTTCTTTTTACTTGATTTCGATGGCCCGTTAAATGTTTCACTGCCATAAAAACCACACTCCAAACAAAATATTTAGCTAACCACTTTCTAATCCCAATCGAAATCATTCTTGCTGGCAGCAATTCTCTTTCTTTCTCAAAAGCTGTCTTGGCCACAAATATCCTACTACCGATTTATTCTGTAAAACGTCCATACCATATCACCGTACTCCCCCCAGAAATTTAATGAGTCCACATGTACGTGGTACCCCACTAGACTACGCTCTCAAGTCTGGTACATCCTGAGAATCGTCTTGATTGCAGCTTATATATTGAACACATATTTATACATCCCGTATAAATTGTCTGCACTAAGGGTCTTACGGGGAAAGGTGGAAGGGAAGAGATAACGAGGATTCAGAGCGGTTGGAATGCATGATGGCAACAGAGGCGAAAGAAGCTACAGACAGATATAGCTTTTATTATTGGGCCCTTTTATGCATCCAATTCATGCAGTACGACAGCCTACAATAAAAACTCGTACGACATGTAGAACAGCAGAAACAAGTGGGCCGTTTGTGCACTGTCGTACGATAAATTTATCGTTCCGAGCTCAAAAACATATCGTCGTGTCCTGAAAACGCATCAAATGCGTTCCATTTATGAACTCGTAAGAGTTTTGTATCGTATAATTTTCAGACATCAGTGCTACCCACCCCTGCCTAACCAGCGTAGACGAGGCAGCTGTGACAAGTAATCGGTGATATTCAAGTGGTTGTATGATTTTCTTAATTACTTTTGTTAATGTGGAAGCCGGCGAACGCGAACACAGAAAAAAACACATTGACGAAATCTAAAACAGGATAGCACTATGGTATCCCGTTTCCGACTATTATAAAAACAGAAATTTGAGGAAAGCATAATGGATTCAAGCACTGGCAACATATCGTGCATAGTTAATAGGATGAACATCCCGTCTTCTTTTCCTTCTTCTCTTCAAAAAAACAACTCGCACGGATCCATTTTCAGTACTGATGATGGCAGCGCTAAAAGTGTTTGATCACACCCACTTCCGACATTTTTGAAGCACGACAGAAATCAAAGTCAAATCGGATGGAAAACTTATCGTACGACATAAATCGGATGCATAAAAGGTGGTTTAAGACCGAGGATACAGGAAATCGAATTTATCACAAGTAAAGGAGAAGAGGGTACGACCAATCAGCCGGGAAGTTTTTAATATGTTGAAATTAGTTCAAAATATGTTGTCTGCGTCTTTTTCTTGTAAACTCAGGCTTTGAACATCGGTCGATCAATGAACGTGCTCACGCACCACACATACACACACATACACACACACACACACACACACACACACACACACACACACACACACACACACACACACACACTATAACCACATAAACTGGCCGTAGAACACAACGTATAAATTACATAGCCTAATAACATACACCTAGACACAAGGGTACGATATAAACAATGAGTGACAGGACAATAAATTGACGGTAGTTTGACCTAAATTGACTTTCAATTGACACACATATGCGGCGTTTGTAAACTCGGCTTGATTATTGTAATTACAGGGAGAGACACTTTCGGAACTCCAGCGCCGACTGACTATACACAAACCCGGTACGTAATCAATTCTCGGAAGCAGACTAGTCGCATTGTACAAAATGAATTACGTTGTCATAACTACTATTCTAACCCTATTATATATTATCCTAAATTTCTACAATTATAGAAATTTCCTTTAATTAGACTCTCTTTAGTATGAAAAGTTTTTAACGATACGGTAGAAACGATACATAAATTGATAGCTTAATTATGGTCGTTTCCACCAAAAGAAAAAGTTGACCATATACTGAAAAACCACGAAGAATCATTAACTAAACGTGTCCCAGACAACCGTGTTGTCTGTCATTATATTTGTAAAATTGTTTAGTTCAGATCGCGAGCGACCGTGTTAGAGGCAACTTGCAATTTGGGATGAAAATTTATTGTACGTTTCGGAGCGTTCAAGAGAATGAAAGCGTGTGAAAAGAGTCGACTATTTAACGGATACTTTCGCATAACGAATTTATAAAGACAAACGTTAGTAAAGAGGGATTTGTTTAGAATATTTGGCGTGGAGCGAAAACTGCCAATCAGCTGACAGGTTGTTAACCTGAGGAGGAGAGGTCAACCGTGTTTTGTCGTATGTTAACAATAACCGATAGTCACTTAGGCCATTGTAACAGCACATAACAAACGTTATATCGCTTTAACTGACTCTGTTTATTAAATGCAAGTATTACTCACTGTCTTTGTTACCTATTTATTGAAATAGATAATAAAGTTGTGCCCTTGTTTGCGATGTGAACGTGTTGACTTCTTATGAAGGGCTGTGTCTCTTAGCGAATATTGAAACTCAAACAAAAAATTCGTAAAACGTAGTTCGGAAATTTAGGCAAACATAAAATTAACTTTTTGTCTTTTTAAAAAAAAAACGATAAAAAAAAGATGATGGAGTTTCACAATTTCTATCCAACTATGGCTAAAGCCAGCCTCCTGTTGGGATTTTTCAGTTTCCAAGGTTGGCCAGACTTACCGAAAAGCTACCGGAGATGTTTCAGAATCGGTTTCTATCTGTTTATAGCCGTATTCACATGTGTAACCATGAGCTGCGTTTACTATGTTGCGACAGTCGACAGATTCGATTCAAAACAAATCAGCGTCATTTCCGCTAATATCTCGATCCTGTATCGAAGCGCATACTTTCAAGCCAGTGAAGAGAGTATTCGATCTTTGTTGAACAGATTTCAAACAATCACAAGAAGCGTAACGGAACATGTTCCTCTGAAATCGAGTGATCGATCGGTAATTTTGTTGTATTCTACAAAACTCGATAAGATTTATAAGTATTTCGTACTGACGTTTCTGGGTTTATTTACCCTTATAGCGTTACAGTCTTTCACAGGTCACGTAATGTTTGAATCTTCTTGTGACATGTTGTATTCCGTACCATTCGACGTTTATAATTATCCTCTTCTTTGCGAGGCCGTCCTGTTCGTACAGATTATGGTGGCCATGGTTTGCATCATGAAACAGATGTCTTCAGACGGTTTCATATTTGCGACGATATTTCATTTGACGCTGTGCTTGAAACAGCTGAGATTAAATTCTAAATTTGTTTTGTCCAAAGAGGTTGCACGAGAGCTTGTTTTGAAACAAGGCGGCAAACGTGTAACCCGGACGCGGTCGTGGTCGTGTGACACAAGGTGTAGGTTAGTCACAGTAAGAGAATTTGACAATGTTGCATCAGAAGGTTGTCTCAGTAGTACTGAACGATTCAAGGCGTGGATTAAAATACACGAAGAAATTCTACGGTAAGTACTTTGTATAATAATATGGTAGTTTTTTTAGAGGGCGATGTTTATAACATGGATTGACTTTCAAGACGATATCTAGATTATTAAGTTAATCTAAATTAAATTGTAAATTATTATAATGCCTACTTGGTATCTTAGTCTTTTACAGCCGGCGTCAAATCTGATAATATTAATTAAGAAAGTTGTGTCAGTGGTTACAAACAAAATAATCACTGTTGCACACCACTATAGAAAATATCGGTATGGAGAACCATACATGACTTCCATATTCTAAGATTTATATTTAAAATCATTTTCAGCCAAACAGCCAGGCTGTGTCTTACCTGCCTTTTTATTGCTGTATTAAATGAAAAATATTATATTACATTAAAATGAAAAAATTATAATTTTATTGCCTGGCAACAAAATTATTTTATTTTTAACAATTACCATTGTTTCAAAAAGTTTAAATAAATTTTCAAGTACTTTACTCTTGTTAAAACGTAAAAGGTTGCAGGTAAACTACCCCTTCCCCTTAACCGATCTTCACCAAAATCGAAAGTCATTGAGACCTCTACAATTCAGGGACGTATGCAAAAAATTATTTGATTCTGTTTGAATTTGCGGCTGTTATCGTTTGCCATAGAAAATACCCTTGTTAAAAAAACGTTGCAGGTAAACTACCCCTTTCCCTCAACCGATCTTCACCAAAAACAATAGGTCTTGAGAACTCTACAATTTAGGGCTGTATGCAAATAATCTTTTGATTCTGTTTGAATTTGCGGCTGTTATCGTTTGCCATAGGAAATACCCTTGTTAAAACATAAAACGTTACTGGTAAACTACCCCTTTCCCTTAACCGATCTTCACCAATAACAATAGGTCTTGAGTACTCTACAAATCAGGCCTGTATGCAAAACATTATTTGATTCTGTTTGAATTTGCGGCTGTTATCGTTTGCCATAGAAAATACATACATACATACATCCTCGGCGCTACAGCCCAGTCCGGGCCCTGGCCTCCAAAAGAAATCTTCCCCACTGGTCTCTACTCCCGGCCAATGTCCACCAGTTTGCTGCACCCAGCCTCACTGCCTCCTTACCAACCTGGTCCAGCCATCTTGTACGCGGTCTTCCCCTCCTTCTCCTTCCCATCGGCAAATAATTCATCACTCTTTTTGGGATTCTATCATCCGCCATTCTCTGCACATGACCAGCCCAACGCAATCTGTTAATTTGTATGAGTTGCACGATCGGAAGATCTTTAAACCTTTCGTACAACTCTCGATTATGCAGTCGCCTCCAAATGTTGTTTTCCCTCACAGGGCCATAGATTCTCCTCAGTACCCTCCTCTCAAAAACGGATAGTCTCTGCTCATCTAGTTTTTTTAACACCCAGCATTCCGAGCCATACATCAGGACTGGTCTAATCAAGGTCTTGTATAGGGAGGCTTTTGTATCTTTAGTTATTAATTTTGATTTAAAATGTTTCACCAGTCCGTAGTAACACCTATTAGCAGATAATATTCGTCTTTCAATATCTCTAGAGGAGTCATTTCCAGAGTCCACATATGACCCGAGATATGGAAAACCCTGAACCTTTTCAAATTCATAATCGTTAATGCGCAGGGACAGGGTACGAGTATTGGCACCTACAACCATATATTTGGTTTTGCTTTGGTTTATAACCAAGCCCATAGCCTTAGTGGACAACTCCAGTTCCTGAAAGGCTTCCTTTAAGCCAGATTCAGACCTACTTATGACGTCAATGTCATCGGCATAGGCCAGAAGCTGTACCTCCTTGTGAAATATGTGTCCGCTAGTTTGAATTCCTGAATCCCTGATGACCTTTTCTAGCGCTATGTTGAACAACAGACATGCTAAGGCATCTCCTTGTTTCAACCCATTCAATGTTTTTAAGGAGTTAGATAGATTTGATTGTATTCTGATTTGGCACTTAGAATTGGACATAACTACTCCAACCATACGCACCAACTTAGATGTTACTCTACAATTCAGGGCTGCATGCAAAAAATTATTTGATTCTGTTTGAATTTGCGGCAGTTATCGTTTGCCATAGAAAAAAAAATCTACAGACACACAGACAGACAGACAGACAGACAGACAGACACACAGACACTTTTCGGAAAACGACTTTTTTTCATGTTTTGAATGTAGTAGAATCAGAATCTGCAATAATCTCGAACACGATTTTTTTTGCCATCACCATACTTCCATTCCTTAAGGAATATGGAAGTAAAATTATTCCAATTAGCGCTTCCAAGCTGGACAGCTCATCGTCAGATCGGAAATCTGAGCTGTGAAATTTCGAAAATTTTAGATCTGACGATGAGCTGTGAAGCTTGAAAGCGCTAAATCGGAATACCTTTTTCTATAGTGGTGTGCAACAGTTATTATTTTGTCTGTTAATATTAGTTTGACAATTTTCAGTGATATTAGGCCGTAGTCCAATGCTCCCGCATAAACAGACATTCCGGCACCACCATTGGGCAAACTCATACTTTGTCAATACACAGGGTACGCATACAATTTTCTTTTTATTCTACAAAATACAATGTCAACACTAGTGTAAATTCTAAACGGAGTAAAAGCGACGTTCGAAAACAAACCTGAAATTTTTCTTTGCCTTTAATAGACGGCCTAATTAATAATTTGATCACAAATTGCAGTGATAAAGTAATAGCAATCAACTAATATTTCATTCGTTATCAATTAATATTTCATTCATTATATTATAGTCACCAAGCCACGTGTATAAATATTTAATTGTAGTATTTGTAAACACCTGGTTACTCACCGTCCTGTGACTTCTTTAAACTTCCAATAACAACGCGTTTCAAGGATAAATCCTCATCATCAGGTTATAAAAACACCAATCCTTCCGGGGAAGTCGTCAAAAATCAAAAATTATTATCAAGCTAAATATCACTATAATATTGACGACTCGGAACACAAAGTTTTTTATAAGTAAAAACGTAAAGTTTTACCTTACAGCCTAAACCGGCTTTCACCTATAGAAGGCTTCATCAGAGGCTGTCGTTAGTAGCGCTGCTCGTCATGTTGTTGGCGACGAGAAAGTGTTTCGAAAGATTGAAGCTGTGTGTGTGTGGTGAGATGTGTTCGAATAATGCGTGCGATTTGAATTGTGTCTGTTCGTTTAGGATGTCGTTTTTATTTGTTTTTGTGTGTTTGTATATTTCTAATTGTTCTAGAGTGTCTAGTTTTCGGCCTTTTGTGTGTAAGGTAAAACTTTACGTTTTTACTTATAAAAAACTTTGTGTTCCGAGTCGTCAATATTATAGTGATATTTAGTTAAGTAACGGACACGTCATGGACAACGAAATCCAAGAATATTATCAAGCATCACAAAGCACTTCACGCCACGTCGCAACCTTTGTGATGCTTGATAATAATTTTTTATTTTTGACGACTTCCCCGGAAGGATTGGTGTTTTTATAACCTGATGATGAGCATTTATCCTTGAAACGCGATGTTATTGGAAGTTTAAAGAAGTCATAAGACGGTGAGTAACCAGGTGTTTACAAATACTACAATTAAATAATATTTCATTATGGACGTTTTGTTTTCCAGCTTGGCAAACGACCTGAACGGAATGTACAGTCCAGTACTGGGAACGTTTCTGTTCACGGCTTTCGGTGTTGGTATATTTGTTATACTTTCTGCCACTGTGGTAAGTAAGACGATTTATCACTTCTCGTTTACAGGATTAAAGTCTATTTAAGGATGTGGGGTGAGCAACATTGTCAGCGTAATTTTAGCGGAATTTATGTACCTTTTCCTGAAAACCCGTTACTCGTTTTCTGAATAAAATTTTACAATGTATTGCGTAGCTTATTATTAGGACATGTTTGTATTTTTTCGATGTTTATGCTTTTTATTTAGGTACTGTACCGTTATCCGTCCTGCAGTCATTTTCGATATTTCGATTAATGCAATTGTTTGGCTTTGATCTTTAGTGAATATCCCACATAATTTTATGTAGGTAAAAGAATTATACAAATTTTAAATTCGTATGTTGCAAAATAGTTGGCTGGCGATTGCAATTGGTGTTCTTAGTCTTTTTTAGCAGTAGTACATCACAGTTGCGTAACTGTGACGCCAAAAGTTGATGTTAGGTTAACATGAGAACTGAAATTACACATGGAAAGCGATACGTATATAATGTGATCCAAGGGCCCTTACCTATTACCATATATGTCTCTTTTTTTTGTGGCATAACTCGGTTTTCAGTAGAACTCGTTTTCCCAGTAGTACTCGTTTTTTTGTTAGCACTCGTTATGTGAATAGATCACTGAAGAACCACCAAACTCGAAACTAAGGCGGGTTGCCTATCACTATACACGTCACTTTTTTGTAGCAGAATTCGTTTTTTCGGTAATATTTGTTTTATAACAAGTACTCGTTTTGTGGCTAACCAAAAAGAAATGTCCATTATGTACAATATGTTGTAATTACTTAATACATTGTTTTTTGTGTTCTTTTATTAACCATAAGTATTTGTATTTTTCAGTTTAAATTTGCTGTTGTATTTTTTTTTAATTTGTCATCTCAAAAACGTTAGGTTCTTTATTTTAAGTATTACTGTGTTATAAGCATTGTATATAACACGTTATGTTATAACCCGTTATAAGCATTATAAACGTTATGTTTTCCTCAACCATGGCTTTTATTTATTTTAGCAGTAAACTGAAAAACAAAAACCTTTGTCACCTAACCTTACAAATGAAAACAACACTTATTTTCGCTTTGCATTAAGAAATAGGACAATTTACAATTAGTACACTTCTTCTTTTCCACGTCGTAATATATATCGATACAATCGCATATTAAAAACATCGAAAATGTACTGCAGGAACGGATAATGGTACAGTGCCATTACTCACATATTACTTCTGCAAGGGCAATTTAAGTTTTATTTCTACATATAACAACCTGGCGCTCGTTTCACAGGAGAATTCTGCATCATCAGAGGTTTAGATATGAATTCGTATTGGGTTATCTGACGACAGAAGTTTATTCTGTGAATCAAGCGTCAGGTTTTAACATATACTGACAAAAAACAAAGTACGCAGAAGCGTAATTTATTGTTGAATAATAAGAGAAATACTCCAAGAAAGAAACTTGAATCACAAGAGTTACTTTAAAAAATTGGTATGGAGAACTATACATGACTTCCATGTTCTAATTAGTTATAAAATAATTTTTAATATGTAGGCCTACACTCAGAACTAAATTAAATATATCAGCATGCTTTTGGAAAAACGCTGAGAAAGATAATCAAAATACAAATTGTACACAGTTGTTAATATTTTGAAAATAAAGAATTAATTTGACTAAATTATCTCTTATTTAAACTACGCGAAAGAAAGCGAATACTACCCAGCGTTTGTAATCTGTGAATTTCTGAAAACGAAAAATTATTTTGTTTACGTATCCGTGGTTACATAGCATGGAACGATATCAATTGTTAATTTTTTCTTGAATTTTTTTCAAGTTTTCGGTCGAATAAATTTATAACATCAATACAAAAAATTACCCCCCCCCTTCAACTACCCTTTTTGTTTATAGATATTTCATCTACCTTTCTACAGTGGATTATACCTTCTTTTCAGGATACTTGATTTATCAAAGTTAAGTACTTTACTCTTGTTAAAACGTAAAACGTTACAGGTAAACTACCCCTTCCCCTTAACTGATCTTCACCAGAATCAATAGGCCTTGAGTCCTCTAAAATTCGGGCACATATGGAAAATATTATTTGATTCTGTTTGATTTTGGCGCAGTTATCGTTCGCCATAGACAAAATTCTACACACAGACACATACACACTTTTCGGAAAATGACTTTTATTCATGTTTTGAGGGTAGTACAATCAGAATATGCCCTTATCTTGAACACGATTTTTTTCGCGATCACCATACTTTCATTTTCTTATGGAACAAGGAAGTAAAAAATAGTGTTTGTATTATAATACTATCAAATACATAATATTATATTTCCTAACAATATGTACTTACATTTTTGTATTATTACTTCCATGTTCCTTAAGGAAATGGAAGTATGGTGATGGCAAAAAAAATCGTGTTCGAGATTATTGCAGAATATGATTGTACTACACTCAAAACATGAAAAAAAGTAATTTTTCGAAAAGTGTCTGTGTGTGTGTGTCTGTGTGTCTGTGTGTGTGTGTCTGTCTGTGTGTGTGTCTGTGTGTCTGTAGATTTTTTTCTATGGCAAACGATAACAGCCGCAAATTCGAACAGAATCAAATAATTTTTTGCATACAGCCATGATTTATAGAGTACTCGCGACTTATTGTTTTTGGTGAAGATCGGTTGAGGGAAAGGGGTAGTTTACCTGCAACGGTTTTTTTTTATCAAGGGTAATTTTGTTTGTTTGGCAAACGATAACAGCCGCAAATTCAAACAGCATCAAATAATGTTTCGCATACAGCCCTAAAGTTTAGAGTTCTCAAGATCTGTCGATTTTGGTAAAGATCGGTTAAGGGAAAGGGGTAGTTTACCTGCAACGTTTTATGTTTTAACAAGGGTATTTTTTATGGCAAACGATAACAGCCGCAAATTCAAACATAATCAAATAATATTTTGCATACTACCCTGAATTGTAGAGTTCTCAGGATCTTTTGTTTTTGGTGAAGATCGGTTAAGGGAAAGGAGTAGTTTACCTGCAACGTTTTATGTTTTAAAAGGGTATTTTCTATGGCAAACGTTAAGAGCTGCAAATTCAAACAGAATCAAATACGTTTTTGCATACAGCCCTGATTTCTTGAGTACTAAAGATCTATTGTTTTTGGTGAAGATCGTTTAAGGGAAAGGGGTAGTTTACCAGCCACATTGTTTGTTTTATCAAGGGTATTTTGTATGGCAAACGATAACAGCCGCAAATTCAAACAAAATCACATAATATTTTGCATATACCCCTGAATTATAGAGTTCTCAAGACCTATTGTTTTTGGTGAAGATCGGTTAAGGGAAAGGGGTAGTTTACCTGCAACGGTTTTTTATCAAGGGTAATTTTTTTCTATGGTAAACGATAACAGCCGCAAATTCAAACAGAATCAAATGATGTTTTGCATACAGCCCTGTATTGTAGAGTTCTCAATATCTATTGGTGTTGGTGAAGATCGGTTAAGGGAAAGGGGTAGTTTACCAGCAACGTTTTATGTTTTAATAGGGTATTTTTTATGGTAAACGATAAGAGCCGCAAATTCAAACAGAATCAAATACATTTTTGTATACAGCCCTGTTTTGTTGAGTACTAAAGACCTGTTGTTTTTGGTGAAGATCAGTTAAGGGAGAGGGGTAGTTTACCAGACAAGTTTTTTGTTTTATCAAGGGTATTTTATATGGCAAACGATAACAGCCGCAAATTCAAACAGAATCAAATAATATTTTGCATACAACTCTGAAATGTAGAGTTCTCATGACCTGTTGGTTTTGGTGAAGATCGGTTAAGGGAATAGGGTTGTTTACCAGCAACATTTTATGTTTTATCAAGGGTAATTTTTTTTTGACGAACGATAACTGCCGTACAATAAAACAGAATCAACTACTCTTCTGCATACCTTTTTGAATTATACGGAACTCAAGGTCTGTTGATTTTGTTGAAGATCGGTTAAGGGAAAGGGGTATTTTACCTGTAACGTTTTATGTTTTAACTAGGGTATTTTTTCTATGACGAACGATAACTGCCCTAAATTCAAAGAAAATCAACTAATGTTTTGCATACAGCCCTGAATTGTAGAGTTCTCAAGACCTATTGTTATTGGTGAAGATCGGTTAATGGAATAGGGTAGTTTACCAGCAACGTTTTGTTTTATCAAGCGTGTTTTCTATGGCAAACTATAACAGCCGCAATTTCAAACAGAATCAAATAATTGTTTGCATACAGGCCTAAATTGTAGAGTACCCAAGACCTGACGTTTTTGGTGAAGATCGGTTAAGGGGAAGGGGTAGTTTACTAGCAACGATTTTTTATCAAGGGTAATTTTTTTCTATAGTAAACGATAACAGCCGCAAATTCAAACAGAATCAAATGATGTTTTGCATACAGCCCTGTATTATAGAGTTCTCAACACCTATTGGTGCTGGTGAAGATCGGTTAAGGCAAAGGGGTAGTTTACCAGCAACATTTTATGTTTTAACAAGGGAAATTTTTTATATGACGAACCATAACTGCCGTAAATTCAAACAGAATCAACTAGGTTTTTGCATACCTTTTTGAACTAAAGAGAACTCAAGGTCTGTTGATTTTGTTGAAGATCAGTTAAAGGAAGGGGTAGTTTATCAGCAACGATTTATGTTTTAAAAAGGGTAATTTTTATTAAGACGAACGATAACTGCCGAAAATTCAATGAGAATCAAATAATTTTTTGCACCCTTTCCTCAGTTGCAGAGAGCTCAAGGTCTATTGGTTTTGGTGAAGATCGGTTAAGGGAAAGGGGTAGTTTACCAGCAACATTTTATGTTGTAACAAGAGAAATGTTTCCATGACGAACGATAACTGCCGCACATTCACACAGAATCAAATATATTTTTGCATGCTTCCCTGAATTGTAGAGGACGGAAGGTCTGTTGATTTTGGAGAAGATCGGTTAAGAGAAAGGGGTAGTTTACCTGAAACATTTTATGATTTAACAAGAGTAAAGTACTTAATTTTTATAAATAAATTATCCTGATAAGAAGCTCATAGTAATCCACTGTAGAAACGTAGATGAAATATCTATAAATGAAGAATTTAGGTGAACGGGGTGGGGGTAATTTTCTATTATTAAAAATTATAGTTGAAGGTGTAGTGGAGAATTTTTTATATGTGTACTACGTTATCGGCAACAAAGAAGTATTTTTTTGTTAAAATTGCTTCCCGGGCTCTTTAGCCGTAGTCCAATGTTTTCTGCAAAACCAGACTTTTCGGCAGTGCCATCGACTGCCATCATCGGTGAAAATCGAGTGCGAAAACGTGAGGTGGTATACGTTAGTGACCACAGTACTGTGGTTAATGCTGAAGCAATAAGTAGAAAGACGTAGTTTCTATGGAAATATTTCATTTCGAATATGATTTTAAATATAAATCTTAGAACATGGAAGTCATGTATGGTTCTCCATACCGATATTTACTTCCATATTCCTTAAGGAATGGAAGTATGGTGATGGCAAAAAAAATCGTGTTCGAGATTATTGCAGATTCTGATTCTACTACACACAAAACATGAAAAAAAGTCGTTTTCCGAAAAGTGTCTGTGTGTGTGTCTGTCTGTGTGTCTGTAGATTTTTTTTTTATGGCAAACGATAACTGCCGCAAATTCAAACAGAATCAAATAATTTTTTGCATAGAGCCCTGATTTGTAGAGTACTCACGACCTATTGTTTTTGGTGAAGATCGGTTGAGGGAAAGGGGTAGTTTACCAGCAACGGTTTTTTTTTATCAAGGGAAATTTTTTTTTTTGGCAAACGATAACAGCCGCAAATTCAAACAGAATCAAATAATGTTTCGCATACAGCCCTGAATTGTAGAGTTCTCAAGACCTGTTGTTTTTGGTGAAGATCGGTTAAGGGAAAGGGGTGGTTTACCAGTAACGTTTTATGTTTTAACAAGGGTATTTCCTATGGCAAACGATAACAGCCGCAAATTCAAACAGAATCAAAAGATTATTTGCATACAGCCCTAAATTGTAGAGTTCTCAAGACCTATTGCTTTGGTGAAGATCGGTTAAGGGAAAGGGGTAGTTTACCTACAACGTTTTTTTAAAAAGTGTATTTTCTATGGCAAACGATAACAGCCGCAAATTCAAACAGAATCAAATAATTTTCTGCATACAGCCCTGACTTGTAGAGTACTCAAGATCTATCGTTTTTGGTGAAGATCGGTTGAGGGGAAGGGGTAGTTTACCTGCAACGTTTTTTTGTCAAGCGTATTTTCTATGGCAAACGATAACAGCCGCAAATTCAAACAGAATCAAATAATTTTTTGCATACGTCCCTGAATTGTAGAGGTCTCAAGGACTTTCGATTTTGGTAAAGATCGGTTAAGGTGAAGGGGTAGTTTACCTGCAACCTTTGACGTTTTAACAAGAGTAAAGTACTTGAAAATTTATTTAAACTTTTTGAAACAATGGTAATTGTTAAAAATAAAATAATTTTGTTGCCAGGCAATAAAATTATAATTTTTTCATTTTAATGTAAATTATGTTTGAGTTAATATCTTTATATATACAGTGGAACTTGGTTATTACGGCCTCGGCTGTTACGTCAACTCTGGTGTAGCGTTATTTTGTCATAAGTCCGGTCAAACTGATATCTTTAACATTATAAAAATTCCCGGTTTTAACGTCACTAAATATTGTACTACTCTGTTATAGCGTCAAATATTTCTCAGATATTTTACTCTAAATTTCATATAAACGTATATATGTGCGCGCGCGCGCGCAAGCCCATGGCTACAGACATACATTGTACGCAAGCGATAAGCACTGTAACAGGACTGCCGGCGCCAGCCATTTTGCGTGCTCCAACGGATGGCTAGATCGATTTAAGGCCCGAAACTCGATTTCCTTTGCAAAAATTTGTGGTGAGGCAAAATGCGTAGATCTGAACGTTACAGGCGATTGGGTGCATAACACTTGGCCAGAAATTAGACGATCATATAAAGATGAAGACATCTTTAATGGACATGAAGCCGGAATTTTTTATAAATTAACTCCAGATAAGACTTTCAAATTTACAAATGAAAAGTGCGTTGGTGGGAAGCTCTCTAAACAAAGAGTTACAGTTTTTGTTTGTGCGAACATGACGGGAACCGAAAAAAGGAAACTTTTAGTTATCGGGAAAAGTTTGCATCCTAGATGTTTTAAAAACATCAAAAAACTTCCTGTAAGTTACACTGCCAACATAAAAGCGTGTACGACTTCTAGTATTTTTGAAGATGACTTCTGTACGTGTGTATGTCACTGAACTCCTCCATGTATAAAATAATATATCGTTCGTGGCAGGTAAGCATATCTCAGTTATGTAATATTTACGTTTCCATTTTATTATTATGCCTACAGCAATAAAAAGGCAGGTAAGACACACACACACACACACACACACACACACATACAATTCACGTTATTTCTGGCCTCACTCATGTTTATTTTCTTACATTTGCACGCTTTTTTTAAATGGAAAGTGCCGAAACCCATACCAACATAACGCGTGCAAGCCGAAAAAATGGACATCAATTTGCTTCCTGTGGATCGCTGGGCAATGTAACTGCACGTGTTTACAGAGGAACGATTCATAGACAGACTTTTCGTCTTTAGGGAATGAACCCTCTGCAAGATGCTGAGGGTCCATGAGTGACTTCGGAGCGCTCCTTCTTTTTCGCGTGTTTGTTCTGTGAAACATACACTGTAGATTCGCAGCTTTACTCTAAGCAACGCTCAATAGGAAATGTTGAAAATTTTTGTCCACAGTGTACCCTCATTCACACTAAACCTGCTCTGATGTTTTAATTACGGACATCATAATATTAAAACTTTGGAAACTTGAGCACTACTTAATGGAGATCAATCATTAACTTATACAAGCCATTAATTTTATGCATATATTTTATATATATGTGTACAACGTTATCGGCAACAAAGAAGTAGTTTTTGTTAAAATTCCTTCCCGGGATATTTGGCCGTAGTCCAATGTTTTCTACAAAACCAGACGTTTCGGCAATGCCATTGACTTCCATCATCAGTGAAAATCGAGTGCGATAACGTGAGGTGGTATATGTTAGTGACCACAGTACTGTGGTTAAGGCTGAAGCAGTAAGTAGAAAGAAGTAGTTTCTATGGTAATATTACATTTCGAAAATGATTTTAAATATAAATCTTAGAATATGGAAGTCATGTATGGTTCTCCATACCGATATTTTTTGTGTGTATTACGTTTGTGTATATTTTACAGAAATAAACTTTTGCTTATGGTAAGCTACATAAAATACAGGTTTTTTTATTATTTAACTTCATAGCAACTAGTTACTAACTATCTAGCAATTTATTCTAATACATAAGTTAACAGTGTGAAGAATAACCTCCTACTGGAGCATTCCTCAGTACAATTACACGTTGTCCATGTGCTGAGAATTATTACTATACATATTTATTTAGTTCACTAGTTCAAATGGTTTCTGTCTCTGCAATCGCCGAACGAGTTCAGCATTATCAAGCAGCTGTAGTACTTCAATGTTTACGTGTTCATATTTATATTTATGCCCAACCCATTTAATCTTGTGAGCAACCGTAGGCATTTTCAGGTGCCGATGGTTGTCATCATTGCTTACGTACCATGGTGCATTAACAATACTGCGAAGAACGTTAATACAACACAGGTAAATCTATTTATAAATTCTTGTAATTCTGTTTCACTTGGTGTGTGTAGAGTTTTAGTTTCCTGTTTTGATGGTTTCTCAGACAAAGGTACGTAAGTTCAAGGAAAACACGTTTTTCGAGATCATCATTATCATCATCAACCTCAAGGACTAAGCTCTATCCTGAACCTGTTAGGGGACCCACTTTGCTCTCGCCCGTACTACATCTCTCATCCCCACCGGTCTATATTCCACTGCTAGCACTGAAATCCTGTCACCTGGCACTCTTCGCAAATGCTAATCATTTGTGTGTATTGTTGTGTTGTAAACTCCGTTCATTTTAATTTCAGGAAGATTCTACTTCTCCGGACCAAACGGGACTGTTTGCATTCTGGATGATGTACATGAGCGTGCTCTTGGCGCTGTGTTACTGTGGTACTCACCTGACTGACGAGGTACGACAATTCATGATCTCCTCTTATAATAATTATATAAATACAATTTAAAAATTCTATACTTCTCAAAGTTTTTTTAAGTAAACCAACATGAAGTAAAATGGTTGAAAAAAAATATTAAAAACCGCTGATATTAAAATATTATTTTTTTCAAATTGTTCAAATTCTTCATTAATTTTGAATCAAATTAAAGATAATAAATCTAATATTATTATGGATCATTTTAATTCTAATTTTACATTCTTAATAAATCTTTTGATAATGGGCCTTTTTAAAGATATTTTGAAAAACCTAGTTTTTATTACCTCTTTTTACATTGATTTAAGAATATTTCCGCAATAATGTTTTAAGCAACTCATATTTCGTGATAAAGTACGTTATTTTGTATGTAAAATTTTGCAAAAAACTTTATTTTTTAAATGATCGTCAAAAAAACTGCTAGTTTACCTGTGCTTAGCGGACGGTTCAAACCATAGAGGATGGATGGACCATAAGAGTCATGACGTAGACAACACTGAGTCTCGGTGAAATAGATTTGCTGAAGGCCGCTTGCCCGATACCCGCCTATAGATTTCGTCCACAGTATAGTAAACATACAACGTTTTTGAATCTGTGGGTATCTACATAGTGACTTAGTTGAAATATCTTCTTTTTTTCTAACCCATATAGAGCAGAGGTTTATTAGAAGATTTATACGGTGCAGTCAGTGTTTGCGGAAACCCGGAGATCCAAAAGTGTGCGCTGATCACGGGCGAGAGAATTAAAAGGCCGCTGCGTATTTCTGTGTTTGGCTCCGAGTACTTTGACCTTTCTGTGGGGACGTTTCTTTGGGTATGTGTTGCTTTTATCGCTAATCTGTAAAACGTTTAAACTGACACTGTATTTAATCATACAGGATTCCCTTCGTTTAAGGCCGCCTTGCACATTTTCCTGTTTTTTTTTTCTTTTCCCAATAGGCTAGGCTTTCATTCTTTCATTTTAATCTTTCGCTGTCGTACTGTAATTTTTTCCTGCTTCCTTGTCTTCTAATCCTTTCTTTTCCTGCTTGAATTCCTGGCATTATTTTTCTGTACTTTTCCTGTCTTTAAGGGGACCAGGTCGTGAAGGCCTGTCCCATGTTAATTAAATGGAAGTGTCGCTTATCAGTTAGGTAGACATATTTCAAAAACCATTCAAGGTATTTTTATGAAACTTTTTTCTGCTGAAAGATAAATGCATGAAGCATGCCGTACACCTAATTAAATACATGTATTAATAAAAGAATACTTAGGGTGATTTTTCAAATATAGTACTTTAAAAAACTAAATTAATACTTCTTTTTGAAAACATATTAAATATTTATGTAAGGTATTATTCAAAATCGTTGGTCTGTTGTAATAAGTGACTGCCAACATTTCTTCTTCCGGTTGGCTTATAATTCACGATTTTTCTTGGAATTCTTTCTGGAGACATGCGCATAACATACTCTTTCCATCTTTTTTATAGTTTTTCGCTAGTTCCGTTACTGGTTGTACTTTTAATTCCTGTCTTATATCTTCGTTCTTTATGTGGTCTAATCTTATACAACCTTTCACAGGTATAAGATATTTCATTTCAGACGTTTCCATATGTCTATAATCTTTATTTCTTGGTGCCCATGATTCGGACCAGTATAATAATAAGTTGCTATACTTATTAAAATTAATTACATAAAATGCCTTCTCTTACATACAATGTATTGCATTGTTTTATTAAATTGATTTCCTCCCTTCATATTTTGTGTTACATTTTTTAAAACTACAAATCTATGAGTTTAACTGTGTCAGTTGTAAATTTTTTTTAACGAGAAGTGTCAAGTGATGGCAAAATGGAACGTTGACAACCGTTGTCCCATTTAAACAACTTAAAATACTAATTATGCATTGCTTTGTTACAGATGGTGAAGAGTATGGCGTCGCTGTATATAAGTATTGCTCAGTTGAAGAAAATAAATAAAGTGTGATTTGAAATTGATTATAATGACGTTTCACTGTACCTGCAGTTCACCAACGTTTCATTAATGACCTAGTATACTTTAACAGTGTATTTGAGAGTTATTGATTTCAATAAAACAATTAATATGGAAGAAATGGAAGTAGTTTTGAGCCGCCTCATTACCCCTTCTCAAAGTTTCGAGAACAATTTTTTTGAAAAAAAATCTAAGGTTTATTTTTTTTTTAAAAGGGGAAGGCGTCCCGTAAAATTTAAAACTAGGCCAATGACCTAGACGAAGCTTAAAATGTACCAGCCCCATTGTGACAGGACTTGGAAATGAAACAGCCTGATTAACAAGACAAAATTTATTAACGTTCGATTGCAAGTGGTGTAAAGCATCTCACGTATGCATGTACAATAAAACTCTAACTATATAGATCCTTTAACAATAATCTCTCTTGGGCATCCTTAAGTTATCTTTCTTTTTAATAAACTTACATCTGCTCTTAAATTACATGGATGCACACAATTTTACAATAAATCTGAAATAACAATCTATGTAAAACACATAACATTAATATCATACAAATACATCATGGGTTTCCATCGCAATAATTAAATACATGTAGTGAGATATATATATATTGCGACAACACAAATTACTAAACTATTGGCGCATAGGATATGGTAGTATGTGTATCTTAAAGCACAAGTCTATATTGGAGGGTTTAAGATTGTTTATTGCACAAGACACATGTAATTGTTTATATGGTATATTTGATAAGTATAATAATGGTAGTGTTTGATATATAGTGTTATAAAGTGTTAATCACTGTTCATACACATGATGTGATACGTTACAATAGTGATGATTCCCACGATGATGTTGCTGAAGAGAAGGGGGGGCTTTGCTGCGTTGTTGAGTCGTCAGGCGTGGCTTATTGATGATAGACGGTTCACCCTGGAAACACTTTCAGCTGGGCTGGTGTCCTGTAGTTCCCACAATGACACTGACGCTTCGCACACCACAACGGTTCTATGGATATTATTGGTTAAATTTCATATAGAGTTTATAACTTACAAGTATCTCAGGTAACAGTGAGTTTTATATATAACAACGGTATATTAAACTTATACCACTCCGGACTCTTCAAGTGTTCACACGAATCACAAGGTCTACCGCGATCAGCAGACCACCCTATGCGGAAACTTCTTGATGATAAAATTTACTGTTGCGTAATTATTAAATCTTACTGGCACTGCAGAAAATCTCACACAGTGCTACAGTTCACACTCACATATTACACACGTAATGCTTTAGTAATAATGCCGTGTGTAAAGAGGTAATATTCAATTGTTCTGAGTCTTCACACGCGTTACTATCGCCGAATAGTCTTTACAGATTCTTGCAAGCGGAAAATTCTTGAACAAGAACTGCGCGACCCGATCGTGATAGCTGGTCAAGAAGAACTCTCGTAATTATGCACATAATGCTGTAATAATAATACAGTGTGTAGATGTAAAACTCGAATAACTCTGAGTCTTCATACTACCGCCGAACAGTCTTTACAAAATCTTGCAAGCGGCAGAATCTTGAACAAGAATTGTACGTCCCGATCGCGATAGCTGGCTGAGAAGAACTGCCTGTGTAACAACAGGCTTAAGAAAATTTCCGACTACCTTCCAGCATTTAATTGGTGGAAGGAAGTCACATGGTTACATACAACATGACATGCAACTTTTCATGCTGTAAAGTGCATTAACTTTGTAAGAGCATGCATAGCTGATAATCACAGAATACCCTTATCTCATGCATAACTGCATACTTTAATAAAATCATATATGAATGTCAACTAATAGCCAGAAATATACAGGGATTGTAGCGAATACATTTGTCTATGTTCAGTTCAGTGTCATAACACAACGATAATTTATTCACGCACAGCCGGGAAAACGTTTATCACTCGCGCACGCGCGCACATTTCCACAGACATAGTACATGAATAAACAACAAATAAATAATACACAGTTTATCCTTACTAAAATACAACTGATATCACAACCAAATCTAACAAACTACCCATTTAAACATGAATGTTCATAGTCTGTGTATTATATAAGCTTGCCCTGCTTATCAGGATCCTGTGATTCATTGCAATATATATATATATATATATATATATATATATATATATCGTAACACATAGAACGATAAATTTCTTTTTGTGTGCCCCTTCATAACAGCCTAACATTTATATATATATATATATATATATATATATATATATTTATATAAAATAAATTCCTAATTATTCATGACCCTTGATTCTGCATTAAGAGAATCTGAAACACTTCCATTACACACAGCAGTGACACCTGTGACCAGCGAGTCAGCTAGCATAACCAGCCCACTATCAACCGAAATCTAAAATTTTCTAACAATTAAATAAAACAACTAAATGGAAATATAGACTAGAATATAAACGGGAATTTACTATATTTAGAGGCACACAGAATTCAAAATGACCGGACACAACCCGCATACCCTAGACAGGCTTCCCTTGCACAGACATGACCCGAAAGAATGAAAGAGACAAAAGAATCGAAAATAATAATTTTAAATGTTAAAATAATTAGCGCAAGGGTTTAGCGAAATTCACCGCCCAACTGTAAGCTAATTCAAACGTCATTAAAGTAAGAAAGTGAAACTCAACTATAGCATGAGCAAGGCTAGCATGGTAATTCATGAATGTTCCAGCATGTAGTTCAGACGGACTTGCTTGAATAAAAAGTATATATATCATAAAGGACACAAAATTAAGTTGCAAAAAAAATAAGTTGACTGGTGATGCCCGCTAACCCGCCTACATTTTATGACTCATTATTAATCTATAGTGTAATACAAACAGTGCACAACTGAGCACATCTTCTACGCACACGTCAAGTTCTGTCTATTCATAGCACAATGCAACTCAAGTTCAAGGAAAATGTGAATTTGATTTATAGAAGGTGCCAATCACGTGTGAATTCTGTTGCGAAACTCGAGCTTGAAATTATGGAAAATGGTCACCTTGTATTCCATGGTTAGAAGGCGATCAGCTGCCTGCGTGTAGTTTAAGGTCACAGAAGTCCCAGTTACAGTTCATTGCACATAGAGGGTGAAAGATTCGGGTTCCCAGATTACATTCTCTCGACGGAAAAATTCAGGTGGAAGCTTAGCTGCTCAGCAGATGACTACGGATGGAATTGTAGTCATCCTCATCTCTCGAGCTCTTCGGCGAATCAGGAACCCCAGGAGAACAGACTTATGTAGCAACCCTCACAATATTCACGCTTACAAAAAATTCACGAGCTCTAACACACACACCACGAATCATATGGATACTGGACCTTCACTTACAACCAGTTAGTATTCAGATTGAATAATTAAATTTAACTCACAAAATAAACATTCATTGATGCTACTGCATGATATTTCTTATTTAAATAGTTACTATTAACCTGTTATAACCACAATCGGTTTCTTATAAAGCTTCGCCACGTGGGCCGAATTACATAAGTTATTAATTATTAATGCATTGCTGTTTTTACTAATGCTTCATCAGCATCTTGCTTTGTAACATTTAATTAAATAACAATTAACAACAGAACCTGTATAATTACTTTCAAAGTTGAAATTCATCATTAAAATTCACCACGTGGTCATTCATGACTTTCAGAACAAGTTAGCAATCACGCCCGCAATGTAAAACAATCTCACATACGCCATAAACACATTTAAATCCCAATTCCTTTTAACACACTGTTAGAATTATTAAATCAACTTACCAGAGGCTCTTTATGAATTAAAAATCCATACGGATATAAAGATGAGCACACGAGAAAAATTTTCGCCGTCGAGAGTTAGTGAATCAGGCGGTGGCGGAAATTGAACTGACCTGTCCTCGGGCCAGTCGCTAGTGAAGCCACGTTCCTTTTTCAGTCACCAGAATGCGCGAGCATGATTTCTGCGCTACTCCCGGCGTCCGAGAAATGTATATACGGAATTTACGCAACTAGACTAAACCGTAAAAGCGCCGTGATTCAATGCTTTGTGCCACTCACGGCACAGTTTTTAAAAAATACAGTAAAGAGGATTACCGTTTTAAAACGCTATTATAAATTATTCGGTACCAGAGAAATCGATACTCATACATTTTATTCACGCCTATTATAGTCAGTGACGTGTCTACAATATTAGTTCTCATGACTCCATAATTTTTTCAATACGTACTGTACACAACCAATAATGTAAAGTCACCAAGTTAGAATAAGTGACAATGTTCCGCAAAACAATCAACAACTAAACACTTGAAACTTACGCTACTTCTTCTTCTTCATCATCCTCTTCTTTAACACTACAGCCCACCGTGTGCCCTGGCTTCCAACACCAATCTTCTCCAATGTGTCCTATCCACCGTCATCTCAACGTAACCCCTCTAATCCATTCTTCTTAAATCTTCCAACACATCATCCAACCATGTTATCCTAGATCAGTCCCTCTTTCTGGTTTTATAGAATTGTGTCCTAAAGATTTTGTTTGGCACATCCGCTCTGACCTAATCATTGTATTCGTTAAGCTTTTAGACTCTTACAATGTCCTCATGCTTCAATACCTTAGCTGTCTCCTCGTTATTTCTTATTCTCCATCCATCGTCTTCTTTAACAGAGCCATAAACACGTCTTTTGAGACTTACGCTACACCGCTCAATAACACTGTCTGCTGCTTCAATTTAAACAACGCACTACTATCTGGCAGCAGTTTATATTCATCCATGTCTCTCTAAAGTACTGGTTAGTCTAGAAAATGCAACTATAAATTTAGCCTTGGAAAAATGTGACGTTCAAATCCCGAAAGTCGAGAAGGGGCAACGCTTACTTAACAAGCTGCTAATGGAAACAAGGACAGTATTTTCCGACGTAAGAAAATCTCCTTCTAACAAGTGCTAAGAGCCTCTTCGGAGAACGGGTAAAAGGTAGGGGCACCCTCTGGGCTTTGGAGTGGGAAACCACTCGTGAAGTGGAAGGTCAATGTCATAAATGCGGAAACCATCGCATTAGACAGCCTTGTTGTATCCCTAGACCCAATGAGTTACGCTATACAGTACGGTAGATTCTGAGAAGCACCTTGATTGCGGTTTGCTACCGAACAAGGAATGTGGTGACTCATGGCATTCCACTCCACGCATCACTGTAATAATACACATTTACAATATGTTTAACACAGTTTGGGTATGACTTGACTGTCTCTCACACGGTATTTCATGTAACGACTAACAAAAATCACACTTTGACTAAATATTCAATTAATTACATTGACAAATAATGTACGAACGCTCAATCTAATACGCACACAAAATTACAACTAAATACTTCTTATGAACGTCTGAACAATGTTTTCAGAACCAGTAATACCCCAGCAACACAAGCACGCACTATCATTCAATAGAACCCCCGCTCCTCATGCGTCTCGGCAGCAAAACTGGTGCGCGTACAGTGCATTCCGTGGAAATTGTCTACAGCTGAGGATCATAGAGGGAAAGATAGAAGTAATGAGAGGACGGGAAACAAGGAACGTTGTAATGCATTATGACGTCAGAAACGGAAGGTGTTATAGACAAATGAAGACCGATCCACAGGAAATATAACAATAATTTTTAAAATATAAATATCCATTTTTATTGAAAAAATACTAGATTTTATAGACAATTATTAAAGTATAATATAAAAATATAATTTAGTAAAATATAATATTCATGGTTGTAGCTTGTTGATAAATGTAATGCTGACAAGAGAAACATTAATTCTGTAAATCGACTTACTGTTTGCACATTTTTATTACAACGTCATAATACGTTTTCCTTAGCTAAAGGTTTTCCATTGTTTCCTCAAAATTTATCTCCTTACTTAATATACCTGTAGCATAACTTTTCTTGATTTCACAGGGAAACATTTACATGCTGACGACATCGTCTCTTAATATTAACAAAACATGTTAATACGTGATACTTTATACGTGACACTTTTTTATTCTACTCATTTTCATTCATTGAGTTACAACAGATGAATGGTTACTGTATTTCGTGTTACATTCTATGTTTGTTTATACTCGATCCTCAGTGAACTGTTTATTTAGTGTTTGTTTTATTGTTTTATTTTAAAGCAGATTAGTTTTAGCTTGTAGTGTTATAATAAAATTGTTTGCAGTTTGAGGAACACTTGCATGATGTGTGTGTACATGTCCTATTCACATAGGACAAAATGAAGACAAGAATTGTTGGTGTTGTGATTCTCTTTACTATACGTTGAGCAAAATGGCGCAGAACCGAATCAGTTATGGCAGACATATACACGGTGCTGCAATTTTTTTTTTTTTTTTTTTTAAATCAGGACTACGAATCAAGGTAAAATTGGTGGATTTCTTAAAATAAGTAGCACAGCATCTTAGTAAAGTAAGTAAGTAGCATGTTAAAATTAATATGCTACCTCCCTCGTAGGAGGTATCCTCGGTTAAATTAAAAATCCAATATCATTTGCAATGTATACGCGTCAGCAGATGCGCGCCTGTTCACGTTCGGTCGACCACTGAGTGGTTGTTCGTCTCTATCTCAGTGGTTCCCAAACTTTTCAGTCCGCGGACACCCCACAAAAAATTAAAAATTTCGCAGACCCCGTCTGAGTTATGAAATAAAATTAATACAGATTCTTATATTTTAATAAAAATAAAAATTCTCTTAATTTGTAAAATTATAATATTAATGATATCAAACATAGATTAGTGTGAACAATGAAGCTGCTTTTGAGCAATTAGCTCTGCAATATTAGGTTTAATATCTGATAATTTCAATATTAAGTCCCTCTTGACATTAAGTTTATTTCTTAACTTTGCCAACCTTGGCTCTATCTTTCCAGCCCCACACGTGTCGAAATCCAGCTACTTATGCGTAAAACGAGCTACACGGAAAAACAACGTATTGCATAGATACAATGCTTATACATGACTAAAACAGCGCCAGCAGTTCTGCGTTGATGCGGCACTCTAGTCAGTTCGCCTGACAAACAGATACGCTACACAACATGATTTAAAGACATTATTAAAGCAATTAGTATGAAATTAGTTTTACAATTACAATTAGTTTGGAGCAACAAAAATACTGGAATCTTCTAATACTTATTTTAAGTTTCTAGACTTTTAGACTACAAAGAATCGGAGAAAATTACGGTTATTATATTTTTTCTTAAAAGCGTCCGCGGAGACGCTGAAAAATTGTCACGGACCCCACTTTTGGAACCACTGCTCTATCTGATAAAGCAGGTAAAAGACGGTATTGTATAACACATTAGATTTATAGTGCAGCTGGTCAATCAATACGAAACCACCTATTTCAAAATAGTGAAACCGCTGTTCAATCAATTCGTCACAATTGTGGAAAGGATAATTAGACTTTATATTGACAGAGTTGATATGTAGTGGTTCCAAGTTGGACTTGAAATCCGTTTAACTGTGGTCATGTCAGACGAAGTGGCGAGGATAATTAGACTTTATACTGACAGAGTTGACATGTAATGGTTCCAAGTTGGACTTGAAATCCGTTTAACTGTGGTCATGTGAGACGAAGTGGCGAGGATAATTAGACTTTATATTGACAGAGTTGAAATGTAGTGGTTCCAAGTTGGACTTGAAATCCGTTTAACTGTGGTCATGTCAGACAAAGTGCCGTGCATAATTAGACTTTATACTGACAGAGTTGAAATGTAGTGGTTCCAAGTTGGACTTGAAATCCGTTTAACTGTGGTCATGTCAGACGAAGTGGCGAGGATAATTAGACTTTATACTGACAGAGTTGACATGTAATGGTTCCAAGTTGGACTTGAAATCCGTTTAACTGTGGTCTTGTCAGACGAAGTGGCGAGGATAATTAGACTTTATATAGACAGAGTTGAAATGTAGTGGTTCCAAGTTGGACTTGAAATCCGTTTAACTGTGGTCATGTGAGACGAAGTGGCGTGCATAATTAGACTTTATATTGACAGAGTTGAAATGTAGTGATTCCAAGTTGGACTTGAAATCCGTTAAACTGTGGTCTTGTCAGACGAAGTGGCGAGGATAATTAGACTTTATATTGACAGAGTTGAAATGTTGTGGTTCCATGTTAGACTTGTCTTGCGTGTAATTGTGGTTATGTAAGGCCACGTGGCGAGCATACGAGGGATATCCAGAAAGTAAGTTCCGTTTTTAAACATTGCCGCGGTATCAATGCCGTCTCGCTGTTGGGCATGCGCAGCCAGTTTGTTGATTCTTTGGCAAGCCAACAACGCCATTTGTAAACAACTATGCACTGTCTAAGCTTCGTTTTACGTGTTTATAATTTTGAAGAAATTCGAGACGCCCGCCGTGTGTGAAAGTAGGTATGTGATTCGGTTCTTGACTGTAAAAGGCATTAAAACAATTAAAATTCACGTTCAGATTTTCGATACTTATGAAGAAGAAGCAGTGTGCGATTCAACGATATGACGTTTTGCTTAGTCCGGTCCAGAGTAAGCGACGTAGGATGCTTAAGAGGGACATTGCGATGAATCATGGGACTACACGCACACTGCCGCTGCAAAGCAACATCTCACAAAGTTTGGCTGGCAACACTTTGCCTAACAACCCAGACCTCACGCCAAGCAAATATCACCTTTCCAAGCATGAGAAATCCTTCGTTGGTGGCCAACGATGTCAAACAAGCTGATAATACATGGTTCATATCGCAGGCGGGAAATTTCTACGACGAAAGTGTACAACGCCTTGTGCCTCGCTACGAAAAGTGTTCCAAAAATGACGATAAATACGTATATAGACAAGTAGTTTAAGGTGTGTACTTCAGACAGCAATAAATTAAATTAAAATTAAAATTAAACCTCCGCTCAACAGTCCGTTAAGGACCAAGGCGTACCGCACGGCTTTTGTGTTAGTGTGACGGGGTATGGCTAGTACTACGCGCCACCAGCCGCTAGTTGCGGTATTCACAGCCAGAAGGCGGCGCTGTTATCTCAGCGCCTACTCAGTTTACCTCATGACGCTGAGTGCACGCCGTACGGAACCTCCGCCGGGAATTGAACCCGGGACCACGAGCGCATCAATCGCCCGCGTTAGCCACTAGACCATCTGGAGGTTCTAAATATATATACCTGGAGACAGCAATAAATATGTTTTGTAAATACATTCTTCGTTTCCTTTAATACCCTATCCTAACTTACTTTCTGGATATCCCTCGTAGTTAGGCTTTATATATGTTGTCGGAGTTGTTTGTATGTATACTACTGACGCGTATACAGTGTAAATTATGTTGGATTTTTAACCGATGATGACCTCTACGTAGGATATTTTAAGATCTCTTTCAGACGTGTCATCAATATAATAAAAAACAATTCAGAAGGCGGATTGTAAAATGTTAGTTTGTCTATTGCAGAGTATTATAGAATACAAGCCAACAAGAACGCACTTCAATCAACAAATTTTACAAACGCAGACCAAAAATAAATCAAAGTAAATTCAGCAAAGTGGAAAACGACGAACACTCTGTCAAAATCAAAGTCAAAGTCACTGAACACAACTGGGCGAAATGTTCTTCGAGCAAGGTTACGTAAAATGGTAATACACACAAACAGAGCGTAGACGTAGGCAGTTCTGTGCGTGTGTGAAACGGACGCCACAAAGTGTGTGTTTTATCGCCGCGAGAAAACAAGTGCCGCTGGAAACAAAACCAAAACCAAATAAAACAAAACAAAGATGTTGTGTACCGCCGTAAGGAAATATAAAGGCCGCGCGACGAGTCGGGGAGAAGCAGTAAAAGCGATTTATGGCCGAATCTATTGCGTCTTACACAAACACCACGCATTGCTTGTACGTACACGCGCGCGTGCGCACTCTTTCCTCTATGTACAAATGCTGTAGCGAAAGTAATGTACAAGTTGTATTTTTTTAAAGAGAGGAAATAAACACGTATATAGACTTAAAACACAAGCCACAGTTGCGCTCTCAACCACTACAACCCCACACCACGCCTTTGCCACACGTACAGTCTGGAACTGTTTGCCACGTCTTCATAACCACACAACACACACTGCCAAAAATCACACACACACAAACAGCTAAACAATTTTGATTCACTTGTTTATTTTGTTGTTTTATTTATATAAACTGTTTCTGCAATTGTAAATTGCGTTTTCATTTGGTGTCAGTTATTCTGTTTCCACTGTTTAAATATGTCGTTCCGTGCGACCGTCTTTCATGACAATGAAGCATATGATTTGAAACGCGACATCGATGTAAAAAAGAAGTCACAAGGCGGATTGATAAAGGCTAGTTTGTCTATTCATACAAATCACTTTGATACCATTGTAAACATGCATGCTAAACTATGTAATATTTTGTACATTTTTATTTTTAAGATAATGTAACATCACCTATTTTGAGGGATCTTAAAACTTCTTTCTCATTTTGGGTCCCTCGAAGGAGAAGGTCGAGTACTTGGGCGCGTGTTTCGACCGACAGCTCGTTCCCAACTCGTCCATGGACTGGGACTCCAATGACGAAGTCAAGAACGAGGTTAAAGACTTCCTGTCCCTTCCGATCACTGCGGAGCCCGAACCCTTTACTAGGGAAGAGGTCTCAGATCGGCTTGCTGAACTCGTACCGAGAAAAGTTACTCCGGACGGGGTTTCAAACACCGCTCTAATTCGTCTGCCGGAACCAGGTATACTTTGTAGTTTGCGCTGTTCAACGCGTGTCGTAGACTGGCCTACTTCCCAAGAAATAGCAGAAGGCGACGGTCATAGTGATCCCGAGGCAGGGAGAGGACGCTTTCCGTCCCGACAACCTTCATCCCATTAGTCTACTGTCAGCCACGTCAAAAATTCCTCGAACATCTCGCACAACGACGAGACCTAGACCGTCTAGCAAACTTCGACGTTTTGGTCCCCGAACAGTTCGGTTTCAGTTTTGGGCATCAGCTGATGAGACTGGTGGAATACGTCACGGACGCCGGCTGTCGGAAAGAGCAGACTGTCGCCTGTTTCCTAGATGTCGAGAAGGCTTGTGATAGTGTTTGCCATGACGGGCTATTATTCAAGCTCCGGGAAATCCAGCTTGAGAATAGACTTGAGAATAAACGACCACTTCTCTTCCGAGATACGTATTACGGCCGGGGTACCTCAAGGTAGCGTTCTAAGTCCTCCTCTGTTCTCTGTCGTTGACGTACCCATGTCGCTCTGTTTGGCGACTGCACGGCGGTTTATACTGCCGATGGGAACGCAGACAGAGGTATCATACGAGTCCAGAGCGCACTCGATGAGTACACGACCTAGACGGAAAACTGGAAAAATGCCGTCAACGACACCAAGAGATCCGCGGTGGTATTCTCCAACCACCGGAAAGAATCGCGAGGACGAATGTGACTCGGTCGAACGAATTATTCCTGGTCGAGAGAAGTCAAGTATGTTGGTGTCCATCTTGATCGTCGGCTCACCTGGTGAACCTCCGCCCAGACGATGATGAAAAAAGCGCCCGCTCGTCTGGCGTCTCTGTTTCCGATACTTGTCAACAAGGCTATGACACGCAAGCTAGATAAATTGATCGTCAACGCGTATCTGTTGCCGATCATCACCTATGCCATCCCCGTCTGGGGTTACATTGCCACTGTTCATAAAAGAAAGTTGCAAGGCGTTCTTGATAGGAGTCTTCGGCTAGCGGCCAAACCCCTCTATTGGTTCCCTTCTCGTCTTTTGAGAAATGGACTCTGTGTTCGCTCCTTGAATGACGCCGTGCGGCGACTTCCACGTAGATTTTATGTCCGAGCGGCAAGAACCTAGACAAAAAACCCCTCATATCCGGTCTTGGCGAGTACCGACCACAACCAGCTGATTCCTGGAAACGGCCTCGGCAAATACTGTACTAGAACGGACTAGTTCGAGCATGCCGTTGTAGTGGCCCCTAAATTTTAATTAATATTCCGTACTGGGCCGGACCATAAGGCAGGAGCTTCATCCGGAAGCTCGGAACTTGAAGACCAGAAGGACGTCTCTGACGCACATCCCTACAACTCTGACGGCAATGAAGACTTCTGTTTCTTGTTTATGCTGAGATCACCGTGTTTTCAGTAGCCTCTCTCTGCAACCGAGCAAAGTACCGCCGAGCCGAAGACAGGACCTGTGTCTGTTCCAAACAAGATGGTATGGTGTTCATTAGACAGCGCGTATACCGCTACGGTAGACCTGCGTTTGGCCCAGACGGCAGTGTCGCTTGTTTTGCTGACACGAGTGTTAATGCTGCGTTTCGTGCTGCCGATATACAGGCCTACTTCTCCGTAAGACCACGCCACTCTGCGTACCCCGCATGAGGAAAGCGGACCCCTGGCGTCCATTACCGATCGTATATGGGATGTTTTGTGTCAGCAGTAAGGAACCACCTCGCGTCGCTCGAGGATCTTCCCGATGAAGGCTATCACATTACCGACACATGCTGACCACCTGATGATCATATCATTTATAGGGGAATAAATTATTTGACTCCAGAAAAAGCGACACTCACAAATTTTGTTGACAGTTCGCCAAATATAACACACGCGTATAATAATATGTCTATACCTTTATTATAAACAAAGATGTTGTGTACCGCCGTAAATAAACCGCCGTGATATAAAGGCCGCGCGACGAGTCAGGGAGAAGCAGTAAACGCGATTTATGGCCGAATCTATTGCGTCTTACACAAACACCACGCATTGCTTGCACGTACACGCGCGCGTGCGCACTCTTTCCTCTATGTACAAATGCTGTAGCGAAAGTAATGTACAAGTTGTATTTTTTGCAACTAATATATATACATATATAAGAAATCTTATAAACCAGCGAGAGGTATCCTGCTTAGTATAAACCTTCCCCAACTATGCCGTTCGGATCCGGCGTTAAACTGTAGGTCCCATATACCTGTGAGAGACTCAGTACCACACGCACCACGGGTATATGCGGGGAGGGTACTAACCAGTCGAAAGGCTGAAGGACTACGACCTTTATTATATAGAATACGTGTTCATGTTTGTCATAATCTTCGTCATCATCTTCAACAAGGATTAAACCAAAACTGGTTTGTTCCGGTATAGACTAGAGCTTGTCACTCCAACGCTACACATCTCTCCGTCCTTTCGGCTTGTAATTCCATAATTGTTTGGGGATGAGGCACTCATCCATTAGGTTGAGACGTCCCAAACATTTTAGCCAATATTAAGCAATTCTAACAAGTATGATGACGTAATATCCATCTCCTGCCCTACATCTCATTCTCTTTTTGTGATTGTGAAGAGTATACAGTGGGCACGTGCCTGAGAAATCTCATTTCGGACGCTTGAATACGTTCGGCCTGGGACATTGATGAAGTCCAATTCTCAGACTAATAGAGAAGAGCAATCAACTTGTAGCACCTCAGACGTGTTTCTTTTCTCGCTAACTTTAGAGTTCTCCTGATTACGGCTTCTTTACCACATCATCGTTTGTAGTGTACGACACTTTACATCCTAGATGTTCAAAACTACTGACCTGGTCCAGAAAAATACCGTCCACAGAATTTCCTTGCAACATTTTATTAGCAAATATGTCCCCTGAATATGTTACTAGCATATTGCTGTGTTTTTGCATGTTTCATTGATTACCAGTAGGCCTTTTACCGAGTCTACCATCAGAAAATGATGGATATATTGAAAAATATTGGATTAGTGGAAAAGACCTAAGGACAATAGCTACACTGTATTGGAACCGATCTGCAGTGTTTAGAGTAGATAAAGAGAAAACTGAAGAGATAAATAAATGACATATTTATTATTATTATATTTATTACTTATATTTATTATAATACATATTTATACATATATATTTATTATTATATTTGAAAGAATAAATAACATACGTTATGCGGATGATACCGTCATATTCGCAGATAACTTAGAGGGGCTGCAACAACTAATGAATAGAGTGACAGAACGCAGCGTAGATAATTGTCTAGACATCAATATTAATAAAACAATGCTAATGGTTGTATCTAAGAACAAGTTCACAAATTGCACCCTTAATATAAACCAAAAACCAGTTGAATGTGTAAGCAAATTTACATATCTTGGTATTATTGTCAATGTACGATGGAACCACTCCCAAGAAATAAAGAGCAGAATTGCAAAGGCAAGAACAGTGTACACTAGAATGAGCAGTTTATTCAAAAGTCACGATTTAACAATAAACACAAAGATAAGACTTTTAAACTGCTACGTATTCTCGGTCCTCTTCTACGGTGTAGAATCTTGGACTTTGACTGAAGCTACAACTAAAAAATTGGAATCTTTCGAAACATGGCTTTACAGTAGAATACTAAGCAATTCATGGACAGCACATATGACTAATGTTGAAGTTCTTAGAAAGATAAAGAACGAAAGGGAAGTTATTAACACAGTGAAGATAAGACAGCTTCAGTATCTGGTACATCTCATGAGAAATGAATAGAGATTTTACTTATTGCAGTCCATACTACAGGGAAAAGTACTTGGAAAGGAGGAGTTGGGCGACCGAGAATCTCATGGCTGAGAAATTTAAGGACCTGGTTTGGCATGAATACAACTGACTTATTCCGTGCAGCAGTATAGAAAGTTAAAATAGTCTGTATGATACTCAACATCCGAAACGGATAGGAACTATCAGAAAAAGATATTGCTTTGTAAGACATTGGGGCTGCCACCTTCCGGCTTAACTTCCAGCCGGAACGTGTGTTCGTTAAAGTTATAATTCAACAAAACAGTTATTGTTGTATGCTGACGATGTGACTCTTACTAAAAAAGACAAGATATTCAGTATCAGCTTCAAGCATGGAATGACCGTCTTCATCGAACCGGTCTACGTCTAAACGTTCTTAAGACTGAGTCCCTGGGAACGGTTCCATCCTCAGGAACCGTTCAAACTATTGGACTAACTCTGGCCAAAGTAACAAGTACCTTCCCTTAGATGGGATCCGGTTTGCAGAAAGATATCTGTTCAAATGAAGACATAGGGACCGGGATTAATTCCGACTGGACACGTTTCAGGAAGGTTACAGGAGTTCCTTTTGACAATAAAACATCAATCCGCTTCCAATCTAGGATATAAGGTACAATGGTGTGACTTGTTGCCCTGCATGGTACCGGTTGCTTCCGAGAGCGCAGTCTTTTTGTTCGTACGTCCAAAATTGATTTCTTTGTTTACACCGTTTTATAAGGTTGCTGTGCTGAAGTGTCATAAAATTATGTCTTATTCAAATTATATTTATCTTCTTCAGTTGCATTAAACTTATATACAGTGACGCCATGCTTTCCACAATCTGAAACAGGAAAATATTGTTATTTAGTTATTAAGAAAATGAGATAGAGATAGAGATAGAGATAGAGATGGAGATAGATAGACAGATAGGAGAGAGAAGTAAAGTGAGACCCTACATAATGTTATAAACTTTCATGCCATGTTTGTAACTTGGCAGCACTGCAAGGTAAAAATAGATTTCCCACATATAGGTAGATCGTTCATCGCAAACCGTTGCTCAGTGTCGGCGAGAAACATTGGTGGGGCAAGCTGACAAAGAATACATTGGTTGACTTAGTTGACTGTAGAGCAGCACCAAGTCTATGTGTTGCGAGAAATATTTTAGATAACCTCAACAGCGACTCTTAATGTTGTTAAAATTTCTGCACACGCCTCGCCTGCAAGTTGAGCCCGTCAAGATTCAGAAGCATGCTGCGATTGCAATGAATCGGCGGCGGTCCAAGTCCACGTCCAAATGTACGGGCAACAGCTTGTCGTGCTCCGGCGGTCGCAGTGTCCGGGCGAACCCGATGACTGCTTGTTGCCTGCTTGTTATCTTGACTAGCGATCTCATGCTATTCAAGGAATGGAACCTCCATTTTATTTATTTTGGAGGGTCAGGAGGATGTTATTCTTCCTCGGACCTCGAAGAGACCCACAACGGCATACCTTTTGTTTGAGAGGTAGGAATTGCCCGCCCACAACGGGCAGGTGCCTCTAACCGCTCAGGAAAAGTCACCGAGGGTTGCCAAGCGGCAATGTCGGGGCACGAGAGAGAACAGAAGAGGAGGCAGCGTCCACTAGAGGCCACTAAGCACACCTAAGGCAAGCGTAGCCCCTCCCCAGTCTGTCGCCGAGCAGGAACCAGCATGGACAAGATAGAGAAGGAAGGAGGAGGAGAGTGAAAATTCCTCAAGATCGGGGGATGGGATGGGCCAGAAGTTCTGTAATCGGGTTATGGGAGGTCATCGAGCAATGCTCGGGAGCGTTTGTGTCGTCTGGCTGGTGGGCCGACATCTGTACTGAGTCGACGAATGTGAGGATGGGTCGCGACAGAGGCTCGGGTTAACAGGGTGAAGGCTAGGGTCCGAACGAATTCGTTGAGAGAAGGAACCTTCAACCCTCGCCTGATAGCATCATTCCTGACAAAGCAGGGAGAGTTGCAGATCTAGCGGAGGGTTCGGGATAGGAACGCTTCCAAACGGGCAACAACGGAGGGGCTGAGTAGTGCCCGGGAGCTGCGTAAGTGAGAATTGCCCTAAGAAAGAGCAAGTAAATGTTGAGTTTAGTGCGCACAGGCACTGAACCCCAATGCGAGAGAAAGGGGTAGAGTTTGGCTCTGACGCCACGGGTGCGCTGGAGACTCCGAGAGACGTTTTTTTGCGAATCTTAGACGCAGCGGGGTTTGCGAATCGGCGCTGCTGCTGCTCTGGGCTGTGCGGTTGTACGTCGCAGACACGAACCGCTCAGGAAACTGAGTTCCGAGCTACCTTCTGTGGCCTTGCCCAAGTAGGGCGTGTGCTCTGTAGCAGGCCGTTTCTCGGATGTTGTGCTAGCCTACACTAGCACAGTATAAACCGAAGGCATTTCCACGAATCCCCTGGACGTATACGATACCTGCCCAGCCCAGCCACAAGAGGATTATCTGGGAACCTCACCGCACGTGCATAAAATTTGCGTGCAGGCCGCCTGAATGTGTCGTCTAAGGAGCGGACACCAAGTCCTCTCCTCACAAGGCGAAATGAAAAACGAGGGGGGACTTTGGCCAATTCTCACGCAGAAGGTCCTCTCTATCAGAAAGCTAGCAATCAGATGAAGGTAGCAGTCTGGGAGCTGGACTTCCATAAGCTTGAATAAAAGCCCATCATGCCATAGGCTCTATTAGGCTTTTTCAACATCTAAGAAACAGCCAACGGTCCGTTGTCTCCGACACCTGGCGTCCGTGATGTATTCCACCATTCTCATCAGTTGATGAGTGGTTGAATGCCCCACACGGAAGCCGAACTGTTCGGGGACCAGCACGTCAAAGTTAATTAGATGTTCTCGTACACGACGCTGCACGAGTCGCGAATCGGCGGGGTGAGAGCCTCTCATTAAGTACGATTTGGTCACGTGCCGTGACAAACCAGCAGTATTATGCCTTCTTCTGATTGGCTGGTGATGTCAGGCAACAACTCTGTGCGGACTCTGAAAGTTTATATATATGGGATCCTTTGTAGAGTCATTAGCCTCAGCCACAGTACTGTGGTCACTGAACACAAAAACGTTGTCAGTGTTTTCAGCCTTCTGCACTGAAGATGGCCGCCAAAACGTTTGCATTGAACAACCTTGGACCACGGCCTTACAGCCCGCCATACCGAAATTTTAACAACATTCACGGCGGCCACGAAAGCCTGAGACAGAATCAGTGACTCCTAACATTTCAGTTACACAAAATATACAATATGTCTCTTGGCACAGAATTATCGCTGTTTTAGTACAGACTATGAACTACAAAATTTTCTGAGCTTCTGTCTCGTTAACCGGTATCAATTTTAAAATATTTTTAAGGGAGAACTTTATCAACTTTATGCGGATGACGCAGTTCTTATTCAAGAAAATGAGGATGATGATGATTTGCAAAGAGCTATGTTTCAATTACAAGAAATGGCAAGAGAGTACTCACTGACAATGTCAGTAAGGAAGACCAAAACCATGGCCTTTAAAGGTAAATATCCAGTGAGAACTAAGATACTTATAAACAACAGCACTTTAGAACAAGTGAGCCGTTTCAAAAATCTCGGCTGTGCAAGTAAGCTATGAATCTGATTATGATATAAAAAAGGAGATAGATAAATTTAGGAATATTTGTGGTACGATTCATAGAAATCTTAGAAATAAAACAAGACACAGCACAAGGATTACATTTTTTAAGACAACTGCAACTCCTATGTTGATTTACGCAAGTGAGGCGTGGGTCATGACCAAAAAGGAAAGCGGCAAGATTCAAAGTGCTGAAATGCAGTTTCTTCGAAATACTTTAAATTTAACCTTGCAAGATAGAATAAAGAATGAAGATGCCAGAGAAGAACTCGAAGTAAAGAACATAAATGAAATTATTTTAAATTACAGAAGACAATGTGTGACGATTTTAAAAGAGGAAAAAATGAAATAAAAGAAATTTAAAATAATTTAAAATCTCACATTAAAACAGAACATAAACCCCTAATGAAAATGATAATGTAACCCCGCAATAATACCCAAAATAAATAGTTTTAAAACCAAAAAGAATTCTATAATAAAATTGCGATAACACCCCTTAATAATTAACCCGGCTTTAACCTGCCGAAACCGGCATCAACACGCATAATTACCCGTGAATATGACTAATAATTGTATTAAATCGGAACTTGATAAAAAACATAAAGATGTACAATAATAAAATAATAAGTAAGAGATACTGTAGTATAATTAAATATAGTTAAATATGTCAGAGAATAAACGAGTAAATATTAATCGAATATGGAACTACTTTTATGCTGAATAGTAAGTGAAGCGAGATTACTACTCTGACCCCTTAACTAATAAACTACTTGTGATGGAGCGGTCGAGGCGTAAACAGCATACTGCCGAGATGCGGTATAGTAATTATATTTTCAAAAGTTAATAAACTCACAGTTGAGACGTAGCGGCACTAAATACAAATTTAAACAACATGTGAACCGCGAATATAATCTACAAGTATAATTAAAGTAACTATGTAGTGAACAAGTGAGTGTGAATGAGAATTGAGCGTCTATGACATCTCTAGAAATCTAAACAATAAAGTGTATGTAATTAGAAATATGGTGAAATCATAATGTGAAACTCAATAACTAAATCAACATGTGACGTGATTACAAGTGAATAAAACTTTTGTGTAAAAGTCCAAAACAACAAGCGATTACTACAACTTATTAAAAAGGGAGAGAACCAGGACTCACCATGACTAAAATGACTTCCAAACTTCACCAACAACAGAAACCTGATCTTCAGAAGAAAACTACAAGACACCAGGACAACCGAGAGAGTCGCCGATTCGCCGAGGATGATACCCACAGGTGACACTGAACTTTGAATTCAGTGGTTCAAAACTTGAAGTATAATATTGTATGATAAACACTAAATAGATAAAAACTGAACGTTAAGTAAAACAAGAAAGACTGATTTAATTAAATTAAATGTAATTTCATGTTTAGCAATAACATGCGTTAATTTAAATAATTTTTGGTTAAATAAAGCAGTATTTAAGATAACACAAGAATAAATATTATAAATGTAATATCATATGCTGAAACGAAGTACTCGGATCCGAGGGTATTAATAAAAGAAAAACTATGTTAACTCAGTACTAAATTACTCTAATTCTCTTTGTACAAGAGGTACAAATGTTTTAGCTTTAATATACTCATTGCTAAATTTATGTAATAAAGAGATGTCATGGTTATCCAAAAGGTGAGTGAATATATCTACCAAATCCCTTGTCAATATCCCTCAATTCACGGGACCCTATTTAACATTTGTGTACTTAATAGTTATTTATGATTTTGTAAAGAATATGGCAGCCTTGTTTAATTGACCTGAGCCAATTAACCAGGTTCCCGAATTGTAACGTAGGTAAAACGCTACAAATGGTGGGATTATCTGCGAAGGATGACAGAGGACCGATCACCGAAAGCGGCACTGAACGCCACTGGTAGAAGAGACGTGGGTCGTCTGAGGATGAGATGGATGCCGGAACAGGTTTATATAACCTAATCCTTGAAGAGAAGAAAAAGATGAAGAACTTCATAAACAGCGCTATTGTACCCGGCTCAGTCATGTACACCTCGCGCTCCTAGGGCAGTAAACTGTTTCAACGTGTAACGAAACGTGTTACGAAATAGATGTAACGAAAAAATGTGTTGCCAGCACTAAACTCAAACTTCTTCCTCGCATAGCTACCCAGAATTTCTCCACTGCCACAAAAATGTGTGCTTTAATCAAATTTAATACTTTAAACAGTGTGACCATATTCTAAATGTTTAAATACTATTACAAGAATAAAATATTTTAAACAATTTTATTTTATCATACCAAGAAAATCTGCATACATACCGACAGATCGAGGTCAATAATTCTAAAATCCTTTTCTTGTACTTAGTGCATTGTTAGCCTAATATATATTTACACAACTTTCCAATTGTTTAGTTTATAAAAACAATTTAAAGTTAGTAACACTATTATTTATTGTAATAATATCTGTATTATAATCAATAAAAATGTTTGGGTTCGTGTGTGAAATGTAAGAGTACAATTTTCTATCTTCGTTTACTTTTTAAACTGCAAACTTTTAATAACACGTGTAAGTCATGGTATTCAAAAATTTGAAAATTTGAAAAATAACCAATGTTTGCATAATTTGGAAAAAATTCTTTTTAATTTTTGAGGTTTAGATTTTGAGTTTTTGTGGTTTTAACAAAAGCTTGGTCCAATTTTTGGACCCTGGTGTCCCAGAATTTTATTGTCTTTGAAAATAAACACTGTACTTTGCTTTCGGTCAAACATCCCGTTAATTCGATACCCCACATGAATTTTTTGCACATTGTTCCCTTCCACTCCCTTATTTTTAGAGAGATGAGGCTTATAAACAAAAGATTTCTGTTGGATAAAACTATATCCAGTTGCATTAGAAGTTTCATGAAAATTTGTTGGTTTATTCAAAAGTTATCGTGATATATACCCTAAACAGATAGACTGACAGACAGACAGACACCCAAATGCCAAACATTCCAGCCAAAACTGAGCTCTTTCTTCACTCGCTCAACTGTAATATACTATACGTGTTGATATGTGTTAATTATTTCTGTATTTCCAGCATAAAGATCACGATTATGACACTAAATATTATCGAAACGCCAACAGAACTTTGTTGGAATTATTCTCAGCCGGGCTGTTACCCCGTGGTCTGCTGCTTATGTTCAAGACAGACGTTTCGACCCACCACCGGAGGCCATCATTAATGTCAGAAAAGATTGAAACAATTAGCACGGTGCCCCCCACCTGTTTAAGCTCTGGTAGAGATGCTAGTCTGTCGAAAAGTCTCTCTTGAACAACATTGGACTACGGCCTAAGGCCTAACAGCCCAAAAGATAATAATTCCAGCAATGTTGACGCCTGCCGTGAAAGTCTAAGGAATTGTCAACGAAACTGTTTTAAAGCTACCTGTATTCAACGGTCATACCCCACAAATCTTCAATTTTGTCACTATAATTTCAAAATAAAAATCATTTTTGTCAAGTAACTGATAGCTTAATCTGAGTTTGTTTAAAACAAAACAAAACAACGACGTTCAAATTATCATTTGTAACATGTTTGCAGCTCGTGTAGTAGAGAAACGGTGATGTTATCACAAACGTCATTTCTTTGTAAAACTTATAAACTTGCATAAAGTAACACACTGTTTCAGAATATTGTTTGAACCTCCTAAAACAAACATTCTTTATTCAGTTTTCCTCAATAACTAGAAATTATTACAACAATCGATACACACCCAAAGAAAAGTGCCCACAGACAGATCGAAATACTCTGATTCAAACACTGATAAACGTAGAGGCTTGTTGCTTCTCTCCCCAACGATAAGCGCGCACTTTTGGGTCTCTGAGTCGCCGCTGACGCATACCACATCGTACACGTCTTCCAGCAAACTGCTACTCTACAAAAAAAAATACAAATTTCAAATGGAACTACTTGTTTCAAATTAAATAATGTATTTTAAAACTTATCATAATCATAGCAAATTTTCCACATAAACAATGTAAACAGTAAAAATATTTTTCGGGCTGTTGTGCCGAGGTCCACTTTTTGTAGATCCGTTACGCGACGACTGGGGTTGCGCAACTCGAGTCGCGAGATGTGCAGTGTCCCGAATCTCAGTTAGGACTCCTGCCAGGGTCAGGTAGAGTTCAATTTATACTTTTACTTATGGAGGGCCTGAAGCGACCCTCGATGGTGTATTATACCACCGGAGCTAGCAAACGGGGTCGCTTCTAAGACTCACCTGGCCTTGGATACCATTTACCGCGTCCGGCGATAAGAGGAGTGTAGGCCACACAAACAGCCCGGCCGTAGAATCTACGCGCCAGGCATCTCAAGGTGTCCTCAGCAGATCAGACACCTAGCCCTCTTCCCAAAGCTCGAGAAGAGAACCTCCGGGGACTTTACACGACAGCTTCAGTCCCCTGTCTAGAACGTGCTGGAGCGCCGATCTATGACAGCGTGCAAAGTTACCCCATACAGGACAGGCGTAGGTAATCACCGACAAATGTCTGGTGGATTGCCAGCGCTCTAACGGGAAAGCAAGGACGCGCCCATCTCCCCACACTGGAAGGACGCGGTAGTCAACCCTTTGGACGCCCTGCTCCCAAGTTCTTTACTGACCGTTTCAAGTGACAGTTCCTCTTTATGCAGCTAAGAACCCGGACTTTACTGAGCACATCTGCCGCGAGATAGAGCACTTTCTTTTGGCCGATATCACAGTCGAGCCGGAGGAGGTCACTGAAAAGATCGTGCAGCTCTAACCCCGGAAGGCACCAGGCCCAGATGGAGTTACGAATCCGCACTCCAACGCCTTCCGGAGCGTAGAACTCGCTTCCTGTCGAAGCTGTTCAACGCCTGTCTCAGGCTGACCTATTTTCCGACAAAATAGAAAACGGCTACCGTGATAGTTATACCCAAGCCGGGAAATAATTCTTCTCGCGCGGAGAATCCCTAGGACTATTAGCCTCTTGTCTGCGACGGCAAAGGTTTTCGAGCAGTTGACCCAACGTAGAAGCCGTGACCATCTAGAAAGACTAGACCTGTTAATCCCCGAACAATTCGGTTTTCGTGAGATGCATTCATCAGCTGATGAGACTCGTAGAGTGCGTAACCGAGGCCGGCTGAGAGGGCAAACAGACGACCGCGTTTTTCATGGACGTAGAGAAAGCATTCGACCGCGTGTGGCACAAGCCCCAATCCGGATGCACAATCGGGTGCAGGCTGCTATCTGATTGGCCGAGAGCTTGGCCAATCCCGTTATTCGCCTGTGTCAACAACGGGTTTGTTGAGTACTAAAGAAACACTGACCCACATTCCTAGTAATATTGTGAATAGTGATTTATTATTAAAACTATGAAAATAGTTCGTATAGGTTAAATACTACGTTACGTAACTCATGTATATTTACATAATGCAGAATTGATGTATAACTTATGTATATTGATGCACACTATTTATATAATATCAATGTATGTATACAGGCCTGTTCTGGAATACACGCCTGGAATATTCTTTGTTATATTAGTAAATTACGCATGTTGGTGAATGACGTCATTGCCATACTATATGTAAACGGTGGTTGACAGTGTTAGTCAGTCTCGATTCTGAGAGTTAGTGAGTTAAGCTTGGGTTCGCGACGTCATATAATCGCCATAGGAGCAGACCACAAGACCACTGAAGATGACTGTCGCAGCTGCAGTCGCTACAAAAAGAACACCACGACCCAACAGCCCGGGCAATAACTTTACTGAAGATAATTCCGGGCGTAAAAGCTTCAATGTTGTAAAACACTTCAAACAGTGCTTACAAGTTAAGAATACCTACAAACAATATTTACAATTATTACAGATACTGAAAAACAGTAACAAGTCACAAACGAGGAAAAAGACTTGACTAAAGTTTTATAAAGTATTGGCTGTTCTAGTGTTATTGTATGGTTCTGAAAATTGGGTTCCGGCAAAAAAATCAAAAAAAAAATCTGAGTACAATACATGCATCGGAGATGAGATTCTTGCGATCTGTTAAAGGCTCCACACGAAGGGATAAACTCTACAATGGGGACACTCGTAAACAGTTGAACTTTTTTTATATTCAAGATTGTATTGCAGAGAGGGAAGAGAGATGGATTGCTCAGTAGATGGCAGGTTGCCTAAGGAAGTTTGGCAGTACGAGCCTATTGGACAATAAAGTGTAGGAAGACCTAGAGAACTTGGTGAGGTGAATATATATATTTTTGTGACAGGAACAGGCGAGTCGCCTAGTCCCTGATAGAAGAAGAGAAGACAAGTGGCGTGTTATAGTAAATAATATAGAAATAATTTTACACCCATTATATGTGAAGAACAAAGCGTGCTGCGACCGGCTCAGCGTAAACTATAACCAGATATTAGAGTGCTTAAAATTCAAGCTCTTTACAACCGCCCCACCGCTGCTATGGAATATAGTGACCATTTAGGGTTCTAAACTCTAAGAAGGGCAGTGATACTAATTTGCTGAAAAATCGCTAATTCTAGTGTCTAAAATTTATATTTACGACTAAGTACTATTTTGAGACATTTTAGTGGAAAATGCTGGGTGATATTATATATAACACACTTAAATGAAATTACCACAAAAGTACGGTCAAAATTATTTTGTCTACGACCATAATTTATAATAATGTTCGAGTAAATGTCTGTGTATACTAGTCTATAAATATGACGATCAATCATTTTTGTACACTGAGTTTTTGCACAGCTAACGAAATAATTTATCAGAACGGTTAGGTCGAAAAATAACCATCGTACGATTTCGTTGTTCGTTGCCAAACTTGCGTCGCTGTCATTATATTTTCCGTTTCTTCCAGCGAACTTGGAGGGCAAGTAGATATTCTTTTTTTATAAGTACAGTATACGTTTTCTTTACCTGTGTTTAATTTTGTAGGTGGTGGTGGTTTTATTAATTTTTTCTAAAGGTTGATACTTGTTAGTGAACGAATCTCGAATAGGCTTAAGTATAATAATACCACTGATACTTACACCTGAAGACGACCACAGATTGTTCAATGGTCGAAACGTTATGTTATTAATTTTACGATGGTTATTGACCAACCTAACCCTTCTCATAATGTTCACGTAACATTGAAAGTTAGTGTTAAAGATTGTATAACGAAAGAATATCCTCGCCCATTTAATTAGTATTGTATGCTCACACACACACACACACACACACACACACACACACACACACACACACACACACACACACACACACACACACACACACACATTCATGATCGATGTAAACATTTTTGATCCCTATGCAAGGCTGACTGAGCATGTGCGAAATGAATGATACTACACACAAAGTGGGCCAAAAGTCATCATTACCCATTGTGAGTTACTGAATTACCCATGGTAAACATTAAGATAACTTTGGTTGTGATCTTCCCATCGATTTTAAATTACGCGCCTTTGGTTTGTGTCTGATAGTTTCTTATGTAAACATTAGAGTGCAATTTTATCGACAAAGATGGAAAACAATTTGAGAAACAATTTAATAAATAATCATGTAGCTTCAATAAAGTGTGAATTCAATTTGTACTGTGTTATTATTGTTTCTCGAATTGTTTTCCATTTTTGTCGATAAAATTGCACTCTAATGTTTACATAAGAAACTATCAGACACAAACCAAAGGCGCGTAATTTAAAATCGATGGGAAGATCACAACCAAAGTTATCTTAATGTTTACAATGGGTAACTCAGTAACTCACAATGGGTAGTGACTTTTGGCCCATTCTGTATATTCACATCGCGAAGGAGGAGTTTATACATTTCTATATTTTGTAATTTGTAAAAATTATAATATGATCGTCATTCAAATGGAAGCTTCATAACTCTATTTCTATATTTTGTAATACGCTAGAGTTAAAATACTGTATAGTCGTAGGACAATATCATATTAAGTGACATAATACAGTACATAAAATTATTAATATAAATGTAGTTGTTAAAAAGTTTATCAATATGTTACATATTAACATATATCAATATATAACAGATATTTTTGGAAAAATATAATAACATATTTTTGTAATACAGTTTAAAACATTAAATTTTTAACATTGAAAATGTTTATAAGGACGTGTCGCACATTTGCCGCCGATCGCTGGTGCGTGATCGAAAATGGGAACCGGTGAGTTTCCATAGAAACTACTTCTGTGTTGTCAATAACGTAGTACACATACAAAACTTCGCTATGAATGCGACTACATTTAACTTATAATCTGTATATTGGTAAATGAAGAATGAATTCATTGATTGGTGAATGAAGAATGAATTCATTGATTGGTGAATGAACATAAATATATAAATTTTTAGATTTATTGAAGCATTTTCAATGCCCTTTTCTGTACATTGCATTTGTACAATACCTGTAAATATATATTTTTTTTTTAATTTGGAGTGAGTTTATTTGTAACGAAGCATTTTTGGATGGCATTTTGAGACTTTTGCGTAACTGAGTTGGTAACACTGCAGACGAGTGATTTGTAGTCGCGACAGGAATTTTATATATCGTTATGAGTTTCTTGCTAGTGACGATTATGTCTTCGTTAAGACAAAATAAGTGCAACAAAAGGACAACAAAGAGTTGTTTACGGACTTTCTCTAAGTCTTGTTATTCGCATCTAACTATTAAACTGTTTGTGCCAACCATATGTAAATACTATCTTAATCGGCAGTTTAAAAACAATGAAGGAAAGGAAGAGACACAAAAGAAGGCCGTTTGTAACTCGACGGTGTAAAAAAAAATCACCTGAAAAACTCATATCGTGAACATTCATTTTGGTATAGGCGTATTCGTATGTATAATACTACAGATCTTCTTCTTCTTCTTCTTCTTCTTCTTCTTCTTCTTCTTCTTCTTCTTCTTCTTCTTCTTCTTCTTCTTCGGTGCAACAGACACATTTAACTGCCTTTGGCCTACTCAACCAATGACGTCCACCTATAACGGATATGAGCAATGAAGATGTTTATCCTCAGCTGCTTGAGATAACTAAGTACACTGTGTCTTAGGCCGCCCTCTAGGTCACACTGCACAAAAACAAACTTTGGACAGCTGTTTGACTATCCTGCTGTTTTCCATTCTCAGCACGTGACGTAACCACTTCAGTCTTCGTACCTTAACGAAGGAGGTAATACCAAGCTCTTCATATGCTGCATATTTCTATTTCTATTTACTGTTACAAGCTTTTCAACCCCTATGAAACTCTAATTTTACATCAGTTCTCCTCTTCCGTCTTCATCTTCTATTTTCATTTTCTAAACAATTTTCAGCTAATCTTTCCCTTGTTTAAATCTAATATATAATGTTATCAAACGTCCGCCCATTGTTTCTAAGAAATCAGTAGTTTTCAACCTATACTTTTAATGTTGACATTCTTCCTTCTCTTCTCACAACAATTTTGCTTTAATTTCCTGTATTATCCGGATTCGACTGCAAAGCTGAAAACAGTGAAACTTTGAAAGAAAACAGATACAGTGTTATCAGTAGGCCTACCTCGTGGGTCAGCTGAGTGCCGCAGTAGCAGAGGGCAAACAAAACGCTCATGTACATGGACCAGAACATGCCCGACGCTAGTTTCGTCGCCAAAGGGTTGTCTTCCTGAAATCATAAATTATACTGCAATGGACATTCTAATTGCATATGGAATGTAGCAGAGAGTAAAGGATATGAAGACGCTGTATGAGTGAGTAGAGATTGCAAGTTTGAACATCGTAAATTATTTGGTAAGACGTTTGGTAAGACGCATTGTAAAAAATGATGGTTATTAAGGATTTTAGGGCTTGTAAAACAACTTTAACTGATGGTAAAAATAACGATAATTATGATATACAAAAAGTCTTTATTAGTGAGTTTTACCATGGTGAGTGAAAGTATGACAAACACGCCGACGCCAAAAGATGTAACCAAGAACATTCCAAGTACTGGAGCGTATACAGCATTCAAGTCGCTTGCCAACCTGAAAATAAATAAAATAAAATCTAATTTTAAACTGTTAACATGCATTTATTTACTTAACCTAGTAACTCATTACTTAACCTCTCATCTTGTGGTGTAGCTCATTACGATACCGAAGTTACGATGTCGGTCTCACAAATTCTTATCATATCAAACAATACGATTCACAATTCAATTCGAAATTAAAGTCTTCTTCTTTAATTCCACAAGCATTAAAGTGTTTGGTCCGTTGCAACACCATCTTGATTCGATTTTATTGATCCATTTTCCTTTGCCAGTACTGTTTGTACCTCTGGCTCTTCAGAAATATGATCGGTTTCAACAATCGTTTGTCACTCATTCTTAACACACGCTTCTTCCATCCTACCCAATGTCTTTCGTTGAAACCTCTCATTTTTGACCCTCCCTGGTTGCCTTGTTTTTAGTCTCTCCTTCGTTTTAGCTTCAGAATTGACATTAGAAACGTCATCTCAACCGAATAGACATAACAAGTTCCGGTAATCAGGGATCCAGGGTTCCGTTTCATATAGACTACAACATACGGCCTTTATACAACCTTAATAGGATAATAATATTATGTCTTTCACTACAATGTCCTTGAGACCTCTTTGGTTTTTACCGCACGAAACCTCTTTGGTTTGTTAATTTACTCTATTCAAAGACAAGAATTGACAGTCCAAAAATACGTACACAAAAATAGATATATAAAAAAATTATATTTGCAGTACACACTCTTTTCTAGTCATACAAAAAAAAAAATAAATAAACTATAGGACTCTACGCCCATTCAACATTTACCTGTTTGTTTTACACATCTTCCTCTAGTCTCCCTGCGCTTTGTACCGCATCACCCTGTGGCGCAGTATACATTTGTTCTTTACTTCTTATTTTATCCCCTCTGTTCAATCTCCAGTCCAGGGTTTCTCCTTCAAACCTTCACACGCTGTCTATGTAATTCTATTGTCTGAAATCACGACATCCTCCGCCAACTAGCAAATAATTATTTGTTGTAATATTCGATTAAATACTGAATCGATCGATTTGCTATAAGTACAGTGTTATTCAAAAAGAATTAACCGATTTCGTAAGCAATATTTTATTAAGGAAAAGTGATACAAACTTGCAAGCAAATCACAAGTATTCTACACATAATCAAGTGTTATTTCTTGTCTTACAAGTGTTCAACGTAGCCACCACTTACAGCACGGACAACATCAAGGAGGTATAAGAATTCTCCCAGACGCCTAGCAACGTATCTACTGAGTTGGTCGCTGTTGTTTTTCGATGTTTAAGGTCATCGAGGTGGGTAGTGGTGGGTAGTGGTGGGTAGCGATGGAAAAAACTCTATCTTTTACATATAGGAAGGTAAAATCAAATACGGCAAGACCTCGTATTTTACTGCCATTCAAGTGAAAGTTAGCTTCATGACTGAAAATTGAACGTGAAATGAAAGTTTTCTGTACCATCATCTCCAGCATCGAATAGCAAAATTCCATTCAGTCCCTTATGTTGTTATTTGTAAGTGCCCGAACGAGCTTCAGTCTGTGTAGTTTCAAATGTAAACGTCTTCTTAGCACACTCCAGATGATAGGTTGTGGGGTCGCAAGCTTATGGCTAGCTCGATTTGTGGACTTCCGTGGGCTCCGCTCAAACGCAACACGGATTCTCTTCACGTGTTCCTCTAAAACTCCTGGTCGTCCTGGACTTTTTCCTTTGCACAGACACCCACTCTCTTCAAACTGTCAAAACCACGGTCGAATGTTCTTTAGAAAGGGCGGATGCGGCTGCACTGTGACAACCGATTTTGTGTTCGCCCCTCGAGAACGCAGAACGCTTTTTGGTTTTGACAAACCATTTCGAGTGTAAACAAATAAACCAGCGTTGTGAAGGAAGTAACGTGACTACAGCGCTCGTGTGGCAGCCATTTGAAACTTCAAAATCTCCTCTTTCAAATGGTCAATGACTCATTCCATGACAATGGTTGAGAACTGAAAAATGGCGTCAGAAAATGTTTATTCTTTTTAAATATTTGTAAGACAGAAAATAAAACTTGATTGTGTGTAAAATACTTGTGATTTGGTTAGAATTTTGTACTACTTTTTCTTAATAAAATACTGCGTTATAAAATCGGTTCATTCTTTTTTAATAATCCTGTATTATGCGATTATAATTCCATGTGTGGTATCCGTTTCAGCTGTAGGAACGTGTCGACTGTTCGGTACTTGGTATCTTATGCCAATCATTGGACTCGACACCGTGACTTCAGCAAAGCCACGGTTTACAGTGTAGCCGCATGCTTTGTCTAGCGTTCGACATACTAACGAAACCGCTTCTGACAGATTCCATTTGACGTGCCATTGTGTAACACCAGCGTCCAGTTAACGCATGGGTCGATTTTTCACACAAAACCGCACTTTTGTTCAGATAAACTTTTGCAAATCACTATGATTTTTCCTATGTACAGTTATTCTCAACTCTAGGTAAATAGAATATCTAGAGTAAAATATCTGTTACGAGAAGCCTACCGAACAACCCAGAACATTATCCACTCCCCCCGTCGAGTGTGTCAGCTGTTGCGTCATTCAAGTACGTGGTTCTAGCGAGTTCCAGGAACACTTGAGATACGCATTAAGCCTCTGGCGTGCAGTAAGGAGGGAAAGCTGTACTGGACCTCAGCGCGGCTTATATAAAAAGCCATAGCAGCTGGGTTGTCAGTTCAGTTACGTGAGCGATTTTGCTAGTGCGGATTGAGTGTTTGTCGAAGTGAAGTTGTATTGTGTTAATAATTGTGTGAAACTCTATTAATAGACATTGTTATTGCGTGTGGACAAATCTAATTGGAAATATTGTACGAGTTAATTATAAACTGTTTAATTGTGATAATTAAAGCTGGTGATTAGTGACGTAATTGATGTCTTGTATTTTGTTTTCCAGTGTACCATACGACGACCAAGTAGACCGTCGTAACAATATGTAGTTTACTACCAGTCATAAGAATATACGATTCTAGGGTGAAAGGTTCCGGGCCTGACACATAGATAGCGCTACTATGCTCATTATTTTGAGCGTGCTGTATGATTTCATCCTTTGTAGGCTGAATTTAGATATTTCAAGTCAATAAGTTGTTTAATATTAGTTTGACAGTACAACACAGTAAACTCCTCAACCATTGCATTTACACTGACCAGTTTCCAAGGTCGTAGAATCACTAATCGCTATTCCATTAAAAACTATTTACTGTAACCGATAAAAAAAGGAACTGGATGGATTCATCGTTGGAGGACTCTTCTCCATCAAATACAATGGTTGACAATTGGGTGGATTGGTGAATTTAAAATGGCTCGGACAAGCACAACTGACGACACACGTGTTGGTCGTCCCAGTTAAGTGACTACGCTACAAAAAAAATAGAAAACTTGTACAAAATCGTTTTCACAGACTGTAGAATGAAAGTTCGCGAGACAGCAGAGACTAGTGGTATATCAACGGTACATGTGCGCAGTATCTTACACGAACATCTGTGTATGACAAAGCTGTGTGCTAGATGAATGTCGCGCGGGTTTGCTGGCACTTGATCAAAATCAGTGTTGCAAGAATTTTTCAACCGATTGTTTGAAATCCGCGCAATTCAATCAACTTTTGCGTTAATTCATAACCGTTCACTAACCTACGCTGATACACTGATATCTATTAACAAGTTTTGGATAACTTATAATTTCGATCAATTTCCGTAGGTTCTGTGGACTGCAATTAATTTTACGGCAATGCCCTTTGTGAAGTACAAAATAATTACAAATCTCTCAATATCTTAATTAAAAATGCCAAATTATTTCCAACTTGATGACGCAGTGAAGTTCTGCGCATGCGCCAGTACAAAGATTGCGAACAAGCTGGTTGTCAGTTTTAAGTCTTAGGACCACCAAAACATTCCTGAAACCAGTCAAGATAATGGACCGTGAAAGGCGAAGAAACTCCAAAGAAGGCAAAGACCATTCATTCTGCTGATAAGGTTATGACGACCTTATGAGTCTTAGGACGCATATGAGTAATCTTTATTGACTACCTTACAAATAGAAAAACAAGTAGTGGCGAGTACTGTGCAAACCAACTGCATTTGTTAGAAAACAAAATCAAGAAAAAACTACTACATTTAGCAAAAAAGAAAGTGCTGTATCTCTAAGACAATGCTCCGTCTGACATGTCAAGTGTTGCGGTGACTACAGTCGAAGAATTGAAGTTCATGTTGCTTCCTCACCCCGCCATACTCACCCTATTTAGCCTCGATCAAATTCTGCCTCCTACCTAACCTCAAAAAATAACTCTCTAGGAAAAGATTTACTGACTACAATAAAATCAGAAATGCTGTAATTGGCTACTTTGAGCACATCGACAAATCGGTTCATCAGTCTGTCATAAGAGTTTAGAACATCGTTGGAAAAATTGTATAGAGCCAAATACAGATTATGTTGAGAAATAAATGCTGATTAATAAAAAAAAGCGTTGTTTTTTCATTTAACCCAAGCTTCATAATATTTGTTTCTAAACAATTAAATCCATGTGTTTACCTTAAAATATCCCGGTGCACTTTAATCCAGACCTTAAATCTTGCAGTGGAACCCAAACAACTTTCCACGTTTCGTTTAATAATATCACTTTCTTTTTTTCTTACGTCTATAACTTTATTTAAACTGCAAAGCAATTTAACACGGGGACACTGGCCGGTTGCAGACCTGCGGTCATAGTCACTGTTTTTAAAAACGTGCTCTTTACCTTCAAAAATTAATGTTGAAGAAAATCTCAGCTGTTTCAAACACAGATTCAGGTGCAGCAACATAGCAAAAATTAATCCGTTGGAACAAAGTTGTCTCTGACTGGTATTAATCGATATTACGCATTGCATGATCAAGATTATTTCGAAGGCAAATGGGTACTTATTGACGTCAAACGGTACGGCGAACGTTACCTCATGGCTAGCGAATATTATATGCTGAACAAACTGATTCACGGAATACCAAAGCGGTAGATTCAAATACACCAAAGCAAAGTATTTGAAAAATAAATTAAATTGCTGTGATTTTTGTAAAATTTTAGCCCCACTGCCTGTGTTAAATATATCGTCCTCCGTAAGACTCCTCGTCACAGCGTGAAACCTATCCAGCAAGGATCGAATGCGGTCACTTCGTACCAGACAATATACGCTGTCGCACACGATCAGCAGGTAGCCAGAACTGATAAAGACCAGGCTAGAATCAAATTTCACAACGAAAACGTAATAAATATTACTTAAAATAAAACACGTGACTAATAAAGGCAACAGAACAGAATAAAGCAGAAACAGTCGTTGGTACTTTTGTGAACCGTCCGGCCACGGTTGAAACCTAAAGAAGCCGGTCAGAAAACTTGTTTCGGCAATACTCGGGTACAGTCGGTAAAATTCGCTCATTCTTTTTGGCAAAATTTAAATCCTTCCCTTCGTGTTAAAAAAACCGGTGTATACTTGATTCAGCTGAAACTACCACATAAACATTGTCACCACTTTCAAAAATACGTACACCTAACGATTGTTGGATCGTGCCTCAACAATGTGGTGCCTGTAATTCAGATGATTACTTTGAAAAACGGGAGCATCGATTCTTTGTTATAATGTTGTGTCACATCACTATAATATTCTTTATTTATTATCTTGTCTTACCATTACAGTGCAACGTAATCACTTGGGCTGTGTTACTCATTTTTTCGTCAGAATTAAAGTCGTTTTGTATTTTTACGTATTACATATTAGGTTTTCGTGTATTACACATTAGGCTTTTGTGTAATGCTGATAGTCACTGTCCTTTGTATTTATTTACTTTGTATTTATTTCTTACTTTATTGAAAAGTGTATTATGTGGTTCACAGTAAATAACTAAAATTAAACTTAATCCATTGTTACTATATTCAACAATAGGTAGTGTAATGATTATTGCCTCGTACTCCAATAAAGTGCGTCAACAATCGGTTTTTATTTTTACGTATTGCATACTCCGTTTTCCTGTAATGCTGATAGCCACTGTCTTTTGTATATATTTACGACCGCGTCTGACTTTATGTGTAAATAATACGTGTAAATAGCGCGTGTAACGATTGTTGCCTCGTGCTACAATAAATTACCCCAACAATACGGTGTCCCCAAGTAGGGCGATTATCTCGTAACACAGAAGCATCGATTCTTCATGGTAATGTACCGTCATATCATCGTAATAGACCTATTTATTTAACCTATCGCAGTCCTGTCGTTAATCACACGGGCTGTGTTATAATCGGCACGCAAACAATTGAGACCGTACCATTATAAAACAAATTGTACTAGTATGCTCCTTGAATTGCAGAAACCGCTATTTTGAACAAAGTACATGTATTAATGAATCAGTTTCCTGTGGTATAAGCAAATTACAGCAGAAACTGAAACCAAAATATTTAAAAACATCATTAGAAGATCATGACTTACGGCTCAGAAGTTTGAACTGCTAATAAACACACAAGAACAAAATTAATGACAGAAGAGATGGACTTTTGGAGATGTTCGGCAAGAGTATCTAGACATGATAATATTAGAAATAAAGTTATTAAAAACAGAATGAAGGTAAAAAATTTAATTGCTGATTTTATTCAAACAAACAAAAAATTACAATGAAAAACATGTTTCAATAGGTATCCAAGTTACTTATTGACAAAATATGTACAATATTTTCCGTATTTCTTCCGTCGTTTAGCTTCGTGTTGCGTTCGATTGATTTACGCGTTTCGAAACATATGTTTCATCTTCAGAAATAAAAAATCACTCAAAGTAATGTCGTTAAATATTAAAATTGCAAATATTGAAAACAATTCCACACATATCCGCGTTACATAGGTGTGCACTCGAGTCTCCGATGAATGTAAAAAATAATTGTAGTAATGTAAAAAAAGAATTGCTGATTTTATTCAAACAAAAAAAATTACAATGATATTGTAATATGCCGTGTATACTGGTATTAATACTGTTCAGATGTAATAAAACTGTGTTGTTAATAAATCCTTCTGATCTAAGTGTATCTGTTTTGGTCAGTTGATACTGATGGTTCCGTGTTTATTCCTCGTATTTATGTTAATTCTCTTTAATTTTAATGGTACTTTTATGGATAAATCTTCTTTATCGTTAATTTGCGAATTAACTGAAGAGAATTCCTCAGTTCGTCTGCTCCAAATATTTGGATATAGCGGTTGTACCGTCCCAAAACAATTTCTCAACGAGTACATTCGACTTTCATCTTAAACGCATTCGTTGAGGTTAATTTCGTTTTCGTAGTTTCTGTTGTTCTTACAGCTCGCATACGTCTTCTTGATATTCGTGAGTATAGAACGAATCCTAATTGTACCTTACATTCGAGAAATAAAAACACATGGAAATGATATTGGTAATATTAATGTTTAATCTTTGAAAATTTGATTCAGTTTAGTAAAAATGGTTATTTTGATATACGTTAGCAATGATCGATTCTTATCCCAGGGTCAAATGTCGAATAAATTAATTATATAAAAGTGAATTCTTTTGGCTGCTACGCAAGGTTCCGTTAATTAATGAAAAACAATAAAGAGTGCATTACAATAGAAATAGCTTAATACTTATTATTTAATATAATATTATAAATAATTATTAATGTTGAACAATATGGCCGGTAAATATTTCGTTTCGCTATGTGCGCAATGCATGCTGGTTGTTGAGTGACGTCATATTCATGGCCGATGTGTTGCAAGTTGTGATCAGAGTAAAATCGGTTCCCAATGTATTTTAATAAAATATTGTCACTTAGTCTTCACTATTTCCTATATTATGTTCTTGTTTTCTTTTATAAAATGTTTATCAGTTATTAATGTTGTGCGAGTTGTTGGTGTCGTTGGTGATGATTCGTTTCCGGATTACTACAATTGGTTGGTTATAATTTTTCTAGAATACGTACTCAGTTAAATTTAATTTAGGCTTCTTCTTATTAATCACTTTAGAATTACTTAGTTTCACTGGTATTCGTTCCTGTTGAATTATATTATTTGTTGTAATGACTTCATGATTGTTCCTTTTGGCAATTCATTCTTCTGAGTTTGGTTTCTTGCTTTTTTAAAATTTTTTACATAATAATCTTTTCTATTAGCACTCCTCAACAGTACTCTCTCGTGGTTAACAATTAAGTGTTTAATTTCTTCTTTTCTTCATAGAAGCTGACCATAATTTCTTGGATTCTTATTGGCCCATTATGCAAAGTTCAAGTGTTACATTACCAAGACCCTTAAGATACATTACATTTTATATTTTGCCTTCAAATTACTCTTTTGTCATAACACAATAATATTTAATACAACTTATATGTAGTTAATAAGAATAAAATTACTAATCATTTGATACCAAACATGGCCTGGTTTGGTCATGTAAAATTTAGTATTTTGTGGATTTTACATTTATCTTACTTAATAGTTTAGAATGATGTATGATAGTTGACAATGACCCTTTGATATAATATTATTTTAACTTGATCTGCTAGTAACAAGAAACTTTTATAATGTAAAACACAACTCTTAATTATACTCCTTATATTAACAATTATAACTTACTACATTTAACTAACTGCACACTGCTAAACAATTGTCTGTGTGTTAATTTCTAACTGACTAGTGTCAATTATGATTGATTGAACACCACTTTTTAATCTAAATAATATCACACTTTTTAACTGTGGTCTATGTGAATATATTTAGCCACCTTTTATATGTTTGTTTTCACTTGTATCACTCTAGGGTTTTGTGCCCCTTTGTTACCTTATTTTTTTTTACAAAAAGACAGATTTTTATTGGCCTATGTATTATCTATAAGTCATACACATTTTATACTATGAAATGGTTGTACTCTTTATTATTTTGGGTTTTTGTTTATTTATTTTATGCTTGTTTATAGTTTTATTTTTTACTGATTTATTGCCCTATCTTACTGGGTGATGTCTGGTTATATTTTGTTAGTCATTGTCAGGTCAATGGTTGGTGTTGTTGAGTTAATTTTGGTCCATTCATTATCTTCAATTTTGGGGTTTCTGTTTATTAGTTGGTGATCATATTGCTTGGTTCTATCCCTGAATGAGTTTTTATATTGTCTTATTTATAATTATTCATACAGTTTTCTGTTTTGTTACAATATGGACACAGAAAAAGGATAGCACAGGAAAGATTGCCAAGGAGAGTTATGGAATGGACCCCACCAGAAGAAGGAAAAGAGGAAGACCACCTATCACCTAGAGAAAGAAGAAAATCAGACTATACTGAGGGAAAGAGAAATTGCAGATTTTTGGATGGACAAGCAGCAGTGAAAGATGAGAATTCAATCAATTCTGTAATCTTTTGTTCCGGAAAATGTGTAAACATTGTACACATTAAGGAATTAGGTAAAAAGGTATCTTACCAGGAAGAAGAAAAAGGGGAAGACCACCTATTACTTGGAAAGAAGAAATTCAGACTATGCTGAAGATGAATATTCCTACACGGGAAGTACGCCTAAGCACCCTTGAGTCTGATGCAGAGTCTGAGGTTGAGTTACCGGAAGCAGGAGAATTAGGGACTGGCCATCTCTCTCCTACCAACCGTAATGGAATATGTATGACCTTGCACAGGTCAAAAGCGGCATGTGCTGCTGTAAGCATACCCGTAATAAATATACAACAGAGATCTTTGCCGCCTTTATCAGAAATGCTGATTCGGGGACGCCTGGATGTTAGGGCACTTAAAAATGTAGAGGTTCCGCGTGAAGTGCAGATAGAACCTGTCGAGTTACATGTACATGGGTTGCGAGTTGCAAGAGTTTTAAGTTGTGCGGGTAGTGATGACCCACTAGTTTTTACTAAAGTGATAAATCTTAGTAGAGAAGCTTTAGTCTTGCCTAAGAATTGCTTACTAGGTATTGGGGAAGCATATAGTGAGAATTCTGAGAGTAGTGATAATTCGAGTAGTAGTGAGAACTCGAGTAGTAGTTTTCAACTATGCCATGTACAGCATGGAAAGTCGAAAAATGTTGTAGACAAAAGTATACTAAGAGAAATAAATGATAAGCTAAAACACTTGAGCGACTTAGAACGCAAAGTGCTTTGGCTGGTGTTAAGTCGTTTTGCATTTATATTTGGTGAACCAATAGGTAAATTAGGCTGTCAGAGTAAGATTCAGCATAAAATAGATACGGGGGACCACCCGCCTATTAAGAAGAATCCGTACAGAATTCATCATGCTCTACGCCCAGTCGTAGAGGAGCAGATAAATGATATGTGACAGAAGGGTATTATCCGACCATCTACTTCACCTTGGTCTAGTCCAGTGGTGATTGTCAGTAAAAAGAGTCCGGATGGAAATCCTAAATATCGTTTTTGTGTTGACTATAGGGCACTGAACTCTATAACACTTAAATGTACTTAAATATCCGGATTTTACGAAGCCTTTCATTCTGAGTACTGATGCATCCGCATATGCAATTGGCGCCGTGCTGTTCCAGATCTACAATAATCAGGAGCATCCTGTGGCGTATGCAAGTAGACAATTAAATAAGGCAGAACGGAACTACAGTACAACCGAGAGAGAACTCCTAGCACTGATATGGGCAACAAAGTATTTCCGATGCTACCTGTATGGTCGCAAATTCACTGTAATTACTGACCATGCGGCCTTAAAATGGATGCTAAGTCTCAAGGATCCGTCATCAAGATTGACGAGATGGGCTTTAAGACTTTCAGAGTTTGACTATGAAGTCATCCATAAACCCGGTAAGAAACATACAAATGCCGATGCGTTGAGTAGACACGTTAACACCGTAGTCATACCTTATTTATCCAGACAAGAAATTTTAACAGAGCAACAGAAAGATAAGTTCTGTATAGAAAGGAAAACTCTGCAGAATATGCATTTCAAGTGTGATAGTGATGGGTTACTATATTACACAGAAGAAGGTATCTCTCGATTAGTTATACCTAGGTCAATGGTACAGAATGTGATAAGCTATCATCATGATACACTCTTTTCTGATCACCAAGGTATAAAGCGAACAATCGGTTTACTCAAAGATAGGTATTACTGGCCTAGCCTAAACAAAGATGTCGAAGAGTATATAGGTAAGTGTATATCGTGTAGCCAAGGCAATCTGGTAAACGTAACAAAGCTCCTATGGCAAAATTTAAACCAGTTTTGGAACCACTTGAATTAGTATCATTAGATATTGTCGGACCTTTACCTGTCAGTAGGAATGGTAATCGATATTTACTAACCTTTATTGACTATTTGACAAGGTACTGCGAATCTATATCTATTCCATATCAAACCGCCGACGTAGTTGCTAAAGAATTTGTTGATAAAATTTAAACTCGTTATGGTGTACCCAAACGTCTTTTAACTGATCAAGGACGTAATTTTGTTTTATCATTGTTTAAGAGAATCAGCATTTTATTAGGTATTAAGAAAATTCAAACAACCCCATGTCATCCTAAATGCAACGGACTACTTGAACGACTGCATAAGTCAATTTCAGATATGGTTTCACACTTTATTTCTAAAGATGGTAGGGATTGGGATGAAATAATACCTTATGCGCTGATGACATACCGTAGTGCGAAACAAACTTCAACAGGTTATAGTCCTCACATGTTATTGTACGGTCAAGAGATGAATCTACCAACCGCGGACGATTTGTCTATGAAAAAAGATGTAAATCAGGATAATCAGAGTCTAATAGATTAATTGAGAAAGAGAGTTAAGCAAGTAAGATAGTTTTCCATACGTAATACCGAAATAAGTAAAAATAAAAATAAAACTCATTATGATTAAAAGACTAAATTAGTAAAATACAAAGTAGGTGATTATGTATTTTTACATAACCCAAATATTAAGAGAGGTCCACGTAGAAAGTTTGGAAAGAATTGGAGTGGTCCATATGAAATTATAGATGTGTTAAATGATTTAAATTACAAAATTAATTTAAATTGTAATGAGGAAACTGTAGTGCACGTAAATAGATTGAAACTGAGTAAACAAAAGCCGGAGGGACGAAACCACAAGGTCAGATTAAAACGCTTACCACGGACTGATAGCGAGCAATGAATGAAACAGCTGTTGATAAAGCTGACATTGAACTTAGTGATAACGACTCTAATGATAGTGATACCAACCGACTTGTCCTAGGAGGACCTATACAAATACCCGGAGAAGAATTTGAGACTGTAAGAGAAAATGACTATGACGATGACAACGATGACGATACCTCTACAGACGAAATAATCATTGACCCTACAGACCCTGAGTGGACACCTGAAGGAAGTAGACCTATTGACCCTCCTTCTCAAGGGACGCATTCCTATAATTTGAGACCTAGACCTCGTACACAAAGCAGTAGAGAGTAATTGAATGTTTTCCTATTTCAGATATCATCATCATGATGCTACTGTCAAACGTCGGTTACATCGATACAGTCATAAACTGCATTTATTCTTATCAGTCCACTGTCCAGACATGCGACCTTAAGAAAGGCCTTGTCTTTATTAAAGAGAGAGATGTTATCCTTTCTACCAATACTTGGACTCTAGTAGTTTCTGTAAGCACTGAAGATTATGATGAAGTCCTATTCAATGTAGAATCTCTTATTACCTACCTCGATTTACAAAAGAACGATTCTGAAGTTAGTGATTTAATTCCATTTCATGAAATCTCAAGACTTGAAAGTTACACTTCAGTCAACCCGTAATGAAGTATCTAATCTAGAACTGCTTTTACCAACGTCTAGACCCACCAGAGGTGTAATAAATGGAATTGGTACAGCGTTTAAATTTCTTTTTGGCACCATGGACGATGGTGATTTTCAGGCTATTAACAGTAAGATAAGTAGTCTCGATTCTCAGTCTGAAACTTTAGTTCATCTAGAACAGGAACAACTCACGTATATAAGAAGACTGACTGACGAAGTTGATGGTAACTCAAAAGCAATCAAAATTGTAGCTAATTCTTTGAAAAATACTCTTCTCGAAATTAAGAGTACTAACTTCTCTATTTGGAATGAGTTGTTTCAACTAAAAAGGAAATTTCAATACCAAGCACGTATTTCTTCTTTACCTAGAGAAATCGAATTAACTTTAAGTTCAGTAGATAAACAACTAGTGCAATTACAAGAAGCACTTGATGTTACTGCAACTGGTCACTTAAGTTCTATGTTAGTCAAATCAGCTAAACTGAGTAAAATTTTACAAGAAATTGTAACTCAGTTACCTAGTGGTTTATCATTGTTAACAGATACTGAGCTACATAAAGTATATAGTTATTATAAGATTGTAAAGGTACATGCTATGTCTGTTCACAATGCAATAAGATTGATTATCGAATTGCCACTTAAGCCTGCCAATAAATATTTTGAATTATTTAAAGTAAAATCTTTGCCACATTATGATGGTGACATAGCACAGTTTGTAATTGTCCGTAGAGAAACCAGTTATTTCGCCATTTCAAGTGATCGACAATGGTACGCTCTACTAGATGAAAGTCAACTGAGAGACTGCGGCGATACATTATATGGAATCTGCCCAGTAGGAACACTATTACTACCTACAGCAGACAGTAGCGGTTGTACATATGCCATGTTTACGGGAGAAGATGCGGCGGCTCATCAGTACTGTCAGCGAGAAATCCTACGTAACTACTCGTCCGTAGCTTCTACTGGGTATATAGCTTCCATACAACCATTCTAACCACTTGGCAGTGTAATTATCCTAATGAAATCCCTCGAACAACTACACGGACTCTGAAAAGAACTGGTATTATGTATAATACTAAAGATTTTCATATATATTCAAAATATTTCGCAATATTTCCACACTCCAGTGGCAAGACGTCAATGAAAATTCAGTTCAACCATATTGTTCTTCCAGCCATAACAGATATTTTATCTCCCACTGAGCGATCCTTATTTCAAAACCCAACTACTGATTCATTAAACAATGGTATTTCTGACCTTGAACAAATTCTGAATGAGAACACTGCGAGGGCAGATGTTATCACAATCGAGGAACTACAAAGGAAATTGACAGAGATAAGGCAAACCAAAGCGGAAACAGTAGCGTGTTTCTAACCTACCTCACTGTAATACTTATCGTTATACTTATTACCAGCTGTCTCATAATCAGCTGCGTTCTCAAATGCATATATACCTGCCGTACCCAGCAAAATACCCAGTCTGATGAGGTGCAGATCGCGAGCCTGCCCAACCTATGCCAACAGCATTACATGTATACAACCTGTCTCCAGGAAATGGAAATGATACTCCGTCAACAACGAGATTCGCCCAAGGACAATTGTCAACTTTGACATAAACCTCACACCTTGCGGAATTGTGAAGTGATTGAAAAAAAAGCTTTTCTACGTGCGATGCGATATAAGTGTTAAAAAATCAGTCAGTAACTCATTCTTAGTGAAATTTAATAATTAAAGTGTCTTGATGTGTATTCAATTAAATACAAACAATTGAACTAGTGAATGTATTAATGAGGACAAGAAATTAATGAACATAAAATGATTTAACCTTGTATTTATGTATGCTTTATTTCTATATGTATAGCATTTTGTTTTGAATCATTACTATATGCATGTATTTTCAGGAATTTTGTATTCTTATGTATGTAAACGGAGAAACCTCATACTTCAACGTTATATATTTTGGAAAAGAAAGGCGCACCTGTGCCTTCCTTTTCTAAAAGGGGGTATAGATGTAGTGCCACACCAGGATAATACGGTGTAAATCCCTAGCTATTTCTATCTTTTTGGTGGTTTGTTCATTTCCTTTATAAAAAAAACCCAAATTAACAGCTCATCCTTCTTTGACCAAAACTTCTAATTTGAGTTTACCCTGATGCTTTCCTTTCACGTGAACATCTGCTGATTGTCAGACGTCATGACATGATACCCCCAACATCTCATGGTGTGACAATCTCAGATGCACGTCAGCCAATCAGACAAGAGTAATAAGCAAGATAGATGATGACACCGTGTACTTGGGAGTGGTCAAGGGGTCAAGGGCTCATATAAAACCCTAGGTTCTTCACCGGGGGTAGCCTCTTTTTGCTTGCTTGTTACATTTGCGCTAGCTCTCTCTCAGTTCGCCTCGGGAAGGGCTCATAGTTAACTTATAAGTTATTCAATTAGTAATCACGGTGCAAGTAAGAGGTTTCACTGGCGACGGCTCCACAGACTGTAAGTGCTAAAGTTGATAATACAATCTTGTGACAAACTATAATTTGTGTCTATATCAGTTATTACATGTACCACCTGTATCTCACTCTCGCAACAATAACGTCTCTGAATCCTGACCGCCTCTCGGTCGCGACAGCATTAACCAAACTTCTTGTATACCTAGCTCCAGTGCACTATGCTGTCAAGTACGGTAGATTCTGAGAGACATCTGGTATATTGCGTGGAACGTGTTTGCAGCTAAGGATCATATAGGGAAAGGTAGAAGTAATGAGAGGACGATAAGCAAGGAACGTTGTAATGCATCGTATTCTCACAAACAGAAGGTGCTATAGACAAAAAAACGATGCACAGGAAAAGTAACAATAATTTTAAAAATATAAATATCCATTTTTAATCGGAAAAGAATACCAGATTTTACAGAAAAAAAATTAACATATAATATTAAAGTATAATATAGTACAATATAATATTCATGATTGTAGTTTGACGACTAATGCAATATTGACAAAAGAATCATTAATTCTCTAAATCAACTTACTGTTTACACATTTTTCTTACAACGTCAGAATACGTTTTTCTTAGCTAAAGGTTTTCCATTCTTTCCTTAAAAGTTATCTCTTTATTTAATACACCTCTAGCATAATTTTTCTTCATTTCACAGTGAAACCTTTACATGCTACATGCTGAAGACAAAACCATCGTCTGTTAAAATTAACAAAATATGTTAATAAGTGAGATTTGTTTTTTTACACACTTTCTTACTTTAATTATTTTTATTCATTGAGTTACAACAGATGAATGGTTATTGTATTTCGTGTTACGTTCTATGATTGTTTATACGCGATCCTCAGTGAATTGTTTATTTTTTTCGTTTCCTTGCTTTATTTTAAAGCAGATTAGTTTTAGCTTTCAGTGTTATAATAAAATTGTCCATAGTTTGAGTAACACTTACATGATGTGTGTGCACATGTCCTATTCAGATAGGACAAAGTGTTTGTAGAGTAGTGGATTCTAAAGTAACAAAATAAAATAAAATGATGTTGAAGAGTCGCTAGTAAACATCACAGAATGCGTGAAAATTATTTAATGAAGCGTTGAAAGAAAGCGCACCAAGAAACCAAAACACTGAATGAATATTTCACATTTACAATAATGATCTGACACAAATTAAACAATAACTGTTAGTGATCTGTACATGGAACGTCTGACAAACTATGTTATTGGGTCATTGACTTGAACCCAACTAACTGCTTCGGTTAATATTACTGTCTCATTGTGCAGAGTGCAGCACCGTACAGCGTACACAAAGGGAACAGAAGAATCGTTGATATTGTAATTCCATTTACTATACGTTGAGCAAAATGGCGCACGCACCGAATCAGTTATGGCACACGGGCAGACATATACACGGTACTGCAACAATTTTTAAATTTAAAAAATCAGGATTACGAATCGTCAAGGTAAAAAATGCTGGATTTTTTAAAAGTAAGTAGCACATGATATAGTTACGACGAACGGTCCCACGGAACGACTGTTTCAACAGTGGAAACAGAATAACTGACGCCAAATGAAACGCAATTTACAATTGCAGAAACAGTTTATATATGTAAAATAACAACAAACCAAGTGAATCATAATTGTTTAGCTGTTTGTGTGTGTGTGATTTTTGACAGTGTGTTTGTATGGTTATGAAGACGTGGCAAACAGTCCAGACTGTACGTGTGGCAAAGGCGTGGCGTGGGGTTGTAGTGGTTGAGAGCGCAACTGTGGCTTGTGTTTTAAGTCTATATACGTGTTTATTTCCTCTCTTTAAAAAAATACCACTTGTGCATTACTTTCGCTATAGCATTTGTACATAGAGGAACGAGTGCGCACGCGCGCGTGTACGTGCAAGCAATGCGTGCTGTTTGTGTAAGACGCAATAGATTCCGCCATAAATCGCTTTTACTGCTTCTCCCCGACTCGTCGCGCGGCCTGTTTATTTCCTTACGGCGGTACACAACATCTTTGGTTTGTTTTGTTTGGTTTTGATTTTGTTTCTTGCAGCACATTTATTTTCTCGCGGCGATAAAACACACACTTTGTGGCGTCCGTTTCACACACGCACAGAACTGCCTACGTCTACGCTCTGTATTGTGTGTATTACCATTTTACGTAACCTTGCTTGAAGAACATTTCCCCGATTGTATTCATTGCCTCTGACTTTGATTTTTTGACAGCGTGTTCGTCGTTTTCCACTTTGCCAAATCTACTTTGATTTCTTTTTGGTCTGCGTTTGTAAAATTTGTTGATTGAAGTGCGTCCTTGTTTCCCTGTATTCTATAATACTCTGGAATATTTTGTGCGTTTTATATTTAAGATAATGTGACGTTGCCTATCATGAGGGGTCCTAATACTTCTTTCTCACTGCGGCCATAACACCAGATAAAGTAAATTATTTAACACCAGATAAAGCGACACTCACACGTTTTTTTACCAGTTCCGCAAATCGAACGCACTCGAATTCTAATACTTCTAAGCCTTCATTATTTAGAATATTATTTGATGTTTGTCATCTTCATCATCACTATCATCTTCAGCAACGTTTAAACCAAACATGGGTTATTCCGGTCCCAAACAGATACACTAGATCTGATCACTCCGATGCTTCTTTGGAACCCACTTGTAATTCCACAATTGTTTGAGAATGTGGTAGTCGTCCATTTAGTTAAGACGTTCCAACCATTTTGGACGATATTTGGCAATCTTATCAAGTATACTCATAATATTCAGCGCCTGCTGTACATCGACACTTTTTGCAATCTTGAATATTATACATAATTGTTGTGGTCTCCAAGTTGCCTATATAATTAAATATTAGAATTACCTTGGTCCCTTCTTTGCAACTTCTTTGTGTTTTTTCCTCAATATACACCGTGTATATTGTTTTTTCCTCAGTGTATATTGAGGAAAAACACAAAAAAGTTGCAAAGAAGGAACCAAGGTAATTCTAATATTTAATTGAATATTATATCTTGTTACGTACCTAAGAAATCTCATTTCAACCGCTTGAAAGCGACTGGTTTGGGACTTTGTTAAAGTCCAATTGTCACACACATAGAGAAGTGAGAGCAGAGCCATCACCTTATAGAACTTCAGGGGTGTTCCTTTCCTTTTTAACTTTACAGTTATCCTGATCGTCCCGCACACTTGTGTTGAACTTGTGTATTTTCTTCACTACACCATTGTTGATAATAATGTGATGACAATGTAATGTTTGCAATGTAAGATACATTACAGCTCAAACATTAAACATTACCGAGTTGCTTCAGAACAGTACTATCTACAACACTTCCTTGCGATAGTTTAGTACAGTAGTTAATATGTCTCCTGAATTTGTCACTAGCGTATTGCAGAGTAAGACCTTGGTGGAAACGTTACTATCGGGGTTAATGTCCACCACGAAGGTCTTTGTGAAGAACATAATACAACAGAATAATTATTGTTGTACGCTGACGGTGTCATTCTTGCTAAAGAAAGAGAAGATCTTCGGTGTCAAATTTAAGCATGGAATGACCGTCCTCATCAATTTGGTCCACGTCTCAACACTCTTAAGGGTGAGTACCTGTAAATTGTTCAATCCTATAACACCATTGAAATTATTGCAGTAACTGTTGCCAGGGAAATTCCCTCACTTACATGGTGGACGGTAGCGCAATGATTTTATTTTCTAGGTTGGCTAATCTGATTTATATCGCGCATCAATTTTCACGTAGTTGTACCTCGCACAGTGCATAGCTAGCTTCCTCGGCGTTCGGTTCGCCGAATCCGTCGCTGTCAATTAGTGTCGACATTAAATGTAGGCTTTAGGCCTTTGTATTCTCGATTATGGCCGACTAGGCCCTCTTCATGATTAGCTAAATTCATACTAATTCGTAACATGCAGTATTAGCCAGCCTTACTCAATTTACAGCTGTAATGTAACTATTCAAAGTATTAAAATTATTCGTATACAGTCCACTTCTTGTTATTTCTTAATGCAGAATTAATTCATTTTACACATCATCTCAATCACTATGGAAGACCAGCCAACAGAACATTTAATTCAAGAAGAACACATTTAGCCCACTCGGGCCCAATTAATTAGCACTTCCTGTCCACGCTTGTGGAACATTATTTCATTCAACAGTTTCGGTCCACTTGGACCGGGACTAATCATTTTTTGGTCACTCCGGACCTGGATTTCCACTCAATATCTTTATATCTGTTTCTGGCCATCACGGGCGGATTAGCGCGTCAGCTAATGCGACCGTGGCGTGATTTGCGTCGCCATTTCGCTCGTCATCTTCGGACAACGTAATAGCAAGTTCCTGCCGGCTGCAGTGCTTCAAGTGGTCATCTCTGCCAGCTGTTCACCATCGTCACCAAGGAGCCGACGCTGTGGGACGTCGCCAACCAGGTACCACCAGCAACAGTAAAAAGGTGCGTAAAAAATGTCTGAAGAAGGCCTCAAGGTGCTGACCAGAAAGAGAGGCGGATTAAAATCCGCGATAGTGCGGATACAATCCGCGGTAAATTCGTTTGATATTAATTTAAGCACAAAACATTTTCTGACTGTAAGATTAGAAAGTCTTAAGAGCTTAGCCTCGAAGTACGACGAGGTACAGTCTGAGATAGAGCTTATCAGTAAAGACACAAGCGCTGCTCAGGCAGACCGAGTCGAGGTTGAGGAAATGATATACTCAACTGAGGCAAACATTTTACAACTTCTTGATACTTTTAATACTCAGACTCTGCCTCCTGTACTATCGACGCCTATGCATTTAAAGCCGATAAGTTTGCCCTGCTTCTCAGGCAACATACTTGAGTGGCAACACTTCTATTAAATTTTCAGTGATCTAGTGCATTCAAGATCCGACTTAACACCAGTACAGAAACTGCATTATTTGCATTCCTCGGTGAAGTGTGAACCATTAGACTTAATTAAATCATTACCCATTTGTCAAGAAAATTATGTAATAGCGTTGAACTTGCTGTCCGAGAGGTATAATAATCCATTTATATTAGCCAAATATTATGTACAAAACCTACTTCAGGTTAAGTCCACAATAAAGGACTCAGTCCAAAGCTTGGCGGAGTTTACGAATACAATAACGTCTTCCGTTAATTCACTGGCGGCAATGAAGCTGTCCGTAAATTCATTTGAGTTTATTACCATACAGTTGCTCTCCACCAAACTTGACCCTATTACTTTAAAACTTTGGAAGGAGTCAATAGACCCTGACAACTTGCCCAGTTTTCAAGACTTTACGCATTTTTTAAACTTGCGCCGACAGCTTTTAGAAAATACAATGCCAATTGAATCCGGACAGCAATTCAACAAACCTAGCGTAAAACCAAACAATAAATTTGAGAAATATAGCTTAAGAAATACTGCTGGCAGCAATACCTTTAAGAGTCATCACGCAGCGGCAAGGCATCATTTATGCGTGTGCTGTAAATCTGACCACCCGCTTTACATGTGTAACAATTTTCGTATATTAAGTGCCGCTGAGCGGGGGGCAATTGGTTGCAAATCATAAATACTGTATTAACTGCCTTAGAGCAGGTCATTTGATAACAAATTGTAAAAGTAAACGAGTCTGTAAAATTTGTTCAAAGGGTCATCACACATTGCTGCACGCAAATTACGTGCCACAATCAGCAGCTGCCAGCAGCAATTATTGCTCATTTAAATTACAGTGTAAAAACAATATTCTTCTATCCACAGCGGTTGTATATGTCGTTGATCAGGCTGGCAACAGGCATGAAGCTCGGGCTCTCCTAGACGCCGGGTCCCAGATAAATTTTTGTACGAAATCATTTGCGAAAAGGTTGCACCTTAAACTAACCCGATCTAACATTCCAATTACAGGAATAAACAACACAGCGTGTTGCGCTACTGACATTGTTTCTATGCGTATTATTTCTCGCTATCAGAGACATAGTTTTGAGGCCAAATGTGCCGTCCTATCTAACTTAACTCATAATCTACCTTCAATCTCGTTTGACATCAACCGGTTCCACATTCCAAACAAAATTTTTCTCGCCGACCCAGATTTTAATATATCTTCACAGATCGACATACTATTAGGGGCACAATTTTATCTGGATTTAATATTAGCCAATAAATACACACGCGGACCCAACTTCCCTATCATTCAGGAAACAAAACTGGGTTACATTCTGGCCGGCAATCTGCCCAAACACTGCCACACCCAGGGTCCTGCGGTTTCGTTCCTGGCAAGGAACAATGACAGTCAAATTCTGCAATCTCTCGAGAGATTTTGGGAGGCAGAAACAATCCCTGGCGATACCCCTGACGGCGAGTCGGCTTGTGAAGAGCATTTTGTGCGCTCTACTCAGCGCAACCACGAGGGTAGATTTATAGTGTCGCTCCCATTCAGGTCTGATAATCCCCACTTGGGGGAATCGTACACAAGTGCCGAATCAAGATGATTTTTAAGTTTGGAGCGTCGATTCAGGCGCGATGCCAAGCTCGCTCGCGACTACGCGGACTTTATCAGGGAATACATGGATCTTGGGCACATGACACTCATCGATCATGGCGCTATCAATTCAGGAGCGTCAAATATTTACTACTTGCCTCACCATGCCGTGTTTAAACATTCTAGTTTGACCACAAAACTGCGCGTTGTTTTTGATGGTTCGTCCAAGACTACTAATGGTCTTTCGTTAAATGACATATTATTAGTAGGCCCCAATGTTCAGCAGGATCTCTTCTCTATTCTGTTGCGTTTTCGCATACATAAGTATGTCCTGATTGCCGACATCGAAAAAATGTATCGTCAGATTCGCGTGGCCGAAGGAGATTGTCACTATCAACGCATTTTGTGGCGTGACTCTCCCCTCGAACCACTTAAGCATTTCGCGCTGCAAACAGTAACCTACGGCACGGCTAGCGCCTCTTTTTTGGCCACTCGGTGCCTTCTACAAATTGCTAGAGACAATCAAACTTCTTTTCCCCAGGCGGCTTTAGCCATAACTAACGATTTTTATGTCGACGATTTACTTACCGGTTCGGACACTATCCCCGATCTAACCAAGCTGAAATCCGACCTAGGTGCGTTACTTGCTCAATATGGTTTCACGTTGCACAAATGGGCATCAAATGAACCCACAGCGGTCGCAAATCATCACAACTTATCACGACCCCTAAATAAACAGGACAATGTGCGTACCCTGGGCATTCTTTGGAACAACACTGCCGATTCATTTTTGTTTAATGTCAAACTATCTCCGGTTGACCATAGCATATCCAAGAGAAAGATTCTTTCAATTATCGCCGGAATATATTATCCGCTGGGTTTAATCGGACCAGTTGTCTTTTTGTATAAACATTTTATGCAGCGACTTTGGCTTTGTAAGCTTGGTTGGGATGAGCCGATTTCCGGTCAGTCACTTTCGGATTGGCATTCTTTGTGTGACAAATTGAGTCTGATTGGTAAAATAATAGTCCCGCGATCTATTCGTTTCAACCGTGAGGCGGTTACGGTTCAGTTGCATGGGTTTTCGGATGCCTCGGAGAAAGGGTTCGTCTGTTGTATATATATCCGAGTCATTTATCAAGATTCTACTGCTTCCTGTCGTCTCTTGTGTTCCAAATCCCGCGTGGCTCCCCTACGCCAAGTGTCATTACCACGCATCGAGCTCTGCGCTTGTTTGTTATTATCGCGACTCGTATCTAAGGTTATTCCTGCTCTTTATTCGTTTATTGATAATGTAAATTTGTATTCTGATTCTATGGTGGCTCTTTACTGGATTCATGCGCAGTCTACGCGTTGGAAGACATACGTCGCTAATCGGGTTGCTGAAATTCAGCGTCGCACGCAAGCTTATACCTGGCATCACAATAATTCGCGACGCAACCCTGCTGATATTATATCTAGGGGGTGTTTCCCTGACGTTTTGCGCGACTGCTCGCTTTGGTGGCACGGTCCTAGCTGTCTGTCTCAATCGTCAGAGTCTAATCCCGTCCCATCCTTCGTACCGGCCACTCCATCGTCTTCGGAAGTCACCGCGGAAGAGAAAACGACACACAACCGGTCGCTAATGTCTACCCTGGCTGTTGACTTATCGTTGGACTTTTCCTCGTTACACCGGCTGACACGTGTATACGCTTACTGTTTTCGTTTCATCAGAAATATTAGGCACTCATGTGCGGACAAACTTTCGGGCGGTCTGACCCCTGTAGAAATTCGTCAGGCTCTCAATTTCTTCATAAAACAATCTCAGTCGATCCACTTCGCAACCGAAATTAATTGTCTTCGGAACGGATCTTCTGTTTCCATTAGGAGCAAGTTGGCTTCTCTCGACCCGTTTCTCGACGACTCTGGAATGATACGCGTGGGCGGACGTTTGCAGCATTCCCAGTTACCTTACGATTCGAGACATCCTATCGTATTACCCCCATCGGCGCATGTTACACGCCTTATCATCGAACGTGAACACATTCGGTTACTTCACGCTGGTGCTCAGCTCGTGCATCATTCGCTGCGTCAACGTTGGTGGATTGTTAATGCCCGGCTAGTCATCCGTTCCATTATTCGTAAGTGTCTCAAGTGTATCAGGTTTAGTGCCACAAGGCAGGTCCAGAGACTTGGCATTTTGCCATCCCCTAGAGTCACTCCTTCAAGGCCGTTTCTATTTTGCGCGGTTGATTATGGTGGTCCATTCATGATTCGTCATGGCGGGCAGAAGTCTAGAACCTTTACTAAGGCATACGTATCTCTGTTTGTTTGCTTAGCGACTAGGGCTATTCACCTGGAATCGGTGTCCGACCTTACTGCCAGCGCATTTGTAGCTGCTTTACGTCGTTTTATGGCACGTCGGGGTATACCTAGTCAGCTGTACTCCGACAACGGCACGAACTTCAGGAAGGCCCGCACCATCTTACATGACATTTACAACCTTTGGCACAATAAGAGTGCCATCTCCTCGATTAAGTCATTCACCTCCTCTCAGGGGATATCATGGTCATTTATTCCGCCCTCCTCACCTCACTTCGGTGGCCTTTGGGAGAGCGGCATAAAGAGTTTGAAGTTTCATCTGCGGCGCGTGGTAGGCAAATCTATACTAAATTTCGAGGAGTTCACGACCGTTTTGTCTCAGATAGAGGCATGTCTGAACTCTCGACCTTTATTTGCTATTTCTTCGGATGTTAACGACCCGGTGCCACTTACTCCTGGCCATTTTTTGATTTGCGCGCCCCTAACTGCGATTCCTGACCCAGACCTTTCTCACGTTCCTGTTTCTCGCCTTGGCCGCTGGCAACTCCTTCAGAGGTTTGTCCAAGGCATTTGGAAGGCGTGGTCTCGCGATTATTTGCACCAGTTGCAGCAGCGTCACAAGTGGAAGTTTGCCAAAGATAATGTTTCCATTGGTGACTTAGCTCTGCTTATTGAGGAAAACTTGCCTCCATTAGCCTGGAAATTTGGCGTGATCATCGCCACATTTCCCGGCCCAGATAACTTGGTTCGCGTCGTAGACATTCGCACGCCTACGGGTGTTTTGCGGAGACCAATACATAAATTATGTCTGTTGCCAGCGCGAGACGAGATTTGAGATTTAACATTATGATTATAGCACAATGCTGCTTTATTCAGCCATTAACTTATTATTTATTACGACCATTTGGTCAACATAATTGTGATGAATTGTCACAATATTTTTGTCAATTTTGCGTCGTGGCACGCTTCTAATTATCACAGTTCTGTGGTATCTTGATATTTGTATTGTATGTTAATTTTTGTGGCATACTATGTCACGTTTTCATTGATGTTATGGGGTGTATTGCATGTCTTTGGGTGGTCTTATTTATGAAATGTTATTACATAATATTCGCATGTTTGCCGTTAAGCAACCATGCATTCATTTCTTTATATTGTTGCTGATAAATGTGTACTATTCTGTGAATGTCTTTAAATTGTTAAATTGTTTCTGTAATTGCAGTATTGTATTGTTCTTTGACATTGCAATTATTTATCTTGTAATTATTCAAATTATTGTTGTTGTATTCACATAAATTGTGTCTATGTAAAAAACTATTGTAAGCGTCTGCCGTATGTAACTGCCTCGTCTAATTTATTCATATTGTATTTATATTTTATTCATTTTGTAAGTAAGCATGCACAATTCTTTATTTAAAATTATGACATACATGTCATAGCTGGGCTGCATTCAGCATCTAGCTTGCTCACATTGTTACATATTGTAAATTCCTGAAACTTCAGGAATAGCTCGGCTAGGTCAATACATGCCGCCCTGCTGAATATACAATAGAACATGCAACTACAACATGTTCAACAACAATTTTGTTCATGATGAACCTCCGTTCATACATTAAACATTGTATAATTATGTATTTCTTTCATGTTTTATAATGTTACATACTGCACCCACTTGTGTAGAAATATTGTTAACCAGACTTATTCGTACATGAAACAGCTGTTTGCCAAACTTTGGCCTACAATCGCCTACTCACAGGCTTATCTTATGCATGCTTATCTCTAAACTAGCGGCAGACTGCCGTTATCTAATCTCAACTCAAGGTTCAACTTAGCCTTGAAGCTAACCATTGTTAGTAAGAACTGCACTCTTTTAAATTAAATTGTAAATGTATTCTACTTTATTAAAAAATGTATTAAAAAATCTTTTTGATTTTTGACGGGCAGCTTATGGACGGTAGCGCAATGATTTTATTTTCTAGGTTGGCTAATCTGATTTATATCGCGCATCAATTTTCACGTAGTTGTACCTCGCACAGTGCATAGCTAGCTTCCTCGGCGTTCGGTTCGCCGAATCCGTCGCTGTCAATTAGTGTCGACATTAAATGTAGGCTTTAGGCCTTTGTATTCTCGATTATGGCCGACTAGGCCCTCTTCATGATTAGCTAAATTCATACTAATTCGTAACATGCAGTATTAGCCAGCCTTACTCAATTTACAGCTGTAATGTAACTATTCAAAGTATTAAAATTATTCGTATACAGTCCACTTCTTGTTATTTCTTAATGCAGAATTAATTCATTTTACACATCATCTCAATCACTATGGAAGACTAGCCAACAGAACATTTAATTCAAGAAGAACACATTTAGCCCACTCGGGCCCAATTAATTAGCACTTCTTGTCCACGCTTGTGGAACATTATTTCATTCAACAGTTTCGGTCCACTTGGACCGGGACTAATCACATGGGATCCCGTTTGCAGAGAGATGTCTGTTCAAATAAAGACGTAAGTGTAAGAATTAATGCCGCCTGGATGCCGCTTGGAGGGAGGCTACAGGAGTTCCTTGTGCAAAAAATATGAAAACAAAATCTAGCATATACAGAACAATGGTGAGTCTTGTTGCATTGTACGGCACCGCATGCCTCAGAGTGTGCAGTCTTTTTGTTCGTACGTTGAAAATCTATTTCTCTATTTGCACTGTTTGATGAGGTTGATGTGCTGAAGTGTTATAAAATTACGTCTCATTCAAACTTTATTTATTTGCTTCAGCTGTACTAAACTTATATACAGTGACGCCATGGTTTTTACCATCTGAAACAGAAAAATATTATTATTTACTTAGTAAGAAGTGACAAGAGAGTACTCACTGGCAATTAAAGTAAGAAAGTCCAAAACCATGATCTTTAAAGGTAAAATATCCAGTGAGGACTAAGATAGGTATAAACAACAGCACTTTAGAACAAGTGAGCCTTTTCAATTATTTCGGCTTTACAGTAAGCTATGAATCTGAATACCATATAAGGGAGAAGATACATAAATTTAGGAATATTTGTGGTACGATTCACAAAAATCATATAAATAAAGCAAGTCACAGCACAAGGATTAAATTTTATAAAACGATTGCCCGAACCACGTTGATTTTTGCGAGTGAGGCGTGGGTCATGACAAAAAAGAAGAGTGGCAAAATTCAGAGTGCTGAAATCAGTTTTAGATTGCGGCAAGATTTTAGAGTGCAGTTTCTTCAAACTATTTTAAATTATACATAGCAAGATAGAATAAGGAATGAAGATATCAGAGCAGGACTCGAAATAAAGGACATAAATGAAATTATTTTAATTTACAGAAGACAATGGTGGGATCATCTGCAATGAATGACAGAGGATCGATTGCCGAAACCGGCACTCAACTATAAAGGCATTGGTAACAGAGACGTGGGTCGTCCGAGGAAGAGATGGGTGCAGCAACAGGTTTATATAAGCTAATCCTTGAAGAGAAAAAGAAGAAGTCTTAGTAAGAAAAAGAGACAGAGATAGAGATAGATAGATAGATATATAGATAGAAAGGTGAGAGTAAGGGGGGAGAGAGAGACCAAAAAAAAAGGGAGAGGAAGACCACATATAGAATGTTACAAAGTTTATGCCATGTTTGTAGTTTGGCAGCACCCCAAGACAAAAATTCCCACGTATAGGTAGATCGTTTTAGCGCGAACAGTTGCGCAGTTTCGGCGAGAAACATTGGTGGTTCAAGCTGGCTTCAGTCTCTACCCAAACGCTGTATCGTGACAAACAGAAACGTATCAGTTGACTTAATCTGTAGAGCAACGTCAAAGTTTTGTGTTGCAAGAAATATTCTAGACAAACTCAGCAGTAAGTAGCTGCTCACGTTTAATTACACAAAATAGGCAATAGGTCGCTTCACACGGTGATTATCGCTGGTTTATTGTAGACTATGAACTATGAAGTTTCCTGAGCTTCCGTCACGTCTCGTTATCTGGTATCAATATTCTAGACAAACTCAACAGCAAGTAGCTGCTGACGTTTAATAACACAAAATAGGCAATAGGTCGCATGACACGGTGATTATCGCTGGTTTAGTATAGACTATGTACTATGAAGTTTCCTGAGCTTCCGTCTCGTCTCGTTATCTATATTCTAGACAAACTCAACAGCAAGTAGCTGCTAACGTTTAATAACCCAAAATAGGCAATAGGTCGTATGACACGGTGATTATCGCTGGTTTAGTATAGACTATGAACTATGAAGTTTCCTGAGCTTCCGTCTCGTTATCTGGTATCAACTTAAAATTTTTTTTCTTCTTCTCCACCTCAAGGTACAGGCTTACAGCCTGTTCCAACTTCACTGAAGCCATTTCTTTCTTGGCCACTGGTTTCTTGGTCCTATGTCACGTCTTCCCTGAGATCTGTATCGTATTACTTGTTTAGGTAGCCTCATATCTTCCATTCTCTTGGTATGCTGGCTCCATTTAATTTTCCTTCCATTATTCTGCTGGCCATGGAATATATATTTAGCTCAGTATAGCTTAATTTCTAAGGGTGCAACCTTTGGTTTTCCTCAAGAACTTTATTTCAGTTGTTTGTATTCATCGTTCATCATTTATCGTCATCGGCCAAGTTTCACTTCCATAACTCTTGGTGTCTTTCCTCGTCTTATTTCCAACTGTTCTGTGTATGGTACCATATAATCATTTGAAATCTATTTATTTTTATTTAAAATAAAAATTGTCTATTCATTTTAAATATTTGAAGGAAAAACTTCGTATACGACAATATAATGCCAGGCTCACTCCCGTACACGTAGGGCAGTAAACCGATTAAACGCGTAACGAAATAGATGAAACGATGACGCAATGTTGCCAGGTAAATCAAAATTGGGTTCCCCGGCATAGATACCCAAAATTTCTCCATTGTCCCAAATACGTATGTGTAATTTAAATAAAGCGTAATAATTTAGAATTTTTCCGGTGAAGGGTTTGTGAGGTTCGGTCAAAAAGTATAACACAAATTTTAAGTTATTTGTGTTGACGTTTCGACAACGTTTATTGTCATCATCAGGACCTGTGTATGAATACAAAACAAATGTTAAACACAACAGAACAATTATTTGAGTGAACGTGTTTGTGTATATGAGTGGATGTGCATGTGTGTGTGTGTGTATGCACGCGCGTGCGTGCATATGTGTGTATCCTTGTATATGTGAAGGAGTTGAAATAGTTTGTTTTACATCATCAAATGTTTTTCATTAAAGACAACGAGAAAATTATAATATCACAGAACTTAATTTACACAGTATTACAATTTAAATTACTCATAATGTAATGGTACTTGTAATTAATTATAAAAGCAGTAAAAAACAATTAAATATTAATTAAATATTAGAATTGGTACAGAAAACGTTTTACTGTTTTACTATGCTATATGTTGACAGGTACATGTACAAACGTTTTCTGTACCAATTATAATATTACACGATACAACAAATTTTTTGTCAATGATTCAGTTAATTTAATGGCGTCATTATCATCACCATCACCATCATCATCATCATAGATCTTTCTCATTACTTTATTCAGATTTAGGGTGCAAAAGTGCAAGTTCTCCACCCTGTTAGAATTTGATAGTCGTAAATTCATGTTTTTTAACCCACCCTATTGGGTGTTTTCCCGTGATCTAAGTAGCGCAGCGTAAACGGGAACCAGGGTTTGCTGTGTACTAGAGAACGGTCAGCTCACGTTCCAAGTAATATTATGAATATCGATTTATTATTAAAACTATTAGAAAAATTTCTATAGATTATAAATACATACGTTCTGTAACTCACGTGTATTTACATAATGCAATATTGTTGAAGGCCTATAACTTATGCATATTGATGCATATTATTTACAGGATACAATAGAATGTTCTATACCAATGTGCAAATACATTTGTAGTTAAGGTAGTTTATTTTGTAATGTTGTGAAATGAGCCCCTGGAATATTCAGCGCTGTAATAGTAAATTACGCATGTTAGTGAATGACGTCATCAACGTGCTATATACAAACGGTGGTTGACAGTTTTAATCAGTCTCGATTCTGTGAGTTAGTGAGTTTAGTTACAGACTTAGTGCATTTATTTTGATGCCACATTTTTGGATCAATATTGTATTATTATAATACATTTATTGTATTATTATATTGCGTGTTATCGTTTTGTTTGTACTAATCGCGGTTTTGGCAATGATACAGTTATGCATCGATAGGGTCTATTGTATTTTCTGGGTTACATTTTCATTTGTAAAAAATTATTTGCGATACCGGTAAATAAAGAAGGTGTCCAGATTGATACGAGTGATTTATTTCAGCCGCTGCCTAGAACACGACAGACTGAGATTCCCTTTCGAGTAGCTGTCCGTTCCGTGATGTCCGCTAAGTCAGAAACGTGTCAACAACTTAACCACACCAATATAAAAATATCGGTGTGGAGAACCATATATGACTTCCATGTTCTAAGATTCATATTTAAAATCATTTTCGAAGTGAAATATTTCCATAGAAACTACTTCTTCCTTCAGCCTTAACCACAGTACTGTGGTCACTAACGTATACCACCTCAAGATAGCGCACTCGAATTTCACTGATGCTGGCAGCCGATGGCACTGACGAAACGTCTGTTTTTTCATAAAAGATTGGACCACGCCAAACAGCCCGGGAAGGAATTTTAACAACAAACTACTTTTTGTTGACGATAACGTGGTACACATGACATATAAATAAAAATTATCCCCTCCCCCTTCAACTATCATTTTCATTTATAGAAAATTACCCCCACCTCCTTCAGCTAGCCACTTTATTTATAGATATTTCATTACGTTTCTACAGTGGATTTCTTCAGCATACTTTATTTATCAAAATTAAGTACTTTACTCTTGTTAAAACATAAAACGTTGCAGGCAAACTACCCTTTCCCCGTAATCGATCAATAAATCAAAGGCTTTGAATCCCCTACAACTCAGGCACATGTGAAAAAAATTATTTGATTTACGGCAGTTATCGTTCGCCATAGAAAAAATTGCTCTTGTTAAAACATAAAACGTTGCAGGTAAACTACCCCTTTCTCGTAACCGATCTTCACCAAAATCAATACACATTGCGTCCTCTGTAACTGAGGGATATATGCAAAAACGTATTTGATTAAAAACGATTGGAAGAAGAAGGGCAAAATTGATCGGGCACGTGTTACGACACAATCAATTCATAAGTAACATTTTTTAAGGATAGTTGTTGGGAGGGGGAAACCAAGAGGACGACCAAGAGCAGCGTTGTTCAAAGACATGGGAAAGGAGATGAACTTGCTATCGTACTGCGATTAAAAGAGGACAATGATGGAGAGAGAGACGTGGCTAACTCGACAAGGCATGGCTTTCAGATGACGATGACAGTAATACACTGCTGAAATTATTAATCTCAGCCGGACAGTTAAGCCGTGGTCCATAGTTGTCGATATTGTCAAACGTTTTTCCCCGCAACCGGTGGACATCATCAGTGTGTAGGATTGGCACGGTGCCCTCCAATTCACCTCAGAGGTAAGGTAGAGACTATGTTTGGCGCACACTTATTCATAGTCTGTACCTCATCTCTGAGGTGAATTGGTGCACACCGTGCCAAACTAGACACTGATGATAGCCTCTGACTGTGGTACTGAAACCTTTGTCATTAACGACAACTGTGGACCACGGTATAAGAGCCGACAATAATAATAATTTCAACAATGTTGAAGCCGGCCGTGAAAGCTTAAGGTCTTGCATATAGTAATACACTGTTCCAAATTATTGTTCGAACGTTCCAGAATAAACATTTTTACTCAGTTTTTCATAACAATTAGAAATGTTTACAACAACCGATACGTACCCAAAGAAAAGTGTCTACGGACAGATCGAAATACTCTGACTCAAACACAGATATGCGCAGTGGCTTGTTGCTTCTCTCCCCAATGATCAGCGCACACTTTTGAATATCTGAGTCGCCGCTGACGCATATTACATCGTACACGTCCTCCAGCAGACTGCTACTCTACAAACAATAATACAACTTTCAAATAAACTACTTATTTTAAATTAAACAATATGTTTTTGAACTTATAAACGTGCCAATCTTTCCACACACACAACGTAAACCTACAAGTTAAGAGTAGCTACAAAAAATATTTAAAATATATCAGATATTGTAACAAAGTAACATGTTAAGAAAAAAAGTGACTCAACTAAATTTTAAAGTAATAGCTGTGCCAGTGTAATTGTATAGTTCTAAAACTTGGGTTCCAGCAAAAAAAAAAAAAAAAATCTGAGTACGATACACGCATCGGAGATGAGATTCATTCCACCTGATAAAGACTGCACACGAAGGAATACTGTTTACAATGTGCAAAAATTTGAATATTTTTAATATCCTAGATCGTATTGCAGAGAACAAACAGAGGTGGATTGCTGATGTGAATAGGATGCCAGATGACGGGTTGCCTAAGGAAGTTTGGCAATAAAAGCCTCTCAGAAAACGATGTATAGGATGTATGTGTATAGTAAGACCTAGGAAGGGTTGGTGAAGTGGGTATATTCCTTTTGGACCGGAACAGGTGATTCGTCTAGTCACTGATAAAAGAAGAGAAGAGAAGTGTCGTGTTATAGTAAATAGTACAGAATAATTGTACACTGATTATATGAAGAACAAAGTGTGCTCCCGTTCCACTGGGTTCTCCTCTTTAATTTCATCAGCATTTTTCTGCTGCCAGGTGGCTTTCTGGTAACTCTTGTCCTTATCAAAATCTTAAACGTACCAAGTCTAAACCTAACTTTCGACGGTACGTGAACATTATCAGAAGAGTTAGGGTTGACAATAACCATCGTAAAATTTATCACACAACGTTTCAACTACTAAACAGCCGTAGAGGCACATTTTACGGCTGTAAATGATAATTGCTATCAGTCAGCATAGTAAATATGTGTCTAAGATTTGGCTTATACTGTACATGTAAGAGGGTATGTATATGTCGTGGTGGGCGGGGTTAACTAAGGGCGGGCCCAGACTGCTTAATGTATATGTCATGGTGGGCGGGGTTAACTGAGGGCGGGCCCAGACTGCTTAATGTATATGTCGTGGTGGGCGGGGTTAACTGAGGACGGGCCCAGAGTGCTTAATGTATATGTCGTGGTGGGCGGAGTTAACTGAGGGCGGGTCCAGAGTGCTTAAAATATGTATATGTCGTGGTGGGCGGCGTTAACTAAGGGCGGGCCCAGACTGCTTAATGTATATGTCATGGTGGGCGGGGTTAACTGAGGGCGGGCCCAGACTGCTTAATGTATATGTCATGGTGGGCGGGGTTAACTGAGGGCGGGCCCAGACTGCTTAATGTATATGTCGTGGTGGGCGGGGTTAACTGAGGACGGGCCCAGAGTGCTTAATGTATATGTCGTGGTGGGCGGAGTTAACTGAGGGCGGGCCCAGAGTGCTTAATGTATGTATATGTCGTGGTGGGCGGGGTTAACTGAGGGCGGGTCCAGAGTGCTTAAAGTATGTATATGTCGTGGTGGGCGGGGTTAACTGAGGACGGGCCCAGAGTGCTTAAAGTATGTATATGTCGTGGTGGGCGGGGTTAACTGAGGGCGGGTCCAGAGTGCTTAAAGTATGTATATGTCGTGTGGGGGGGTTTAACTGAGGGCGGGCCCAGAGTGCTTAATGTATGTATATGTCGTGGTGGGCGGGGTTAACTGAGGGCGGGTCCAGAGTGCTTAAAGTATGTATATGTCGTGTGGGGGGGTTTAACTTAGGGCGGGCCCAGAATCCTTAATTTTGAATTTAAATTAGGCGTTGCTTGTTTCTGTCTGACGTTTTTCGTTGTGTAAACTTACGTTAAATGTGGTTATGCTTTCCACTTACGTCCAGTAGACTTCAAGGATAAGTAGTAGTTCTTTTTTATATAGTTTATTTTATAAGTGGTGGTGGTTTATTTCATTTTTTTTTACTGTTTACGCCTGTTAGTGAACAAATTTCGAGAAAAGTAGGCTTAAGTTCACATTTAATCTACTAGTACCACACGTGAAGATGAAAACAGATTGTTTGGTGATCGAAACGTTGTGTGTTAAATTTTACGGTGGTTATTGTCCGACCTAACCCTTATGAGAACTTACGCATACTGTTGTGACCCGTCTGTTCTGTCTTTCTTAGAAGTCGGTAGTTTTCCAACTTTACTTTTAACCTTGACATATTTTCTTGTTCTCTAACTACAGTTTTTCATTAAGCGAATACATTGTCATCGGTAGGCCTACCTCGTGGGTGAGCTGAGTGCCGCAGTAGCAGAGCGCAAACAAAACGCTCATGTACATGGACCAGAACACGGCCGTCGCCATTTGTGATGCCAATGAAATGTCTTCCTGAAATCACAAAATAATCTATATTTGTATACTATAATAAATCATGTAGATTCACAGATATTCGTGTAATTGTCAAAACTTCTTCAAGTAAAAACTGTGGTGTCTTCAACTAAAACGTCACTGCTAAGTACGAATCTACGAAATGCGTCTTCTGAAGACACATTTTTCAAAGTTTTTGTAGAGGAGGTCCTCCGTTCTCTTATATTGTCCAGTTATAATCCGGAAGACCCTTTACTGTTCAACATGTGTGTAGAGCACGCGGTGAAGGAGTTGATGGAAATCAGCAACAGCAAGGACTACTAATTATTAACGTGTGTTATGAAACCAACCGTTTTACAGGCGACATTGCACTTTTAAGAAACACCGAGGAAAACTAATGAATGCACTTCACCACACGAACACGGTCCTAAGAGGTAAATGCAACATGACGAGAAACAAAGAATAAACAAGAGTCACGAAATGCTTCGAAACTGAAAAACGGAAGGCTGATGTACTTCTGGAAGGCGGGAAGCTTGTGACTAAAACAATACGATAAGCAACTCGATAGTACAAACACAATGACGAGTAAGAAATTATTTTTAATTACACGGTCTTTAATTTGTTATGTAAGCAGAATTTTACTACAATAGAACGTTCTGTTTTAGGGTTACAATAGATAATATAATTATTGCTACGTAATGCGGAAAGTGTTACGTAATACGGAACGTTCTACAAGTTCCCCGAATATTCCAGCTGTAATGTGTGTGTGCGTACATAATGCTGCTACTTTGCGGTGAAAGACAATTAGGCGTCAACTACCGAATCTATACTAGACCATACCGGTCAGCGCAGCGTGTTTAAGGACACTGTTTCTAGTGGATTCTCGATAGCGCCTGTTTGTTTAACAAGTCATCCAAAGTGATAGATTATTCTGGAAATCAGCAGCGCAAAAATACAGCCATTCAGCGACGGTCAAGTTAGTTATTGTCAGGCGATTACACAGTGCGTTTGAGTGGCGGTTTACACAGTGCGGTTCGAAGTATTGTGGCGAAGTGTTATGTGTTTTATAATCGTGCGGGACAATTGTAATACAATTGTGATTTTTATTAGTTGCATTTTATTGCGTGTGAACAATCTTTATTTGATTTGTTGCAAGAGACTATCTTGTAGATTGCAAACTGTTTGATTGTGATAATTAAAGCTGATGATTAGTGACGTAACTGGTGTCTTGTATTTTTTTTCCACTGTACCATACGACGAACTGTTAGACCATCGTAATAATATTGTTTAACTAACATAAAAATTTGTAGGTCCTGTATCGTCGCAATAAGTTTTTCAACAAATGTTAGACTTTTGATTAAAAAAAATAAAAGTTAGTAGCATATTAGCAAAAACATCTGTGTATTTATACAACAAATATTAATTATTAATATAATGTTTCAGAGACTAACTGGTTAGAATTTAAATAACACACAAATTTGAGTGTTTCTTTTTATAGCCTTGTGATAGAGTTTGACAGATTTAATTTATTTCGTTTATCTTGCTTTAATTTTTACTTCCATGTACCCACAAGGAAATGTAAGTATGGTGACGACGAAAAAATTCGTGTTCCAGATAAGGACTGATTCTGATTGTACTACCCTCAAACATGAAGAAAAGTCATTTTCGAAAGTCATTTTCTCTGTATGTGTCTGTGTGTAGAATGTTTTCTATGGCAAACGATAACAGCCTCAAATTCAAACAGAATCGAATAATGTTTTGCATATGTGCCCAAGTTGTACATGACTCAAGGCCTGTTGATGTCGGTGAAGATCAGTTAAGGGGAAGGGGTCTTGAGTTTAAACAAGAGTACTTCGTTTTGATAAATATAGTATCCTGAATGGAAGGTCATAATAATCCACTGTAGAAAGGTTGACGAAATATATGTAAATGAAAAGGGTTGATGAAGGGGAAGGGGGTAAATTTTTGTATTGATGTTATAAATTAATTCGACCGAAAACTTAAAAATTTCAACAAAATATTAACAATTGATATCGCTCCATGCTATGTAACCACGGATACGTAAACAAAATAATTTTTCGTTTTCAGAAATTCACAGATAACAAACGCCGGGCGGTATTCGCGTTGTTTAAATAACAGATAATTTAATTCTTAAATTTTAAAATATTAACCACTAGGTACAATTTGTATCTTTATTATTTTTCTCAGCATGTTTACCAAAATCATGCTGATATATTTGGTTTCGTTAGGACTGCACATATTAAAAGTAATTTAATAATTAATTAGAACATGGAAGTCATGTATACCGATTTTTACCTCCAGAACAAATAAAATGATATTACTTATAACAATAAAAGACAATATTTATAATAGTTTTCAACATTTATATATTTCACATACAATACACTGACCATCACGTATAATGACATGACAAATTGATTGCTTGATATTTAGACTGTCCCTAAACGTTTTGCCTGAACTGTACTTGTAACAAACGTTCCACGCAATATGGACTTAAACTTGTTGCTCTTGTGGGCTGCATGTCACATTGTTCTAAATGTTCTGTAGTCAGCACATACATTTATATTACAGAAAAAAAAAACAAGAAAAAATGTCTTCAGCGCAGAAAAAATGTAAAACTTTTAGCTCAAGTATGCGCTACATATTAATAACTGTAATACATTCTACTTCTTCAAGAACCATAAACCACAAATTAGTTCTTGATATTGTTAATCAAATACAAAATGCCTTTTAGCTAAGACCACAGAATGAGCCACAAAGCAAATAAATTTACTAATGGAAACAGCCGAGAAAATTGGATTACAGGTAGCCTTTGAGAAAACTGAATGATTGTGGAGGTGGTGGTGGTATTAGTGATGATATACAAAACGTTTGCCGAGAAGAGTTATGGAATGTAAGAAGGAAAAGAGGAAGACCACCTCTGGATGAAGAATTTAGACTATATTGAGGGAAAGAGAATTTGAAGATCCCTGGATGGTCAAGCAGCAGTGGAAGATGAGAATTCAATCAATTCTGTAATATTTGTTTCCGAAAAAATATGTAAACATTGTACACCCGAAATAATAATAATAATAATAATAATAATACAATAAGTCATTATTAGAGGCGTGAGTACTTACCATGGTGGCTGAAAGTATCACAAACACGCCAACACCAAATGATGTAAACAAGAACATTGCGAGTGGTGGGCCGTATACAGCGTTCAAGTCGCTTGCCAACCTGAAAATAATTAAATAAAATACAATTTCAAATTGTTAATATGAATTTATTTACTTAATCTAGACACCCTCCTATCGTGAGATGTACCCCACTGCAAGCTGTCAGTCACAAAACGCTTATCACAAACTATACGATGAACAATTCAAAGCAAAATGAAAGTCTTCTTTTTCTTCTATTTCTTCTTCTTCTGATTCTTCCTCTTATCCTTCTTCCTCTTTTTCTTCTTCGTCTTCTCCTTCTTCATCTTCTTCTTCTTTGGCCTCAAGCATTAGACTGTTTTAGCCGTTACAACTCGTTGATCGGCTCATCTACTTTCTGCTCCAATAACATTTCTTCTCCGTCTGGGTCTAACATTAGATTTGTTTTGGCAGGCGTCCGTCACTCATTCTTGATCCGTGTGGTCCTTCTGATCATACAGCAGACAAATATCATACCCTATATGACTCAACGTCCATTCCATATTCATCTGTTTCTTTTACTCAAATCCCTCGTATATCGTATACGCCTATTCCTCTACTTCAGTGTTCGTCTCTTTTTTATACATTCTGTCTAACCTTGAACCTTTATACATTGTCTTCGTAATTCTACTGTCTGACATCACGACATAAAGAATATTGTAGACGGAACAGCTTCTTTCGCCGACTACCGAATAATTACATGCCCGGACGGCATCTTTTCCAGCCGTAGGAACCTGTCGACCGTCCGGTACTATATTTTCAAAATTATTTCTAAATACCGGGCTGTTAGGCCCTGGGTCGGTTGCTATGAATTGACATCTTGTCGGCAACGTTTACTGTAGATTCCCCTCTCGAGTATCTCGGTTCTGGCCGCCAAAAAGCGGCAGAGAATGAGAAAACAGTAGCGGCAGGTCTTCGCCCAACGATATCCGATACTTGTTTCAGGTAAACAGCAACACCAAGATGTCAATTCGTAGGAACCGACCATGGCCTAACAGTTCAGTATTTAGAAATAATTTTGAAAACATTGACACCGGCGGTGCAAGTTTTAGACAAAAAGTGTGCAGTACACGTTCTCGTCTGGCAGCCATTGGGCTCGACCCGGCCGCTGCAGCATACCCACGGCCTACAATGTAGTCACATGCGTTATCTAGAGTTCCACGCACAAACGAAAACGTTTCTGATCAATTCCATTTGACATGTTATTGGACACGCGTATGCGTCGATCGCGCATCTTTATTCATATAGACTTTAGCAATACATAATGATTTTTCTCTGTCTATAGGCCTATCTATTCTAAACTCTATGAAAATAGAATCAATGTTAGACTTAAGAATCGGATTCCTGTTCTTAAAATTCCTTCCCGGGCTGTTTGGCCGTGGTCCAATGTTTTCTGCAAAACCAGACGTTTCAGCAGTGCCATCGACTGCCATCATCAGTGAAAATCGAGTACGCTAACAGTGGTCACTGTGCTGTGGTCACTAACGTATACCACCTCACGTTAGCGTACTCGATTTTTACTGATGATGGCAGTAGATGGCACTGCCAAAACGTCTGGTTTTGCAGAAAACAATGGACCACGGCCAAACAGCCCGGGAAGGAATTTTAACAACATTGACTCCGACCGTGTAAGCCTACGAAATCGGATCTTTGTTTCTGAAAACGTAAACCCATATGTTTACCTTAAAATGTCCCGGTGCACTTTAATCCAGACCTTAAATCTTGTCGTGGGACCCAAACAACTGTTTCGTTTAACACTATGTCTTTCTTTTACAGTGATATCTCTAAGTTTCCTTTTACTGTAAAGCAATTTACCACGGGACCACTGTCCGATTGCAAACCTTTGGTTATAGTCACTGCTTTTAAAACGATGCCCTTTATCTTCGAAAATTACTTTTGAAGAGAGTCGCAGCTGTTTCAAACACAGAATCAGGTGCAGCAACATAGCAAAAATGAATCCGTTGGAACAAAGTCTGGTATTAATCGATATTACGCATTGCATAAACAGTACTATTTCGTAGGCAAAAGGATATTTATTGACGGCAAACGGTACGGGGAACATTAACTTATCGCTTGCGTATATTATGGGCTGAACGAACGTGTGCAGGGTATAACAAAGCGGCAGTTTCAAATACACCAGAGTAAAGTATTTAAAAACCGAATTAAATTGCTGCGATTTTTGTAAAACTTTGGCTCCATCGTCTGTTTTAAAGACATCGTCCCCGCAGTTAGACTCCTCGTCATATCGTGAAACCTATCCAGCAACGATCGAAAGCGGTCGCTTCGTACCAGACAATATATGCTGTCCCACACGATCAGCAGGTAGCCTGAACCGATAACGACCAGGTAGGAGTCAAATTTCACAATGAAAACGTAGTAAACGTTACTTAAAATAAAACACGTGACTAATAATGGCAACAGAACAGAATAAACCAGAAACAACCATTGGTACTTTTGTGAATCGTCCGGCCACGGTTGAAACCTGATGAAGACGGTCAGAAAACATGTTTTGGCAATGTTCGGGAACAGGCAGTGAAATTCGCTCATTTCGATCGGAAAATTTTAAATCCTCCCCCTCGTGTTTAAAAAACGCTGTATATTTGATCCAACTGAAACCACCACTTAAAGGTTGAACCGTTGTCACCACTTTCAATAATACGTACACCTAACGATTGTTGGTTCGTGCCCCAACAGTGTAACGTAATCACTTAAGCCGAGTTACTCATTTTTTCGTCAGAATTTAAGTCGTTTTATATTTTCACGTATTACACATTAGGTTTTTTTGTAATGCTAATAGTCACCAACCTTCGTATTTATTTACGACCACATCTGACTTTATTGAATTGAAAAGTGTATGCCTATATATGATTAACAGCAAACAAATAAAATTAGACTTTAACCATTGTTACTATATTCAACAATACATAATGTAATGATTATTGCCTCGTATCCCAATAAAATGCGTCTACAGTTCAGTGCGTTCTCTAAGTAAGGCGATTATCTCCTAAAACGCAAGAATCGGTTCTTCATTGCAATGGACAGTCATATTACCGTAACAGACTGTATTTATTTAATCTATCGCAGTCCTGTCGCTACGATCTAATGTAATCAAATGGGTTGTGTTATAATCGGCACGCAAATTACTCTACCATTCAAAAATAAATTATACTAGTATGCTCCCTGAACTGCAAAGAACCCGCTCATTGTTTTGAACAAAGTACGTGTAATAATAGATCAAATTTTAAATCAAAAAAAATTTCAATTATCAAAACCCAAAATTCCTATTACCATACTGGTTTTCTGGTTTTGTTTAGTAAAGAAACAATTAAACGATGAACACAATTTAGTGGTTATGTTTCATTTTTACTAAACTTCTATAGCAACCACTAACACTCAATTATAGTTTCCATAAGCGCTTTCAAGCCTCTCGGCTCATCTTCAGATGGAACAGAACTGAAGTTCAAAGGGTTGTGTTCCATCTTCAGATGAGCCTAGAGGCTTGAAAGCGCTTATGGAAAGTATAATTGAGTGTTAGTGGTTGCAATACCACGTTTAGTAAAAAAACGTAACAATTGTACAGCAACCATACAATTAACGCTAAAAATTTCAAATAGTTGTATTTGTCTTAACATGGTACCCGTTAGCCTGAAACCTACAGTTTTACAACTTTATCGAACTATTGATCCTATTTTTGGTCCTAGTGGTGAAAACATTTTGAAATTTCCAAAACTGTAGTCTGCAATACATTTTACTTTAATTTCATATTCCACATGAAATATTCCTTTCATCAGGCTTCTGCCCTATTTTTTAAGTCCTGGCGTCCCACCATTTTAAAATTTCCAAAACTTAACACTACGTTTAGAGTTTAAATAAATTCCTTTTATATAACTTAATACGCCACAAACAGTTTTGTGATTTCATGAAACTTTTAATCCATTTTTGCCTCCTTGCCTCCCAAAATATTAAGTATATAAAATCTTATGTTAAAATTTGAAACAGGAATATCTCTTCCGGAAAACGTACGCATGAATACTTGGCTTTATACAGACGATAGTGTAATAACACAGTAAATAGAAGGCCAGTTACAAAATGCGATATTTACACTTTACAACATCCTATGAGATTATGGGTTACAGATCTCATCTCCAAAATCGCAAACTATGTCATTCAAAGTAAATATCCAATTAGAACTAAATTAGTTATATACAATCAAATTTTAAGTCAGGTCATTTTAATTACCTGGAATGTGACATCTCACATAAGAGTGACATCGATTGGGAAGATGAGTTGGCAAAGCGCAGAGGCATGTCTGGAACATTCATTTTTTCTAGCTATAAAAAAATCAATAAACATACTCGAATAAAACCTTACAAAAGAAATGGCTATCCCAACGTTTCTCTATGCCAGTAAGACATGGACCATTCGCAAGAAAGAAGACAAGAAAATCAAAGCGGCTAAAATGAAATGTTTAAGATGCACTCAGGAATATTTCCTCCTAGATAAGAAGAGGAACGAAGATATTAGACATCATCGTCATCATAATCATCACCACACCAAAGACCAGACCTTAGACCTGTTCAGGAACCCATCTCCTCCTTGGTCTACTGACATCTCTGCCCGGTAAGATGATAACCCAAGGCACCCACAGGTAGACGGATATCAGGCATGCGATTCAAGTGTTTACACCATCTCCTTCTGTGGTCTTCGATCTTCTGGTGCAATGATACAGTGTTTAAATCGAGTCTAATATCCTCGTTCCTTCTCCGATCCAACAGACAACAACCTTGCTTCCCTCTTAGAAATTTCATTCCGGTTGCCTGAATTCACTGCACGTCCCTTTTACCAAGAGTCCATGTCTCACTAGCATACAGGAATGCCGGGACACAAACAGTTTTATAAAATTTCATTAGAATATCCTTCCGTGTTTCAGGTACCTAAGAATCGTTCCATAGATGCGTCTAATTTTGTTAGTTTACTGTCCCAATCAATACTCAGGTTAATAAAATGATAAACGTGATCCAAAATCTGATTACTCACATCTATCTTAGTTCTTATAGGATACTTGCCCTGAAATCACATCGTTTCAAGTCTCTGGTACAAAGATATTAGACAAAAACTAAAAATCGAATCTTTGCAAAAGAAGGTTAAAGACAATTAGAGGAGATCGTTGCCAATACTTGGACCGCACTGTGACCCAAGAGAAGGCTGGTTCCGGAGCAAGTCAGTTAGTGCCTAATCCGATGTGTGAAGAAGGAAAAGAAAAAGAAAGAAGAAGTTTTATAGCAGTCAAAAAAATTAAAATTTTAATTTTCGTGCTTGACCAGTTGTTCTCACGCTACGGTGGCAGTGACTCTAAGAACAGAGCCATAAAACAAAGTAATTGGGGTAGGTGACAACTAACGCCCTATCATACAATAGAAGCGCGTTCAGTACGAGACAACAATAAGAAGTGACGACTTGAGTTGACAGGAGCGTGCCAACGGAGAATTATGACACCGTAACAATTTGAACAATGTACTTGGCTCAGCCGGACGTTTACACAGAATCGAAGCGAGCGTGCATTGAGGGTGCAGCTAAGGAACGAGGTCACTATACAAAAAACGAGACGAGAGACAAAGGGTTCAGGACGTACTGCAGTCTTTAGAAACGATCCAAACAACAAACTATGAAGAGAACCAGCGTCAAGTCACAGCGGGATATACGCTTAAGTGACAAGCTGAAATTTACAACGAGAAAGCGTGGAGGTTACAACCGTCGACACTGGATGGAAAACTGTTAATTGCCATGACACAGAGTTTCTGTAACGAACAATACCCGGGATATTAAGAGTAAACCCTTGCTGGAGACTCGAACAATGAGTTGATTGACACGCGGGGAATGGCTTGCATTTCACAGAACGAGAGTGACGCCTGGACAAGACGATTCAAAGGACATCTCCAGCTACCTATCAGAACAAAGTATTTCACGAGAGAGAGCGGAAAAGAGGCCCGTTTCCATAGCAACTAACAGAAGAACGAATCAGAGGGTAGAAGACTGGAAGACTTCGATATGGTGGGAAACGACTTCGAGAGAGGGTAGAGTTTCAGCCTATCATGGTAATTCTAGGCGTGGACAAGCCGGAGACCAAATTTCTAGTAGGGAGACGTTCATAAAAAGTAAGTGTCGAACGCGGGACGAGTCAGTCTTATTAAAAATTTCAGCAGTCTTATTACAAATTTCGGGAGTCACGTTACAATATTCGGCAGTGAAATAATAACGTTAAAAGTCTTATAATAACTCTCGAACAGTTCGCGAGGAGTATTATATAAAACTTTGAGTGTTTAACGTAATTTACCAAACAGTTCGCGAAGAGTCTCATATTCAACCGGACTACAAAAGTATTTGTGCGACATATAACTCTCGTAATTAACTTTATGATGTTATAAACAATCTCGCAAGTTTACTAAGTGTCGTACTTCTACTAAGAACATTCACGCGAATTTCGAAGTGTATCGGCATATCAAACAACCGTGAATTCTCAAAGTACACGAATGGGGAACTGAACTTTCTTTAACTAAGAATATATAATCGCTTACTTATTAGAAAACAGTATAGCGAACAGTAATTCACAATGTGCGTGAACGTTGTAATCATATCTATAAATCACTATAACCAAGACACTTTTATTCAAAGGAAATATTAATTAGCCACACAATAATACCTTTGCGTAGTCACACAAAGAACACACAGAACATTTAATCAAACATGGATATGCGCGGAGACAATTTGGAGGGTGTGAACATAGAATAACACAAAACACTATTCTGTTAACGACGCGAGTGAATAACGAGTGAAAGTGATCATCACCATCGCAATTCAATGGAGCAACATTCCCAACGATCACCTGGAGATAGCACCGATGGATTAACGGATTAACTAAACCAAGTAATTCTTTATGATCTTGTTAACATAATTAACTACTGTCCTGTCTCTTTCCAAGAATCTAACCCTGAGAAAATATGAGAAAAGTTATTAAAAGAAGGTTGCATTCAGTATATATATTGTTACGACACAAATAGCCAACCCAGTACCAGGGATAAAAAATATATTTATAATTGTAAAAATACTTCTTATCAAATAAACTAATTGATTTTAATTAAAATATAAGGAATATGACACGACAATACGACGACTTTGACCTAACCCAAGTGATTGACCCAACATCAAGAAACAAATGAAGAAGGGAACCACACAAATAAACAACGAGAATAAGGAAGTAATAAACCCAAACCAAAAGGAAACAAGTTCATTGGTTTAAACGACCCCAAAATACCCAAAGAAACGGATGAAAAAACCCAATGTAATAATCAAATGATGAAAATGAAAAGGAGGGAGACAAGCAGAAGTGAAAACCAATGATGGTTCACCAAACAAGTAATAAAGCACTCAACAAAAATATTGAAACCAAAACAAGGGTTATCCGGAGGAAGGAGAGATAACGGTTACTACCCATTAAAAAGGCAACCTAAACCACAGATAAAAATTGTTATTAGTTAGTAAGTATTAATTATTAAGTATTAATTGTCATTAGTATTAAGGAGATGAAAGAGAAATAAGTATAGAGATCACCCACTATAAAACAAATAATATAAACAGTGATACAGTGCAATAGTGTAGGTGTAAGAACCCCAAAGTGAAGTGTGACACTAGTGAAGTTATAATTAACAATAAATAATTTACAAGTGAAGGTAAGATAAAGGTTGGAAATTAACAGTGAATAAATAGCTGATGAAAAATAGTATTAATTGTGAATTATAGTATAAGGTATAGTAAACACTAGAAGTGATGATGACTTTTTTATTTAAGAAAAGATGTTCAATAGAGTTAAATTTAATCATAGCTGATAGTAAGTAAAAAGGGAGGATTCCAGAATAGAATAAATTGAAGGTGTTACCATGGAGGGAATATAAAAATTGTTTAGAGATTAAGAAATCAAAAACTAACAAAAACACCTAAGTTACAAGGGACTGTTATTAATTTAATAGAAAGTGATGTTGTTTATCACAACAAAAATAATATGTGTTATAAACAAAAAAATTAGCAAATAAGGATAAGTTAGAAGGAGTGATGATATTTCTTAATCAAAATAATAACTCTAATAACTTATAAAAAATTGTTCAGGTTAATGTTATGAATAGGATATGGCTGAATGAAATGTGCAGTCCATAAGCCTAATGTTATGTTTTAAAGATTGAAATAGATAAAGCAATATTGAACAGTAAACAACACACCAACAGACTCAAAATACAACACAACTAATAAAAATAACAAAGTAAGGCCCAATAGGCTGAACCAAAATGTGATTTGAACGAAATAAGTAAATTATAATAATGGCTACTCAGGCCTAGAAAAAACATAACTGTCAGAACCAAACAACCAAAAATTATAACAAATTGAATGAGAATTTAGAAAATCAGAGGTGAAGGAATCACCAAGAATAAATTGTAAATCATTTATAACACAAAATATTGTAATAGGCATTATTATACAAAAAGAAATGTAATTAACAAGCATTAACATAATTGTAAAAACTTAAAATCTGAAATTACCCAAGCTTGTGGGGTATCAAAATAATCTATGAACGAGAATAAATACTATAGTGACAATATTTAATAACCAGGAAGGAAGATGGAGGAATAACAGTAATCAGAAGATATACGAAGAATTCGAATTTTGATAACAATACCTCATCTCAAAATCAACCAATCAGAATAATACCGTTACTATGGAAACGGCGGTTGAAGACGAAAATACCGTTGGAAATTAACGAGAAGTGAAGCGTCATTAAGCCAATACAGATGCAAAAAGTTTGGAAGAGCGTTTTTCTGTGTAAATCATGCAAATAGTTATTCAAAGTTCCTGAACTTGATCATTGAAGAAGCAGATGACCGTGGTAGCAGATATTTCAAGACCCAAGACCAATTAAATAGAAATTATCCTTGAAAAGAATGTCAAAACCCATGACGAAAAAGACGCCACATTTAGTGAAGCCCAAAATCCATGAAAACTGAATTTATGCAGCCAAATCCTACTTCGAATAAACTACGAAGGCACCTAGACACGTTGAGGTGTTAAGTACTATCCAATTATTTATTTTTCCACCAACCCTAATCACTTTAAATAATTTTGAAAGGTAAAATTACCACACTATAGAAACAATATTTCTCTTTCATAGAATATTTGAGCAAATTAAAACTTAATAGAAACTTTGTTAACATTGATATAACCTAAGAATTAAACACGAACTTACAGAACACCTTTACGACACAACACAACAGATTGTAACAGCACACTTTATTCTTTATGTACACTTAGATTAAGGTAATTTATATTTTTATTGTAACCATTGGAGTTCTTTAACTCATAGCCAAAAGGATCCACGATTTGTGAAACCAATAATAATTGTAATAAGCCTAACGTAAACAGCGACGCAAGGTTAAATGGTTTCTAAATCACTTCGCCGACCCTGAAAGCAAGATCACATGTAATCAGTTGGAGCAAATTTATAATTGTTTTATCGTAAATGTAAATGTTTTCAGTTATCACCCATTAAAAAATATTTATTACAGGGAATAACCAGCGTTATCATTTCATAGGGAGTGCTATATATGAATTACTTGTGTTTAAGAATAAATCGTAGCAGTAAGCAAGTTGTCAGTCACACAGCCAGAAGCGACGATTGGGACGGCCGTGCGAGCGGGAACTATTTGAATGCACCAACCCGCAACGCTGATAACTTGTTTAAACATAATTTTAGTTGTTTTGTAAAACGACTTGGCGCCACCCGGGATTATCACACCCCTATAAATAACAGGTAAGGTTACTGCCGTAGTATACAGGTGATCATATCTACGTTACGAACATCGCTAGCCACAACATTACTGTAACGACCCAGTGCAAGGCGAACGCACTAATTATACATAACATATACAAATTGTACACATTTTACAGGTCAGATCGCCTCTATTCATTACAGATTGACGAATACCAGGTGAGGATTGAAAGAAGACGGGACGACCACAAAGATTACTACGTTACATATTGGCTTCCATCGCGGGGCTTAAACGAGAAGGACGACGTCACTAATTACTACGTTACAATATTTATGTTCTATTAAAGCCGTCCATCTGGGTGAATGAACGCATTAGGTAGAATAATATTATTTGATTTGTTGTATGCATTTTATATGTGTTGTATGTATTTACAGGAAGCAATTAAGGAGGAATTTATGTTTTGATATATGTTGTATGTATTTACAGGTACCAGGAAGATATTTATATGTTTGTTATTGAATACAAAATGTTTAACATATAATAAATTAGTACCTAAGCAATCAATCAATAATGCGTTCATCATTCTCAGTAAACCCTGTGTAATCCACAATTCACATCACAATTATAATTTAAAATAAAAGAACCAACCTAAGTAAATTAGTAGATTTGTACCTTAATTACGTGGTGGTAATTAGCTGATGAAGGGTCTACCCTTACATCATTAACAATTAAGAAATTACAAATATTAATTTATGACCCAAATTTACCTATATAAATATTGGCGCTCCAAGATCGTGGGGCACGGCAAACATAATTAATTAATTAATTGCCACTTTGCATTTTATACACCGTAGTTTTCTTCTTATGACTTTGCAGTGTCCAGAGTCGCCCTTGGTCATACTCAAAATTCTCCAAGTAATTAGTTTTTTAATTACCACACAGTTGTTTGGTTTTCTTTGTATGAAGCAAGCTAAGTCATTGTCTACTTATTTAGTTACACCGGATATATGTGTATATCTTGCGCACATCTGTTATTGTCAGTTAAACCGGATTTCGCCAAACCTCAACGCTTCTTCTAGTCAAAGTGCTAACACTCCTATCTGGCGATAACCTCAGATGGTTTTTACTTCCATGTTCCGTAACCAAATAGAAGTATGATGATGCCAAAAAAAAAAGTCGTGATCGAGATAAGGGCTGATTCTCATTGTACTACCCTTAAAACGTGAAGAAAAGTCATTTTCCATTAAGTGTCTTTGTCTGTGTGTCTGTATGTAGAATTTTTTTTATGGCGAACGATAACTGCCGCAGTTTCAAACAGAATCAAATAATGTTTTACATATGTGCCTAAGTTGTAGAGGACTCAAGGCCTATTGATTTTGGTGAAGATCGATTAAGGGGAAGAGGTAGTTAACCCGCAATATTTTATGTTTTAACAAGAGTAAAGTAGTTAATTTTGATAAATAAAGTGTCCTGAAAAGAAGGTCATAATAATCCACTGTAGAAAGATAGATGAAATATCTATAAATGAAAAGGGTAGGTGGTAATTTTTTCAGGTTTGTTATTGATTTTAAGAGTTAGACGAAATTAAAATATCGGTATGGAGAACCATACATGACTTCCATGTTTTAAGATTTATATTTAAAATCATTTTCGAAATGAAATAATCCCATAGAAACTACTTATTTCTTCAGCCTTAACTACAGTATAGTGTGGTCATTAACGTATACCACCTCACGTTAGCGCACTCGATTCTCACTGATGATGGCAGTCGATAGCACTGCCGAAACGTCTGGTTTTGTAGAAAACATTGGACCACGCCAAACAGCCCGGGAAGGAATTTTAACAAGAAACTACTTCCTTGTTGCCGATAACGCAGTACACATGACATATAAATAATACATAATTGAGATATGCTTGCCTGCCAGGAACGATATATTGTCACTGATACGTGATTTAAATTAAAATGAAAAATATAGAATTTTGTTAAAGTGAATTGAAATGTTTCCATAGAAAATACTTCTTTGTTGTCATTAACGTATTACACATATAAAACTCATAAAATTTACTTCCTCCATCATCAACTACCATTTTAATTTATTAAAAAATTACCCCCTCCCCCTTCAACTACCCTTTTCATTATAGATATTTCACCTACTCTTCTACAGTGGATTATTATGACCTTCTTTTCAGGATACTTTATTTATCAAAATTAAGCAAATTACTTTAGTTAAAACGTAAAACGTTGCAGGTAAACTCCCCTTTCCCTTAGCCGAACTTCACCAAAAACAAACGGCCTTGAGTCCTCTACAACTCAGAGCTGTATGCAAAAAATTATTTGATTCTTTTTGAATTTGCGGCTGTTATCGTTGCCATAGGAAAAAATATACACACAGACACACACACAGACACATTTCGAAAAATGACTTTTTTTCATGTTTTGATGGTAGTACAATCAGAATCTGCCGTTATATCGAACACGATTTTTTTTTGCCATGACCATACTTCCATTTCCTTATGGAACATAAGTAATAAAAATGCATTGAATCTTTTTCAAACAACGGTAATTGTTAAAAATTAAATAATTTTGTTGCCAGGCATTAAAAATATATTTATTTTTATTACAATTTAAATCATCTATGCGTGATGATCCACAACCACGGCCCAGCAGGTCACAAAATAATTTGTATAAATATAAAGTAATTAATGCGTGATTTTCTGCGTAGTTCAGTTTATTTATAAGAATAAAGTACCTAATTTATAGATAAAGTGACTCGAAAATGACATTGTATTAAATGTCTACCCCATAATAACAAAAATATCACATCTATAAATAGTAAAAATAGTTTCATCGTGGGGGATATTTTTTTAGAAATTATCGAACTGAATTCAAGTAAATGATTTTAAATGTAAATCTTAGAACATGGAAGTCATGTATGGTTCTCCATACCGACTTTTTTAGTCAATTCAGACATTTTTGTATAAACAACTCCAAGATAGGACGTGGAGTTTTTTGGCTCCAGATCCCAATAAATACGGAATCTGTGTAAGCCAAAGCATCATTTAATCATTTGGAACACTCCCGGCTACTAGAACAGTGTACTTGTTGCTAAATCCGACGGTTCGGTACAACTACTTGTGCCATTGGCTATCAACACTTCGTCTACATTGGCGAGTGCCTTCTACTTGTTACTGTATTTTCTTTTGTAGACGTAACTTTGAGTTCTTAAAAAACTTTTCGAGTCTCTTTAAATCCTTATTCTTTGTCGGAGTCCTACTGCCACAGTTCCAGGCTTTACTCCGAGACTGCTATGGATACTACAAGTATTTCAAAGTTTTACATGAACAGGATACTGGCCTGTTGCACGACCCCCTACCAGGAGGACCACAGACTCTTCTGTCAGGGTTAACATACCTTAGCCGAAAGGCCCCTGTTTTAGGGCGCTGGAGATTCGTTCTCGCCCTTCTCTTTCTGAGATAGGATTTGGTGACTTTGTATCACCAAAGTTTCTTAGTATTTCCAGTGTTCACCTATCGAAATCAGTGACCACCCTAAGATCCTAAGCCACCCAAAATTAAGAAATTATAATTGAAAAAGGAAGACACCCTAGCCCTCGATTACTCCAATACTCTAGGGGTCAGAAAAGAACAAGAAGGAGTCAATAAAGACTAGACAGAAAAGATTAAAGGAAGGGATCTCACTCAAGACAAGTTGAAACAAACTGAGAATCCAGCTAGGGCACATCAGTATCGCCAAACCTGTATCCACAATATTTGGACCCCTGATGTAACAGAAGACAATGGTGAGATCATCTGCAAAGGGTGACATAGGATCGATTGACGAAAGAGGCACTGAACTATAAAGCCACTGATAGAAAAGACGTGGGTAGACCGAGGATGAGATGGGTGCCGGAACAGGTTTATATAACATAATCCTTGAAGAAGAAGAAGAAGAAAAAAAGAATCTTTTTAAACATGACAGTATCCGATAAATTTTAAACAAAGTCATCGCTTTGTCACTTAAATGAACTATTGTAAAACGCTTAAGTGTTGAAGGGATACAAACCAAATTATTCTAGTTTATAGTTGAACAGAAATTTTGTAAGTAATAAAGTCTTACATAGCAAAATTTATTTAAGTTGAATTGATACGTAGTACCACGCCCGCTCATTATACCGACACACTCTAAAAAACAAATCGTATTTTATGGACGCGAAGGATCGAGAAATATTGGCATACGGGAAAGGGGGTAGTAATTGTACGCGGCGGGTAATGGTACGTACTTCGATATCTGACGATGTGAGCGCTATCTCTCGGGTAACAGGTGGTGCATCGTAGCAGCTGCTGTAGAAAGTCAGTTCCAGTTGAATAGTGACACTGTTGAGTTGATGTGTACAACGCTATTACAGTCGGACGTTGAGTCCGACGTCGTCGGAGTGATTTCTTCTAATTTACTACGCCTGTTTAACTTAAGGTAAGTAAATCAAAATTCACTTTTTGCAGACGTTAAATGTTATAATGCTAAAGTACAATTCATTAGTTGCTACTTCAAACTGTTAGTAAGTAGTTTCCTGGATAGTACAAGCCAACAGAAAAGAGATACTAAGATGGCGTCAGTTGGGGTAATCGTACGCATGCTTGCGTCCCAATACCCCGCCTGCGTTATTCTGTTGTTTTTCAAATTACAAATTTGGATTTCGAATCAATGCGTGATGAAAATACATAATTTTTGTTGTTTTTGTGTAAATTATAACAGTACATATCCGTAAATTTCCTTAAACGAAAATTTGTTTTCTTGCAGTAGGCCTATGTGTTCACGTATTTTGAAATATTTTAATAAATTTTAGTAAAATTTAAAACCAAAATGTATGAGTTATTATTTCTGCTACTGTCCGTTCGTGCGTTTGCGTACGTGTTTGTGAGGCAAGTTGAACGGATTTTTGAAAATCTTAGTTGAGTATGACTGCACACTTTTGAGCCAGATAATTGTTTTCAATTTTTTTAACTGTTTTTAAATTGGACCCTTGTACTATTTGGTAAGAATTATGCTTATATCTCCTTTTCTCATCTCTATTATTTGTGTCTTTGTTGTAGTTGCCACGGAATCCTATTCAGACCACTACCAAGGCTGCTTGGACCGAGCATCAGTTGTAGGCAGCGATTGATTCTGTAAGAAATGGGGAAAAAATCCGAGCAGTTGGACGCAAGTACGGTATACATGAAGCAACGTTAAGAAAGACACTTAAGGTAGGTTTAACTGGAGGGCCAAATATGGGAAGGAAAGCAGTGTTTAATAAAACAGGAATCTGAAATCAGCACTCATCTAATACTACTTGCTAAACTCTTTTATGGTGTTACCTTAACTGAGCTCAGGCGGATGGCGTATGAATACGCAGAAAGAAATAACATAAAACATAACTTTAATGAACCAACAAAACTAGCAGGTAAGGATTGGGCGCAAGCTTTTATAAAAAGAAATCCCCAGCTAAGTCTGCGAAAACCTGAAGCAACATCCATCAATAGAATTTTGGGGTTTAACAAGACCGAACTAAATAACTTTTATAACAATTTAAGAACCGTCTTGGATAAATATCAGTTTCTACCGTCACGAATATTTAACGTAGATGAAACGGGAATCTCAACAGTCCAGAAACCCGCCTCGATTGTAGGTCCAAAAGGTCAGAAACAGGTAGGAAGTGCTACCAGCCTGGAGCGAGGTAAAAATATCACACATTGTTTTGCTATGAGTGCTATTGGTGTCTTCATTCCACCCATGTTTATATTTCCTGGTGTACGGGCATCAGCAGGATACAACGTGGGGGACCAGCCGGAAGCATCTATAAAATGTCTGAATCAGGATGGATGAATGAACATTTGTTCTTAGAATGGCTTAAACACTTTGTGGTCAATACTTATTCATCCAAAGAACATCCGACACTTCCTTTAATGGACAATCATTCAAGCCACACTTCCCTTTCCAGTTATAACTTCTGTAGAGAAAATGAAATCGTTGTTGTTTCTTTTCCACCACACACCAGCCATCGATTGCAGCCCCTCGACCTTACGTTTTTCGGACCTCTTATGAATGCTTATAATAGAGAATGTGCACTGTTCTTAAAAAACAATGGTTTCCAAAGAATTAATAAGGAAGATGTCCCTGATTTGTTGAAGGTAGCTTACGAAAAAAGTAGCTGGAGTAAGCAAAGCTGTATCTGTTTTTCAAAAAGCAGGAATCTATCCTTTTAACGATACCATATATGACGATGAAGACTTAGGCCTATGCCTAACACCCGATGCTGAAGAGGCGGCAATGGGAATCATGGTAACGGAGACCAGTGATGGCGGCACATCTTCGGCAAACACTGAGAACAAGTTACTTTCTGATAGGCCTACAGAGAATAATGCGACGGTTAGTGTATCTAATGAATTAGTGTTTAGTTTCCATTTCAGAAATGTCCCCAGTTCCAAAGCCATCAACATCCAAAGGGAGAAAATCGACACACGCTAAACATCACTCAGAAATTCTAACTGCCACGCCCAGAAAAAAAATTTTAGAAGAATTAAAAGTAAGAAAGAAGAAGAAATTAGAAAAAAATAATCTGCTAAGCAAAATAAAACAATACAGTAAAAGTGCAAAAATTCAGTTAAAATCCAATAATAAAAGGAAAGAAAAGATAATGAAGGCCCCTTCCAGCGACGATTAATCGACTGAAGACGAAAGAAACAATAAAGACCTCTGTCAAGACGATGAATTGGACGACGTTTCCATTGATCTAGGCCTAACACTAGCGGAAAAGAATAACACCAACAACACTTGTCTGTTTTGCGGAGAGTTTGGGAAAGACAAGGAACTATGGTATACCTTGTCGGTATACCTTTACGGTGTTCAGGCTGGGTTCATTCAGACTGTAGTGCTGCAGAAACTCCTCATAATTTTGTATGTGATTATTGTCAAGCACAAGATTAATTTTATTTATGTTTTCAGTATGTGAACACTGGCCTGTTACTAGCGTTGGTCGACAGTTTTTTTACATTTCTGTGATGATACTTGTATATTTTTATTGTTCTGTATTAACCTAATTCTTTAAATTATGATTCTGTGTTAAGTTCATATTAACTTTTGCCTAACGTTTACGAAAAAGTTAAAATTTATTTTTTATGACCATTGTTTTATGTATTATTTTCTATTGTTTATTGTTTTTTTAATATTCACTGAGTGACGTAAATATTCAAGCAGATATTCAATAATTTCATTTTTGGTTTTTTAAAGAAATGTTAAATATTTGTAAAATATTTTCGTGTGTTCATTTTTCCAGTATTCATGTCAAAGTAATAACAGTATGTACTAAAACATTCATAATAATACAATTTATTGTAATCTCCTGATAAAAGTGATGTATTTATTTATAATAACCCATTCTCCCATATGAATAGGACTGTGGAGTGACTGCGTCTAATTACCCGACATGGACGGGTAATAGTACGCAGTGAAAGTTTTTGTTAATTCTAATAAACAACAATGACTGAATACAATAAACTGAAAATCGGGTGTATTAAAGGAAACTAAGTATAGCATACATAATACAAAATTGATAACGCTATATGTTGTACGAGCCGAAATATAGCGAACCAAACTTAGATGCATGCAGTCGTCCCTCCTTCCCCTAAAAAAAACAAGTTGGGGTCGATCAGTGAGTCGCAACGGTCTAAGGAAAAGAAGACCAAGCCATTAACCCCTGCACACATACATAGCAACAAGATATAAAGCAAACACAATCGAGTGTATTTGTTCCTCTCAAAGAAACCCTAGCAGGCACGTCCGATTAAAGTACAGTATGCAATAAGCGCTTCCTACGCGATGAACTACTTCTTGGAACAGGTCACGATGTGGGCGTCCGTGAGGAGTGCAAGTGCCTTATTTTATTTACCTCAGACAAGTCAAAGATAGTTTTGATTTCAAAGAGAGAGCAAAAAAAGGACAACTCTACATAATACTAAATAGTATTATTTAATATTGAATTTACATAAATGTTTTACATTAAATAAAACGTTTTAGATTTTGTAAAATGTTATAATACATTTTACATTAAATGTTTTAAGGGAGCAAATTAAATTACAGTAAAAAACTGTAAACTTCTAAGAATGTGATATAGGCGTACTTCTAAAACTTTGACTCAAATTGTACGAGGTTATGGCAGTCATAGTTTGGCTATATAGTAGTCAACACTTTGAGTGCCAACATCTTAATCAATGAATCCGTATCCTGCAACTTTTTTCCCAAAAAGTCTCTGAATGTAAACACTAAAAAAATTCACTAAAATTTATTAATAAAAAAATAACTTCGGCACACTTTTCTATTCAACTTTATTTTGAATATACGATTGGTAATTTTGTTATAATTTTTGGTATTTTGTATTAATATATTTGTAGAACACGTTGTCCTCTGTTGCTCGCGTACAATAACGTAAAAAAAAAAACAAATTTATTTCAATACTAGCTGTTACCCGTGGCTTCGCATGCAAATATCTGACTTTTAATAAATATTTTAATGTAATTTTTATTGTCTATGACTGTATTGCGTTCTGTCAGCTAGTATAACAATTTTGTACTCATTAGTCAAATTCTCTCCAAAGCTGTTTTCAACACTTGTACTATTTTAACTTGTACTAAATTATTACGTTGGTTTGGAGATTTAAAAGTAGCCGTTTATAGATATAGTAGCCTTTGGAGATATTTATAAAGTACCTGTTAAATCAAAAACGCTAACCCTAACTTATATTAAGTGTTACTGTGTTAGAAGCATTGTACAACCTCAACCTTGTATTTCACCAGAGCTTTTATTTATTTCAGCAGTAAACTAAAAACCAAAAAACGTTGTCACCTAACCTCACACATGAAAACAACACGCATTTTCGCTTTCCATTAAGTAATAGGGCAATATTTACAATTAGTACACTTCTTCTTTCCCACATCGTAATATATCGATACAATCGCATATTATATAAAACATCGAAAATGTACTGCAGGAATGTATAAATGTACAGTTCTGATGTCGCTAAGTAGGTTTCGTTTATTCACTTGTTACTATGGTAATTAATTCTGGTATCCATGGTGTTGTTGACATCTTTAGTAGTAGTATTTAATATATTTCATTACTTATTCATTGCTTCATCAGAAATGCGTATAAGCATAAATTTTTATAATCGTTTAAGACAATTACAAAATATATAAACGTATCTGTATACAAAATTACAAAATATATCGATACAATTGCATATTAAAAACTTTAAAAACTGCAGGAACCGATAAAGGTACAGTTCCGATGCCGCAAAATATCATTTGCTTATTTACTTGTTACTATGGTAATTAATTCTGGTCTCCATGGTGTTGTTGACATCTTTATACGCGTCAACAAAAAGGCATAATTAAAGTGGCCTAAATCGTGCAAACGGGGCAAAATATCCAATTCCAAGTTAGACAGTATTCTTTGCCTTGTGTCAAAGGTTACCTGTGCAAAATTTGGTGTAAATCGGTATAACGGTGTGGATTTGTATTCAGTATCCATAAATCCTCAGACTTTGAGTTTTATGTATATATAGAGTATGGTTTTGTTAATCAAAGTTGTTAATACCAGGAGCGACAGATCGATACCAATTGTCAACGTGGTAGTGCGCCAGGGGTATAGCTTATTCTCCACTGTATTATAGATATATATTGACAACATTATACGACAATGGAAGAATGTTGTTAATTCTGGAATTAGATTAACGTCAACCTATAAATGTACAAACACGATGTTGTTTGCGGATGACCAGATAATTTTAAAAGAGACAGCGGATGATCTAGAATTAGCTAACCACTGTTTGAGCTTGTATGTAATGATTATCATTTGACAATATCTTAAATGAAAACAAATGCCATGGGTTTCAAAAGCCAGTGGCCAGTGCGTTTGAAAATAGTGATAAATGGGCAACCTACAGAACAGGCGTTACATTTTAACTTTTCAGGATGTGATGTCAGTTGTGAGACCGATATTGACATCATCAACAAACTTCATAAACACCAACTGATTTGTGACGCTGTGCACCGCACGCTACGTAAAAATGTGACAGCGTTTCTTGGTTGCTGAACTGCGCAGACCCAACGAATGAATTATGCCCACTTGAGTTGTCTTGAGAGGAGTGAAGGGAGATTACGCGATAACAGTTCACTGTCTCACTTTACTCAGTAATTCTCTCTTTGTCACACACATGCTTCCACTGTTCTCGCCAGCCTTGTTGCAGCCGATGTTCACACTACGAAACACTGCACAAGTCTGTTGTGCGCATGTGCGAAAGGACTGAAAATTTTGTTAGCCTCGAAACGAGGTGTTTGTCCACTTGCGCAACTCGAGGTCAGAGTTCAGTTTCTATCTCAGGTTTTTAGCAAAACAACAAGACAGGCAAAGTTGTAATGGCAGCGCCCGTGCTAACCTGACGGTGTGAGACATTGAAAGAAAATACCCAGCGTAAATGAGCCGCTAAAACGAGTGAATGGTTGTTCCCTCCCGGATCAAATTAGAAATGAAGATGCAAGGGCCGAATTGGAGACATACAGTATTAACGATAGGATTTTCCATTGATAGTGCTCATTGCAATGGAAACAGCATGAAGAGATGTTATGCGATGACTGTTTCATAAAACGGGTAATCATTTATAGACTTCAAGGAACCAGAGAGGTACGTAGGGCTAGGAGAAGATGGCAGGACTGACGAAACAAACTGTAAGCCGAGACCCTGATATAAAGAATACGAAGAAAACAAGATTACATTTTTTTTAAGTACGTTTCTACTCTTACTATAGAAAACCAAACCTCAAGGCTCTTTAAAAAACTTCTAAAGTATCTGAAGAGGTTTGTAAACACCCGAATTCAGACTCACGTAAAATTTAGTAAAGTCAACATACTACAAGGTTTGATAAAAAAATTCATGCAGTTGTTGTTTATTTTAAAAATTATCCCTTCTTTCATCGACAGTTATACTGCCACTCAAAGTAGTCTCAGTCGAATGCAACATGATTAATCCAGCCATTTTTCAGTGTTCAAAATATTTGCAAGTTTGGTACAGCCTTTAACTCGCTTAGCGGTTTTAGTTTGGTACAGCCTTTAACTCGCTTAGCGGTTTTAGTTTTGTACAGCCTTTAACTCGCTTAGCGGTTTTAGTTTGGTACAGCCTTTAACTCGCTTAGCGGTTTTAGTTTGGTACAGCCTTTAACTCGCTTAGCGGTTTTAGATTGGTACAGCCTTTAACTCGCTTAGCGGTTTTAGTTTGGTACAGCCTTTAACTCGCTTAGCGGTTTTAGTTTGGTACAGCCTTTAACTCGCTTAGCGGTTTTAGTTTGGTACAGCCTTTAACTCGCTTAGCGGTTTTCGTCTTCACATGTCGCAAAACGTTGTCCTCTTGTAAAAATTATCAATATTGGGAGGAGGAAAGATCCCGTAGGGACATATCTAGTGAATACGGGAGTTGCCGTGTCATCATTATGTCGTTTTCTTTTGTCTAGCCCAGCAAAATCTTAACAGGCAATGACGTGCGTCCAAGCGCATTGTCGAACTGCTATTTTTATAAATTGTTCTTCCGTAAATCTGGTCGTTTTGCAACGAATAGCTTCATACAAATGGCGTAAAATGTCCGAATAGTACTCTTTATTTACCACTGTGCCTAGCTATGAAATTTCGTAGAACACAAAAACATAATCTTCTTCTAATAACCACGATCTTCAACTCATTTACAGCAGTCTTTGAAGTTTGTAAACCGCTTTTTCATGCACACCAGTCTTGCCAGAAGCCTTCTGAACACGTTTATCAGGACAGAGCAGTTTATCTCACAGTTTACACAAAATTTAATCCACGTTCTTCAATCTTGCATTGTAGAATGACACAAAATCGCCTAATACACATAAGGACGACTTACTCAATTAGCTGTAAAATCTAAACTATGCACCAAATAGGGCTAAAATTTTGACTATTGTCATTAACATGTGTACCAACACCACATAAAAACAGTATTTTAATCGAACACTTGTAGGTCGGGAAAATGCAAAATTGCACGAAGTTCTATATCAAACCTCGTATAAGTTTATTACGCATCGTATTTTATTAAAAGCATAGTTTACTGGTGTTAAAAATGTTCACTAGGTGCTGTTTTTTGAATACAGAACGGTCGTTTATAATATAATCGAAAAACAAGTTTTTTCTTAACAACCTACATACTTACCTTAAAACGTCTTTGTGCACTTTAATCCACACCTTAAGTCTTGCCATGGAATCGAAACACCCGTTTTCTATACCAATATGTCGTGGTTTTACAGTGACCTGTCTAATTTTATTTTTCTTGAAAAGCAATCGAACAATACGTGACCACTGTTCGGTCGCGGCTCTGTGACGATGTTCTTTTTCTACCAACAGATGTATTTTGCTTTGGAAAACAAATTCTGAGGAACGTCGCAACTGTTGCAAACACTGATTCAGGTGTAACAACATGGCAAAAATGAAACCATTGGAAGATAGTTGTCTCTGACCGGTATTAACCGATATGGCGCATTGCACAAATAAAATTATTTCATAGAGTAAAGGGTATTTTCCTATAGCAAACGGTGAGGGGAATAGCAATATGTTTGATGCGTATATTATATGGAGAACGAAAAGATACAGGGACAAACAAAGCGGCATACTCGAATACACCAGTGTAAAGTATTTAAAAAATAAATTAAATTTTGCAGATTTCTGTAAAATTGTAGACCTTCCGCTGCCTGTTGTGAAGATATCGTCTTCCGTTAGAATCTTCGTCACTGCGTGGAAACCAACCAGAAGCGATCGAATTCGATCGCGTCGTACCAAACAGTACAGGCTGTCACACAGAACAAACAGGTAGCCAGAAGTGAGTCCAATTATGATGGGGTCAGACGCAACATAGATAACATAGTAAATATTGCCCAAAATAAAACATGGCAGAATTAGCGGTAACAGAAGGGAATACAGAAAATACAATCTTTGGCGCTTTTCTGAACCGCCCGGCCAATCGTAAAACCTAAAATATCCTGACAAAAGGCTTGTTTTGGAAACGGCTGAGTACAGATCGTCAAATTCACTCATTTGTTTTTAAATTCTTTATCAAATTTTCTAACAATACGATATAAAAAATCTCCACTATAAAAAACAAAGGTAATGGCAGTTTGAGGCAAGGAGCCAATAAGAACAAAAATAATGATCAGTAATCAAATTCTGGAACAAGTGAGCCACTTTAATTATTTGGAAAATGATATTGGCTGTATAGGAATTATGATACTGATGTTAAGTCGGGTAAGTTCTAGATGATCTGTGGAACAATCAAGCGTATTTTTATAAACAAGGTAGGTCGAGATACGAAATTGAAGTTCTAGAAAGTTATGGCAGTCCCTGTACTGTCGGGTGTAAATCATGAACTACAACCAAGACACAAGACAGTGAAATACAGGCCTCGGAAGTGGCGTTTTTAAGAGGTGTTAAAAGGTGTTCTCAACTTGACCGTATAAAGAATGAGGCTATAAGAGAAGATTAACAAGTTATTAAGTTCAATGAAAAATTAAAAGATTACAAACAACGGTGGAAAGAACGCTTAGAAAGAATGTCAGATCCCAGACTGCCCAAACAAGTCTGGAAATACAAACCTATAGGACACAGGTGTGTGGGTAGACCCAGTAAGAGATGGCTGGAGGATCTTTGAAGGCGGAACAAGCAACACCTTGCCTATGGCGTGTTGTGAAGATGATGATGATGATGATGATGATGATGATGTTTCCAAATTAACATCGGTGGCAGAATACACAAATCTAATAGTTCGTGTAGCAAAGAATCGCATCTTTCGTGTTGATCTGCGGCCTCATCTAAGTTTACCAAAACAGTGTATATTATGATTCAACTTAAACCACCACAGTTGGTTTCACCACTGCTCTGCCACCACATTTAACAGTACAACTAATTATTGTTACCCAGTACTCAATAATGAAGGTTAACAAAATTGTGTCTCCTCTATTTAAGGTAATTAACACTAATAGCAAGTACGTCAACTCTTCATTATAATGTTTTGTCACCATAGTTACTCTACTATATTATTTGTTCGTTTTATTTAATTCATGACAATAGCACATAAAATATTGCCGTGGTCATACAAATAATAGACACGCAACCACTGCTAAACAAATCGAATAGAAAACCAATGAGAATTATAAAAAGTTTCATTACATTTTTCAAGCTTTTCAGTCTTTCATCGATCCTCAACATTCGGTGTATCATCAGTGAACACTTTTAAAGATCGTCTGTCCAGTAGTTTATAAGTTTTAACAAGATCCATTGTCCTTGATGGACTCATTCTTAAGACACGTCCGTTCTACTTTTTTTTTCATAGTTTATGTCATAAAAAGACATTAGGCCTATTAGGTCGCATTACAAAGATTTGTCTTAATACAGTTGTAAGAACAAATCTCACGTTTTCGTTGAATCGGAAACTAAGATTTTAAGTTACGTAACCAATGACATTTGAGAGGTTAAAGTTAATATTTTGTGTAACTGGCAGAGTCTTTCTCCTGTTTTATTTAATATCTTATAAAGACGGTGTGGCATAAGAAAATGGAAATTGGACGCCCCCAAAGGATTATACTTGGGGAAAGAATTTTATTTAAATATTGAAGAATCAGTTACACAAAATATTAACTTTAACCTCTCAAATGTCATTGGTTACACTTAACTTAAAATCTTAGTTTCCGATTGAACGAAAACGTGAGATTTGTTCTTACAACTGTATTAAGACAAATCTTTGTAATGCGTGCAAAAGTGATATGAATAAAACGCTGATGTAGGGCGTAAAATTTAGTTCAAATTTAGTTAGTCTAGTTTAAAATAATTTTAAACTGTAAGTCATCGAATTAATTATTTCTATTTTGAATGAATTAAAACGATTTTATACTCTGTTAGCTTCGTGTTATGCACAAAGGCCGAATAATTCTGAAATACTGGTTTTATTTTAAACGTGCACAAAAATTACTAAGCAAACAACAAGAAACAGAAAACATCTGTAATTTACAGTGTAATCCTCACAATTTAATTACACGTTTGTAAGATGTATATATGTACCTCAGTACGTTCAGCGCAAGAACATTCAAGTTACTTACTGCCAAAAGAAAAAATCTCGTTTAGCAGACGTAGCAGCTCTCAGATTAAGCTATTTAATAACGCTCTCTCTACGTCTGACCCTGTTTCTTAGAACAGGTCAAAACGTGGGAGTCCCAGTGTAAGTGCATAATATTATTAATTTGAGACGAGTCAAAGTTATTTTTAATTTCAAACGGACATTAAAACGGTGAAACCTTATCTAATTATTAAAAGTAATATTTAATGCTACGTTTATTTAATGTTACAAAAATAACAAATTATTTCATACGTTTCGTATTGAACGTTATAAAAAGCAATTTAAATCCGAGTTTTTACATTATTTTATGAGGTTTTATAGTCGTGGTAATACATTAATATGGCTTTTCGTTGTATTTATGGACGCTGTTATCAAGGAGAGTCGACAAAAAAGTAGGAAGTTTAAGGTAGGCAACTGGAGGCTGCAAACAGTGTATTTGCCGACGTAACTGTTCTGATTGGCAGCACAGAACAGAATCTGCAGCATAACATAAATGTTGAGAGGAAACGATGAGTAGAAAGTATATGATTATTAGCCACACCAAGACAAAAACAGTGATAATTAGTAGGTAAGCAAGTCAACACAGAATAGTAATCAACAAAAAGGAAATTGAACAAGTGGCGACATTCCAATATTTAGGTGTCGTTTTCAGTGAGGATGACAGAACTGAGTCAGAGTTAGACATGAGGATCTCAGCTGCACGCAAGCTTTACGGTGCTATCGACAGGAGGCTTCTGGGAAAAAGCAAAGTGTTACAGAAAAACAAACTGGCAGTATACAAATCTGTATATTCCAACTTTGTCCTGTTTACTTGCTGAACTGCAACTTGTTATGTTCCGGACGAGGCCTTTCAGTGTTTCCACCATTTACAAGTCTAAACCACGTCTTTTTTCTAAGATTTATGAGGGGAGGCCCCAAAAATAAACCGAATCGTTGAATAGCGGGCGCGCCCTTTGTAGTACCGGTTCTCGCCGCTAGGCGCTTGTTGCCGGGACCTTACTCCGTCAGTCTGCCAGCTGGCATCGGCGAGTCAGGTTGTGCTGTATGGGGAAATTTGTTCTCAAGCTCTTACAGTTTGTCGATTTTTTGCAACGACCGTCTTAAAGGAACAACGTGCGTCTGTGAAATTTTGGTATCTGTTAGTGAAAACGACAGCGGAAACATTCGTAATGCTTAAGACTGACGGAGCTATGGGGAAAACACAAGATTACGAGCAGTTTTCTTGATTCAAAAATTGTGAAATGTCAATTGAAGACCTGTTCGTTCTGGGCAACCCTCGATGAGCAAACCGAAAAAAAAACGCTGTGCGGATTCGTGAATTTATTATGGAACATCGTCGTAGAACAACTGATGAACTTTCCGATTTGACTGAAGTGCCTTGGAATTCCTGTCAACGCATCTTAAGCGAAGAATTAAAAATGCATCGAGTTGCAGCAAAATTTGTGCCTCGCGGACTCACCTAGTCTATGACCAAAAACAGTCTCGATTCAATGTGTGCCGTGAAGTGAAATAACAGTTTAAAATGTCGTTGGTTCTGTTCAAAAATAATTACTGGGGATGAAAACAAGTATTTATTAATTGTATTAAAAAGTGTTAATCATATTTCAAGACCTATGTTTTGTGCAGCTATATCTAACCAAGTATAAGTTTCTTTCAAACCACTGTTTCTTAAAATTGCTACATCATTCTCATAAGCCTAATATTGGTAGTTTATACTGGAAACTGCCCCACCTTCATCATGTCTTATAGCTTGTCGTAGAGCTTTTGTAAGTATATATTTACTAACAGACGACTAACGCATTCGGATTTTGTTTTCTAGGCTATTGTTATGCACATGTTCTTTGAATCGTCTTTCAAACGGTCTACCACTTTTGCCGAAATATTTTTTCAATATTTACACCTCTCCATGTATTTTGTACGTATACTTGTAAATTAAAAATCAATAAGTTTTCTTCAGGCGCTAATGTCGTTAATTACGACAGTGCTGATAGCAGTTTATCATAGAGCGATCCATTAATGTGACATATTGTAACTTAATGACGCTACGTGTTACAATACCTAAATACAGGACAACCAGTCCGCTACATCGGTCGTAATACAACTAGCTTTGAAATCTAAAAACATTTTCTTCCTTACATGCTTTTTTACAGCCATTTGTTTTGTCTCAATTCTTAAGCTATCTTTGCTCCGGTTTCCATTTGTAAGTAATTCATGTAATCCAGTTTTCAGGATATTTAAATAAACATTACTTCGGGCTTCCATTCTATTTACCAATTCTATCCAATATAACCTATATTCTTCAATTCTTTCGCTTGCGTAGAATATATCTAATTTTGTTTACATGTCATGGTTTTTGATCCTGTCGGTTTAAAAACAGCATTTCCAATTACGGTAGTCTCGTCTTCAGCAGTTTGTGTTCTCACTTAAAACCAACAACTTTGAGCAATAAAGGCGGTTAGTAAAGCCGGAACGTCATAGAACTTTATTTATATTTTTTACGTAGCTCCTTTTTCATAGCTCTAACGCTTCTTCTTTTTCTCAGTACAGAGATCAATTACCTGGTATATCTTCACTCCCAAAGGCAGTCTCTAAATCATTACAGATTTTTGTCCTCTTTTATTTTTTTCATATACTCCTATCTGGGCTTTCCCCTTCTAGTAAGCCAGATTGGAGTAAATTCCTATTGACCACAGCCGTCAACCACTTTGAATAGCCTAATAGGTGATCAATTATACTTTTTATCTTTTCCTCAAAGTCTTTAAAGAAAGCTCTATATCTAGTTTAAATTATAGAATGAATGATTTTCATATTCTGTATTTAAATTTAGCAAAAATAAGTACTTTGTCAGGTATGTTTAGGTTCCAAGGCTGGTCAGACGTTTCGCAGAGGTACAAAAAACTGTTTGCCGTATATTCGGTCCTGCCTCTCCTACCAATGTTATATTTAATAGAAGCAAACATCCGCTCCACCTTCACCGCTGACACGTTTAACCCAAGACTAATCGGCGCCACTTCAGGCTTTTTACTTGTTGTGTTGAACAGCGTTTACCTCACGGTGCGACGCAACAGCGTCCAATCGTTGCTTGACGATTTTCGTGCGGTAACGAAGTTTCTGACGGAAGACGATGTGTTGAACACGAGAAGCGAACGTATAATTTTCAAAAATTCCGCCAAACTCAATACGTTTTTCAAATACTTGATGCTGTTTTACATAAGCTTACCGGCGTCTTTGTTTTTTGAGGTCTACGTTAAACGTATAATTTCCAAATCAACTGTAACGCTTTTCCCCGTTCCGTGTGATTCTCGGTCTTGTCCCGTTTTTTACGAAATAACTCTGCTCGTGCAGTACGCAGTATGTCTTGTTTCCAGCCTAAGACTGATCGCCGCCATGGGATTTATTTTTGCGATGCTTTATCATTCGAATTTGTGTTTGAAACAATTGAAATTAACCTCAAAATGTATCTTCTTGAACGACAATAGAAAGAAACGTCGTTGTTGTAAACGCATTGTTACGATCAAACAATGGTTGCGTATTGGACGTCTGTATAACACGAATGGCGTCAGTGTTAAACGTCATTGTTGCAATCACGTGGCACGGTTTAAAGTCTGGATAAAAGCACACAGAAACGTTCTACGGTAAGTATATATTTTGGTCGTCTTTTATTATTACAAGGATTAGTAAAATAAATAGTTAGATGGTGCTAGTTACATTTTTTACCGTAATGCACAAAAAACGACAAATAATTAGACCTAGTGTTAAGTTCATGATACATAGATATCTATAGATCTATGCCCAATGCTTTCGAAAATAAACATAACAGCCATAAATGTGTAAACACGTTTTCAACATTAGCTTACAAACGTTTTGAAGGCTGTCCAAAACTTGCGGAGAGTGTTGGAGAAATTAATTTTGACGTTTTATTAATGCTTCTAAAATGATATTTTAAATACAATTTCTGATAACGTGCTTATTGTTCTTCATGACGAGATTATTAAAATTGTTTTAAAACTTTTGACTTTCAGTTTTTTCACGCGATGCTTATAAAATTAAAAAATGTTTAGAATGAGCACTACATTTGGATTTCAGTTAGAGTTCTCTTTAGTCTGATAATTCGCTTAGATTTATGTTATTTTTCAAAAGTTTTATCTAACTTTTGTATACTAAAGACATAAAATTTTGAAATTGCTAAACTATGTGAAATTTTAGTTTAAAAAAATTCTTCAAAATTACACTGCTAGATGATTTATTTGGTTTTTCTCAACTTTGCCCCCTTACTTTTTATCTCCCGCCTATCAGCAATCTCAAAACAATAGGTATACATAGAATAAGTTCAATTTAAATTTTTTTTAAATTGGTTTATTTTCTTCTTCTAAAAGAGACCAGGCGAATTGATTGTTCCAGTCTCAAATTAATACATTCACTTCATCGAGGTTTTCCTGACACTTCGTTGTCCAATAGGGATGTATTACCAAATTTCCTTACGCAACCTAGCATCCTATCCAGATGAACAATCCATCTCTACTTGTTTTCTACAATACAATGTTGGATATTAAAAATGTTCAACTCTTTAGAAAACTCTTCATTGTAGAGCCTGTCTCTTCGTGTGCAGCCTTTAACACATCGCAAGAATTTCATCTCCGATGCATATATTCTAATCAGATGATTTTTGTTGCCGAAACCCAAGTTTCAGGCCGAAATACAACTCATTTAATAAAGGTAATTAACAGTTTATATAGTGGAACGCAGATACGGATAAAAACAGATTGTCGGAGCCCATTGGAATAACCCAAGGGGTTTGGCAGGGTCTTTCTCCTGTTTTATTTAATATCTTATATAGACGGTGTGCCATAAGAAAATGGAAATTGGACGCCCCCAAAGGATTATACTTGGGGAAAGAATTTTATTTAAATATTTTAATATAGACAATCTTGTGATCATCCAAGATAATGAAAATTGGCTCCCAAAGTCGTTGTTTTATCTTACTGACATTTTGGCAGATTACAATCAAACCATTTCCTTATCCAAAACAAAAGTTATGGCTTTTTCTTTGGCAAATCGTATTAGAACAAAGATTGTCATACAGGACTTGCCAATAGAACAGGTGCCAGATTTCATGTATCTAGGGTGTAGCATCACATAAGAAGATGATAAGAAGGTTGAAAGCAAAATTAGTCACTTCCAGTCGCTTTGTGGCTGTATCATTAAACATTTCAAGAAGAAAACAAGGAAAAATACGTAATTGAAATATAATGTAATACCCGTACCTCAACTACCGTATGGTAGTGAGGCTTGGACTAGAGAGCCAAAGAAATATCTAAAATACAAGGAGCGGAAATGAGGTTCTTAAGGGCTGTAAGAGTTGTACCAGGAGAGATCTTATCAGAAATGATCATATTAGAATGAAGCTAGGCATAGCTGAAAGCTTAAATGAGGAAATCTCCCTGTACAAAACGGAGTAGCGGTTACCCCGTAAGCGATGGTTGGATGACTTCCATTGAGACTGGAACAGGCTACTAGCTTAACCCGTAAAGGATGACTACGACGACGACGACCCAAGATTCAGAACCACACAACAACACTAGCACAGCCATTACCTTATAAAATTTTAGTCCAGACTCTTAACTTGTTCTTCACGATAACACTCAAAGAATTGTGCTACACGTTAATTGAAACTTGGCCAACTTGTCATCAACATGATAAGTGATGTCACAGCCAAGATAGCGGAAATGTGACACCTGATCTATACTCAATAACTCGGTTGATGCGTTGAGAATTTATAGTGAGACACTCCCCCCCCCAAAAAAAAAACTGATAGACTGTCTACCAAACGCCAAACGGTAGACTTAAAAGTGACAACTGGCGCCGGTCGTTAACATTTTTCATTTTTATAGGTTTGCAAGTGACGTCAGTTGTGTGTGTGGACCGCTGCTTGGAACTTTGCTGCTTTCGTCTTTCGGTATTGGGATATTTTATATATTCTCAGCTACAATGGTAAGTATATTGTGATAAAGCATTAAATATTAGCTTAGTTAAAATATTACATAAATATGTATTTGTATTCTCCTTAGTTAATATTGCTCGATACATATACAGACACTTCTTGTACAAAGTGGGCCATAATCTGCTAGACAAAAATTCATGTGTTGATAACTTCTAGAAACAAAATGTTTCGTCTGATTTGTGTCATTAATGAAATACACACATTAATTTTGCAAAGTTTAACGAAATATGGATGGCAATAGTAATAATATTTAAGCTTCTTCTTCTTCTTCTTCTTCTTCTTCTTCTTCTTCTTCTCTTCAAAGGTTACAAAACCCTGTTCTGGCCCCCATCTCATTCTCGGACGACCCACGTCTCTTCTACCAATGGCTTTATAGTTCAGTGCCGCTTTCAGCAATCGATGCTCTCTCATCCTTTGCAGATGATCCCACCATTGTCTTCTGTAAATGGAAATAATTTCATTTACCTTCTTTACTTCAAGTTATGCTATGATATCCTCATTCCTTATTCTATCTTTCGATGTATAATTTAAAATATTTTGAATAAACTGCATTTCAGCACTCTGAATCTTGCCGCATTCCTTTTTTGTCATGACGCACGCCTTACATACGTCAACGTGGGTATTGAAATTGTCTTAATCCCTGTTTAATCCTTTTACTGTGTCTTGTTTTATTTCTAAGATTTCTACGAATCAAATCACAAATATTTCTAAATTTATTTATCTTCTCTTTTATATCATATTCAGCTTCATAGCTTATTGCACAGCCGAGATATTTGAAGCGGCTCACGTGTTCTAAAGTGTTGTTGTTTACAGTTATCTTAGATTCACTGGATATTTACCTTTAAAGACCAATATTTAATGGAATTATTAATAACATTACGTTTATTGGCCTACTCTTAGCACCTTATCATTTATGAAAAATTGGTTCTTTCCGTTTAATTTATCAAAAACCTGTCGTTATTCCCTTTTTTTACTTACCAGTTTTAATATTAAAGCTTAAGCTTGTCCAACACTCCCAAACGTGACAGACAATAAATGCCACTTATTTAATACAAGTATCGCACTAAATAATACAAGCAATTACACAGACGTCCGCACACAGTGATTCACTGCAATCACTTTACACCAAACGCACTTTGAATCACGGTAATTAACTCACTAATAACACGTTTTTATCACTTGCAATAAACAATACCGGCTGGCTGATCTCTAGCCACTTGTATTTATACGCCTCCGAAGTACGAGACGTTGCCTATCTGCCGCTTTCTGTGTTTATACTCGCGTAGCTGAAAGCGCTGGAAAATGCTGTAAGCTTCTACTAAGTCATTGCCGACCTTGTACACACCCTTAGAATACGGTTACATGAGCGTTTTTTTCGGTCGTGCACGCGCGTGGAGTTCTTACAAACGCACAGTGGCCACACGTGCACGGACCGGAAGTGTAGTCACGCAGCGGTTTATAATCGGACTAAAATGGCCAAAGATATATCTTGAATACAACCTCAGCAGAAATGAGATTATTGAGGGCTGTAAAGAGTTGTACCAGGAGAGATCTTATCAGAAATGACCATACAATCCGTCACAGTAACAATGTGGCAATACAATCGGTCACAATACAATTCCAAAACAGTGTGCGTTGGGGCGTCTTGGACGCGCATCCCTACAGCTCTGGCTATAAAAGTTAAATGTGTATATAAAGGTTAAAACGGAACTGCACAGAAAAGTCCGTCTTTAAAGAAAACATTGTTTATCAATAGTAAATAAATCTTTATTATGAAAATTTTTTACATTACATATTTTTTTTATAATAAAAATGTCAAAAACACCATGGAAACCACAATTAATTACCATATTAACAAGTATATAAATAAATGCTATTTTAGCGGCGTCTTTAAACAGTCCGTGTGACCACCCTCGTGCGTGTTAAAAACGGACTAACAAACGCAGCAGGTTGCGTTTCGATGCGGGAGACCTTGAAAACGCAGCAGAGTTGACGACACGTGCGTTTTTTCCACGTGCGTGTGACCAATTTTATTGCCGCCTGTGTGTTAAATTCAATGCATTTCCCAACCGAACGTAAACGGCAGAGAAAAAAACGCTCGTGTAACTGTACCTTTAAGACCGAATGACGTTACGTCACGTAGGATGCCTATTTCGTGGGCGTAAAATGTTGTTTTAAAATGTTTCACCGTCGAGCTGATGAGATACCAATCTCAATCAATCGTGATCTGAGTTTTCCTAGCTACTCTGAAAAAGCGTTTCACTATTTTTATATCCTTCTGGAATTTTAAGTGAATCCTGCCCTATCCAGTTCCCTCACGTCGCTGAGGTTCCGCATATGCCAATCAGTCTCGACGCAGCCAGTTCCGGTGCTTCAACCAATCTATTTTCTTGTTCATCTGTTTTTACTCATCAATTCTTTGTACAACTTTCTCATCATCATAACAACACGGCTTAGGCAAGGTGCTGCCTGTTCCGCTTTCAAAGATCCTCCAGTCCTTTCTTGCTGGTTCTACCCACTTAGCTGTGTCCTATAGCTTTGTATTTCTACACTTATTTGGCCAGTCTGGAATTTTACATTCTTTCTAAGCGTTCTTTCCACCGTTCTTGGTAATCTGTTAATTTTTCATTGAAGTTGAAAACTTGTAATTCTTTTCTTATGGCTTCATTTCTTATACACTCAAGTTCAGAACACCTTTTTACTCCTGTTAAGAACGCCATTTGCGAGGCTTGTATTTTACTGTCTTGTCTTTTGGTTGTTGCATAGCTCACACCCATTTGACAGTATAGGGACTGTCATAACTTTGTAAAACTCTAATTTTGTATCGCGACGTACCTTGTTTCTAAAAATACCTTGATTGTTCAACAGATCGTCTGAAACGTAACATCAAAATCATAATTTCTATCATAGCCAATATCAATATCATTACAGTAGCATTTTCTCCTTTCTTACTTTTATCCTCTGTGTTTATTTTGTCATTTGTATTCGGTTGAGGAGACTGGGGAACCCAAGAAGAGATGGTCCGACCAGTATGGAATCAGAACAGACCAAACGGTCTAAACCGTGACAAAGAAGAAGAAGAAGAAGAAGAAGAAGAAGAAGAAGAAGAAGAAGAAGAAGAAGAAGAAGAAGAAGAAGAAGGAGAAGAAGAAGAAGAAGAAGAAGGAGGAGGAGGAGGAGGAGGAGGAGGAGGAGGAGGAGGAGGAGGAGGAGGAGGAGGAAGAGGAGGAGGAGGAGGAGCAGGAGGAGCAGGAGAAGGACAAGGAGAAGGAGAAGAAGAAGGAGAAGGAGAAGGAGAGGGAGAGGGAGAGGGAGAGGGAGAGGAAGAGGAAGAAGAAGTATATTTTGTGTATTTTATATCCGTTAATACTCATTAATAATTTTTGTATATGAGAACTGTGTTTTAGTAAAAACTAAAAGTTATTTAATTTCAGGAACAAATTGATGTTACGATGAAAATGGGACTGACCGGATTCTGGTCTATGTTCATGGGCGCCTTGTTTGCGCTATGTTACTATGGAACACAGTTGACTTACGAGGTAATGGATGTGTGTTTTGTATTATCATAATTTTACTGTGTGTTATGAATTTACCCCGTTAATGTGATCTTTGAACCTAGCGGTTTTGTTGTGTTTGTTGCGTGAATCGTGCTTCCCGGTTCTGCTCAGTACAAAAAGGTAGAAAGGGTAGAAAGGTTTCTTTTCTATTTCATGAGACTTTATGATGTTGTTTTACTATTATTTTCTATCATTCTTCATCGTTTCTCGTCATCGTCCAAGTTTCACTTACAAACAAGTTAGAGTACAAACAAGTGAAATGAAATTCTTGAGAAAAATCCAAAGGTTGCACCCTTAGAGACCAGATACAAAATGAAGATAGAAGTACCGAGTAAATATATATTTTACGGCCAGCAGAATAAGGAAAAAGCAAATAAAATGTAGGTAGCATATTGAGATAATGGAAGATATGACATTACCTAAACAAGTAATAAGGAAGACGAGATGTAGGTAGATCAAGAAAGCCTATCAAACAGTCTAGAACATTCCCCACACCCCCCCGTCCAGTGTGGCAGTGTTGCCTCAGTCAAGGCTGCGCACAAGTAGGTTCTAGTGTGTTCAAGAACACTTGAGATACACATTAAGCCGGCGTGCAGTAAGAAGGGAAAGCTATACTGGACCTCTTCGTGACCTATAAAAGCAAGAGCGTCTGGCGTTGTCAAGTCAGTTACGTGAGTAATTTTCCTTAGCGCGGATCGAGTTTTTCTCGAAGTATTGTGTAAAGTGTTATCGTGTTATAAATTGTGTGGAACTTTATTATTTGACATTTGTATTACGTGTGGACAAATCTAACTGGAATTATACGAGTTAATTACAAATTATTAATTGTGATAATTAAAACTGGTTATTAGTGATTTTATTGTTGCCATGTATTTTGTTTTCCACTGTACCATACGACGATCAGGGAGACCGTTGTAAAAATATGGCTTCAGTGAAGGCGAACAGGCTGTAAGCCTATATCTTGACTTGGAGAAGAAGAAGAAAAAGAAGAAGAAGAAGATTATTTTATATAATAAAGTTGTGTCATGTCGGATCTAAAGTTATTAGCATTTAGGTTGATGAGCTAATAGGGTTGCAAGCGGTTACCGGCAATGTTTTAAATAGAGTTGTGCAACAGAGTAATTTCTGTTTTAACTTTATGGTTTATTGTTGCTTCTAAAATATTTATTTTTCAACGTCGTCCGCTTACTGTTGCAAATTGTGTTATGTAGTTACATTTAAATTATTATAAAAAATTCTTGCCACACCTGACGATAACATGAGATTATTAGTTAAGAAATGTTGTGTATTTACAATTCTAACGATGGTAATAATCTATGGAAATCCTTCAGTAAGTTTTTTTTTTGTTCTTTCTGTAATATATTTTTGAGTTACAAATTAATATACTACAATATGCATTTTGGTTTTGAATGACTCGAGTTAATCTTTTTCACATTAACCTCGGTCAGTTAGAATTGTTTTATTTATGTACTTACAAACACCGACGTTTGCTTGTTGCGAATTCAGCTACTCTACCTTTTACATTGAAAGATACCTCTTCCCCAACCTGTAGAGGTTTAGAAACCACATACAGGTCTCTTGCCCATTCTGTTAGAGACCACAGTACTGTGGTTATCAGCCTTAACCTACAGTACTGTGGTCTGGTAACCAGAATCATAAAGCTGATAACCACAGTGTTAAGTCTGATAACCACAGTGATGTGGTCTCTAACGTCTCTAGGTTATCAGCCTTAACCTACAGTACTGTGGTCTCATAATCACAGTCTTAAGGCTGATGACCACAATACTGTGGTCTCTAACGTATACCATTGTATGTTAGTACAGCTCGACTTTTTGCACTGATGATGGCAGCCGATGGATCTATCGAAACGACTGTTCATGAAAGAAACAATGGACCACTGCCAAACAGCCCCAGAATGTATTTTAGTAACAATGCTTAGTTCAATTGGTTTTTAAGTACGCTTTTTATACGTGCCGATATTGTCACCAAGTGTCAATCTATTACAATAATTGTATCTACTGATTTAAACTTTATATTTTGCCGACCATGACTTTGTTTTCTTCAAACAATAAACTAATAATGTGAAGCTTCCTCAACTAGCCTCAAGCATTGAACATTGCGTATGGCTACGCTAAGGAAATATACAGTACCGCATCGCTGAGTGCCTACCTGAATCTTGGCAAAGTTGTTTCAGACGTTTACAGATCATTCTACGAGGCAGAATCACGTAACGCCCCTTCCAAAAGTTACTCGACTAGCCTACAGGCTTCGAGGCTCGCTATCTTACTGCAGTGCAAAGCGGCGGAAGTATCATCATCATTCGCAAGGATTAACCAAGGATGGTTTGTACCGGTCTCAAACAGGCAAAGTCTAGAGCTGGTAACTCAGCGCTTCCTCGGACGTCCCACACCTCTCCATACTCTTCGATCCACAGGACCTCCCTCGGAGGTCTACGCCTTGTCCTCCACTTTCTGGCGGCGGCAGGGAAACACTACCCCACCAGGCCAATTGAAACGCAGGTCGCTGTATCCCCCCTCTAACTCGGCCTAACTGAGGACTCCAACGACTCAACGATGGACATCATGGACTGGCGTGAAAGGTCCGACACAGCTACTGACCAGGAAATGCGCACCCTGGTTCCGTTCGCAATGCAGGTGCCCCCTGCGCTCGAAAGCAGTGTGTATCTGGGTGGGGGCTTGAACTCACGGGACGGCATCCGCAATCGGCGGTAGGTAACTCCAGGCGGGATCAGGGGATCGATCTACCCAAAGCTATTCAATATTTCAGCGAAATTCCACAATCGCTTAATGGAGATCTGTTTATCCAATTCAGTGTGTTAAAATAAGTCTTATTAATAACTGTAAAAATAAAAGGATTGACAACATTGGTGAACTAATAAAAACTATGTAAGTTTGGGTTTCCTTAACAAAGACAATCATTCAACATTTGGAAAATGTAACGTTAGTTTAAACCCTAATGTACATTTTATAGGAACTTTTTTTGTGACGTCTCCCTTGTTAAGATATCACAAATGTCGGGAACCAGTTCAATTTGTTACATGTTGATGGAACTAGCTGCCGTTGTTAGTAAACCTTAATCACTAACAAATTATAACACTTTATTATTCAGGAATTAAGCAAGGATTGTATAAATTTATTCACTCGTTGGGTGTTAGCAGAAACATCTCTTTATTAACATATATATCTCTCATACTTTACTTTACTTTTAAAACTCAGATTCTAAAATTTTCTGCATTAAATATTTTGAAAATTTACTTTTTTATTTCTTTTATATCAAAAGCATTCAGCTGTATATTGTTTTTAGTACCTCGGATCCGGGACTCAACTTAGTTATGTTTTTATTACAACTTCAACCAAATTATTAGAAGAATAATTTTGGTTGTAAATTTTAAAATTAATATAAATCTAAACATCGTAATGTCATTACTACTTCATTATAGTGATTACAAAAATATATATATTAAACTTTAAATTATCAAAAGTTCTTTACTGTTCTTTTGTTACTGGTCTTGTTGTTTTACAATGAATTTGTGTTACAAATATTATGTTTTGATAACACCTGAATACAACATGTTTATGCTGTGAGGTCCATGATGGTCATCTTCAGTCCTCTTCTAGGGTGTGATCCACGGTTGCTCTTGAAGTTCCATGAGGTTGATTGTTTCTGGTAGTCTCTTCCTAGACGATTAGATTTTGGTTCTAGAAGTTCATCCGGTTGCTGTTTGTGTTATCTTCTTTCGGAGTCGGTAGTTTACATTTTACTTTTAGTTACAGTTTTTATTTTATCAGCACTAAACTCTGGTAATTAACATTTCTCACCATTTACAGCTTGCTAAGAGATGTGTCGGCTAAGTTTCCTTTTTTATTCTATACATGTTTCCTCACGCACTACATTATAATTTTGTTTTTATTATTATTATTATACTACATAGGTCAATTCGGACTCATTATAAACGTGATTAAATATTGTTTAATGGTATACACCTACGTGTATGTTCACAACACAGCAGCTACATCCTTACATCTCGGTGTCTATCGGGCGAATGAGTGCAATGTTTAGCGGCAAGGGGTCAGTAGCTGGCGCGGTTTTACGCACTGAGAAAATAGTTCGTTCTTTTAAGTTATATTAATTATTTACTAATTAAGTCGTAATACATTATTTTACCTTTTGGTTACGAATTATGAATTTCTTTAATTATTTTGTACATATTTTATTTAATTAAAGTAATTATTATTATTAGCTAAATAACACCGTTCTTAACGTGTTGGTACGGGACAATTTGCACGTTGTTGCATGAATCTAGGCATAGGTAAGGGGTGGATAATACTCTTACTTATATTGAAAGCAATTTTTTTATTTGTGCGATTTAAATTTTTTTTTAAATCGTCACACTTTTTATAGAATTATATGAGAATAATCCCGAAACGCTTATTTGTCATCATCATCATCTGCAAGGGTTAAACCAAGGATGGTTTGTTCCGGTCTCAAACAGGCAAAGTCTAGAGCTTCCTCGGACGTCACACACCTCTCCATCCGTCCCTTCGGCTTGTAGTTCCATAGTTGCTTGGGGATGCGGCAGTCATCCATTCAGCAAAGATGTTCCCACCAATTCAGCCGATACTGGGCAAGCCTGTCGAGTATACTCATAATATTTAATTCCTGCCGTATATCTGTATTTCTTCTATGATAATGGAGAGTATACTCTGCTTTAAGAAATTGTCTCAAATTAGGACTGGCCGGGCGGCGGAGGTATAAATACCGGATTTCGAAGCAGCCCGGTTCAGTTATACCGGGCGATTTTAGAAGTGCGATTCGGAGTTATTTTTAAGTTTTACTGGTGTGATCATTGTGTTAACTAGGGCAAAACTGTAAAAAGGTGACATTTATTGTTATTTATTATTCCGGCTGTACAATGTTTACACATTTTTCGGAACCAAAGATTACAGAATTGATTGAATTCTCATCTTCCACTGTTCCTTGTCCATCCAAAGATCTTCAATTTCTCGTTCCCTCAATATAGTCTGAATTTCTTCTATCCAGGTGATAGGTGGTATTCCTCTTTTTCTTCTTCCTGGTGGGGTCCATTCCATAACTCTCCTTGGCAATCTTTCCTGGGCCATTCTTTTCCTGTGTCCATATCATTACAATTTTTTTGTTTGGATAAAATCAACAATAGAATTTTTCGTAATCATTCTGTGACATTTATTGTACATGTTGTATAAATGTAACCTTAGTTACTGAATAAGAGCGACTTTTGATGATTTGTAACTGCTGTTATAATTAAAAATTGTAATTAGTACCTTCCTTTGTGTCACTTACTCTGTTTCTACTGAACAACACTACGATCCATGGTAACAGTATTTTTCCATTACATTCAACAATACAATCATTTACTTTTGGTACACTTATTGAAAATGTATTGCAAAGTACAGTAATTTAGAAAACATCATTGTGTTTTACTGTTACGTGTCTTATATATAAACGTGGTATTTACGGATTTGTTTTGTTTTTATTATTACAGAGTAGCAGTCTATTGGACGACGTGTACGACAAAATATGCATTTGCGGCTGTGCAGAGATACAACAGTGTGCGCTGATCTTGAGCCAGAGAGTCAACAAGCCGGTGCGAATCTCAGTGTTTGGATCCGAGTACTTTGACCTGTCTGTGGACACTTTCCTTTGGGTAAGCATCCATTACAGCGCTCAGGCTTAGCTGGCCGTGAATACCGACAAAAGTGGTTTTATTACGTTTCGTAACCAAATGCATGATGTCTTTTATAGTGTTTCTTCTGTTCATAAAAACTTTTTAAGTTTCAAGTTTTCATCATATTATTTTTTATTGGGAATCAGGAATGCTGCCTGTTCCATCCTTAAAGTCTCTCCACTGCCTTTTATCTCTTCCAAATTTCTTCTTCCTAACAGAAGTACTTAAGTTCTCACAGCCGGGGCCATCAGTGTTACCAACACTTTCCGGATTGTTAGACCGCAGCCAAAAGGTTCCATATTGTGTGTCAATCTTTTCAACCGTGTCTGTGTCGGCCATCCCCAGTGGTGCGAGAACAGAGATCTGGCAAACGACGGCTGCAACACTGTCTTCTTCGGTTAAACCTGGCTCGTGTCCTTCAAACAAACATCAGGCAACTGTTTTTTTGCCTGTATTAAATTTTCTTATATCAATCTTAAAAATTGCTGTCAGTCTGACATGTATACAAACGATTGCTTTGGTCACTATCCATTTTATATATACGTCGGAATATCTTTCCGACACGTTTGCTTTCAAAACACAAATGAATGTTTGTTAAAGAAACGATGTACTTATATTCTTAGAAAGGTTTTTAGTAAACAAAGGTGAAAGATTTGTAACACCTATTTGTTAAAGATTTATAAAGATTTGTTAATATACATAATATTTTGTTTCAGCTAAAATCTCATAATATGTAAATTTTTTTTCATCAGACTGATTAACTTTCAATTTTATTCTGTTAAGGATAATCACTGGTGTACATAAAAGTACAAGGCAATAAACTGCTTCTATTAGTCGTGAAAATTTCAGACTCTTAAAATATTTCTTTAAAAGTACAGTATGTGTTCATAAACACAATTTAATATACCATACGCCAATACTAAATCTAAGCAGTTCAACATTACAAATTATAGATACAGCCTTATTTCATCTATATACATATAAAATTTTTACTAACAAATTGTACATATCTGATAAACGTTCCGACCAATGAGTAAACCTATTTACACCTTCCGATGAATATTTGTTCACACCATTTATTAATATATTACTTTGAGTAAAGTTTTGAATCCTGATAACTAGTTTCACTTTTCTACTTCTACTTCTTCTTCAAATTCTCTTCCCCCTTCTGCTCCTTCTCCTTCTCCACCTCCTCATCTACTTCCCCTTCGTCTTCTTCTTCTTCTTCTTCTAATTCGACTTTTACGTCTTATTCTCATATTCTCTCTTCTTCTACGACGTCTCTATTCCTCTCTTATTACTTCTACTTCTTTTATTTCTTACATTTCTTTGTCTCCTTCCCTTTTCCCTACTCCTACTCCTTCTTCTTCGTCTTTTTCTTCTTTTCTACCTCTTTGTTTTCTTCTGTTTCTTCTTCATCATCTTCTTCTTCTACTATTACATCTACTTCTTCTTCTTCTACTTCCACACATTCTTTTCCTTCTTCTTCTCCTTCTCCTTCTTGTTTTTCTTCTCCTTCTTTTTCTTCTTATTATTATTATTTTCTTTAACTATTCGTCTTCCTTTTTATTTAGTAGAAAATTCTCTTTGTAACCAACTTTACGATTCTATAAAATCTCCCCGTCTCATTCTTACTCGTCCATGTTTTCTTGAATCCTTTAGATGATTGTCCGACGCGATCGTTCCAGGGCGGTTGCCATTCCTATATTGCAGTCCATTGTACATGTTGATCTGCATGTTTGTCTTATATTTACATTCGTTATTCTGTCTCGTCGTGTTTTGTTTCTTTTCATTTTCACCGACTTCATTTTAGTGACTTCTGTTTCACACCTGGCCGTTACGGTTTCACGTCTTGCTTCCTCTCTATACGTCAATGTAGACTTCACTTGTGTTCGTTTACAAGGTTAAAAACTTATTGTCCAGATAACACCATCGGCATTTGGCAGCCTGTTTCTCTTTCTTTCAAACCACGGAGTGTTATTGTTATTTCTAGACAGCCGACTTCCATTATCTACAATACAGTTTCATCATCAACTACTAACTTGCGTCTCACTACTGTTGCAGCGACAGTCGTAACCTCAAAGCGTAATTTACTGAGATCGCCATTTTATGCCGCTTGCATGAATTGCTAAATCCGCGTGGAAACGTTTGTACATTATTCTCAGTTGTAAGAACTGATCATCAGCACAACACATAATGTTGAAAACAGTGTTGCTAGTTTTAGTGTATTATTTCTAATACTACTGCTTAACAGACAGTAAGTGACGTCTCTCTAAGCCTGTTTATTAATATTCTCTTATTCCTGTTTTTGTTACAGATGTTCAAGAGGATGGTGTCACTTTATATAAGTATCTCTCAGATGAAAAAAATGAATAAAGCTTGATTAACTTACAAAGATAACGCTTCAGACAATATCCTCATTATAGACATCAACGCGGACATTATTTAAACTACGGAAAGAAATAACGCGGCAAAAAAGTACAGGTTAACGAAATTCCAGGACAGTCGTATTCAAGCGGCTAAAATGAGATTTCTCAGGCACGTGGCAGGATACACTCTCTAAGATCGTAGAAGAAATTCAGATATACGGCAGGAACTAAATGAGTACACTAGAAGGATTGCCCAACTTCGACTAAAACGGTTAGAACATCTTAATACAATAAATGACTGCCCTGTCTCCAAACAAATATTAAATTATAATTTGAAAGGACGGATAGGTGTGGGACGTCCAAAGAAGGACTGCTGTGACCAGATCTAGTACATCTGCTTGGGAACGAAACAAACCTTTTTCGGGGGTACTTTCCCACTAATCGTACACACACTCATTTTCCATATTTCGACTATGCAATTATTTGCATCGATATATAGTGAATATCGCATATAATTTTAGTTAGATAATGGAAATCGTAAAAAGTTCTTTGTCATGTTGTAAAATAGTTTGTTGACGATTTCAATCGTGATTCATTGTCATATTTTTTCAAAAGAACATCATTATAACAATAATGTAACTGTGATATGTGCCTGCGGCGTCAAAAGCATGACGTTGTTAGGTTAATATGCAAACTAAAATTACTCATGGAAACCAAAATGTCTCTAAAATAATACTCTCTATTTGCGAAATCCACGTAAAAAAAAAATCAACTTTTAGTAAGGCGAGCTGACCCAAGGCAGCTCTCCCTTTTTGTGGCAGAACTCATATTCTATTAAAACTCGGGTTTTGTGCAGATCACTGGAAAAGCAACCAACTGAAAGTGAGGCGGGGTGCTATATACGTCTACTATTATTTTATATTTACCACAAAATTCGAATCCAGTTTCAAGAATCTACTAAATAACGTTCAAGACTATTGTCCACCTAACAAATAACAAATCCTGTCTTTATTTTATTTTATTTTTTAATTCAAAAATATTTGTATTTTTTACTTTATATTTTCTGTTGTTGTTTTTGTGAAAAAACTGTATGTTCCTTGTTTGTAATGTTACTCTTTAATTAAATTTCATATTCTTCCTAACCATGGCTTTTATTTCTTAAACAAAAGCTACAAACCAAAAACCATTATTATTTAACCTTACAAATGAAAACAACACCTAATCTTCCTTTACATTACAAACAGAGTAATTTATAATTAGTACACTTCTTCTTCTTCACAACGTAGTATATGGTACAATCGCATATTCTTCTTCTCCTCTTCATGGATTAGGTTATTTAAACCTGTTCCGGCACCCATCTCATCTTGGACGACCCACGTCTCTTCTACCAGTGGCTTTATAGTACAGTGCCGCTTCTGTCAATCGAAGTGTCGCCTCTGTAATCCTTTCCATATGATCCCACCATTGTCTTATGTAAATTGAAATAATTTCATTTATGTCCTTTACTTCTAGTTCTGCTCTGATATCTTCAATTCTTATTCTATCTTCCATTATATAATTTAAAGAATTTCGAGGAAACTTCATTTCAGCACTAAAAATTGCCGCTTTCCTTTTTTTGTCATGACCCACGCCTCACTCGCGTAAATGAATGTGGGTGTTGCAATTGTCTTATAAAATTTACCCTTTTTGTGCTGTGTCTTGTTTTATTCCTAAGATTTCTATGAATCGTACCACAAATATTCCTAATTTATTTATCTTCTCTCTTATATCATATTCAGCTTCATAGCTTAATGCACAGCCGAGATATATGAAACGGCTCACTTGTTCTAAAGTGCTGTTGTTTATAACTATCTTAGTCCTCACTCCTTCAAAGGCCATGGTTTTGGTCTTTTTTACTGAAATTGTCAGTGAGTACTCTCTTGCCACTTCTTGTAATTGAAACATACCTCTTTGCAATTCATCCTCTTTTTCTTAAATAAGAACTATGTCAAGAAATATAGCAGGGAACCCATACAAATTAATTTTTTAAGCTGTATTCCCGAAGTCAATTTGGATTTTCATTCTCTCAACATGTCGTCAATGCATATGTTAAACAAGGTTGGCGAAACACAGCAGCATTCCTGCCTAACTCCCTTGTCGCATATTCAAAATGTCGAAATTGTAGTGCGGGTACGAATATTGGGAAAGTACTCATTTTTGGTTTAATCCTTGTTGAATAAAATGATAAAGTACAGAAAGCAACCAATCCTTGTACTTGAAAATCAATACATTCTTATGGTGCTTGCAAGGACCGTAGAGTCTGAACAGTGGAAAGAGAATAATTGACACTAGATAAAACGTTACTTACAACTTAAATGACAGTTTAAATAAATGAAAACTTAAAAGTTTACGTTTATCAAACTGACACTGATGTAATAAACAAATAGTGCCACCTAATTAACACCGTATTCATTTGGAACAGTGCTGTATTAAATAGAACATGTCATTAAATTTAGATATGCGCACTCAATAACACACAATTATCACTTTATACTAAAACACTATACAAAACAGCAACTCCATAACGTATAATAAATCGCTAACCCCCAAAAAACGACTGGATGGTTCAGTAAAGAGCGGTTTTAGATTGAGGGTGCGTGGCGCAGTATGTGACAGAAATTACCTGATTGTCAGGAGAATAGTAGACAACGATTCGGAAGGCGCTTGTCTGTATAACTCACCGAGAAGAAGCGCGCAAGTATTTACACAACCCTGCCTTTCACAGAGCCCGTGAAGAAGAGTCACGTAAGCACTTATATCGTCTATAGCAACATTTGCTGACGGGCTTTCGTGAACAGTGTAAATTATCAGTCATTGCAACAGCAACTAACGGAGTCGTCCTGCTTAGTGTGAACGGTTACTGGCAAACTACTCATTAAGTACACGTCGTGTTCTAGCTGTTATATAGAAAGTTTTATGAAAGATGAACAAAACGTAGGGCTTAAAGGTGAAGACCCTAATTTTTAGATCTGTTTCTTTTATTCAAAAACTCAATGGTACAGGATCAACGTATAATCACTTCGATGTGCTCACCGTTTCCCGGTCACTGCCAAATTGTTCAAGTTCTGACGGCACCAAACCATCACTTACTCTCCATCGCATTATACACAAAAAGGATATCCTCCTGATCTCCCTTCAATTCTTCTGTCTATTAAAATAACCATACTGCCATTATCCTACATTATATGTGTAATCGATTTATTTTTCTCCTTCTAGTTTGCAAATTCTAGTTTATTTCATTCACTCGTTTCACAATTTCCTCACAATGCAATTTATCCGTAATACTACTTCTCTATAAGCATGTCCCTTTTGTTAGCAGTGCTGATCTCGGATCCACACTCTATACACAAATACTTCTCAAGTTCTTTCGTATCCTTTAGCCTGTGTAATAATTCCTGGACATAATTTCTCGAATAGAGTTTTCCAAAACGTAAAAACAATATGAATTTTCTTCAAATTGTTATTCAGCCGAAAAGAATACCCCGAATACATTTTGCCAAATTAAATATCCCGAATATACGTGTGCTCAAATTAGTAACCATGGAAAAGGAGAAATTCAAATTTCTAAAGTAAACGTCGACAAATTTTTTTGTGCCAACAAAATTGAAACAGTAAATTAATAAATCTCTTATTTTAAACTCTATTTATATAAAAATGAAATCTTCAATCAAAATTGCTGGTAATAAGTTATTTATCGATAGTTTTGTGTATTGTAACGTAACAGAGTTGAGGTCCCCAACGTTACATAAAAAATTGAATTAACTATGGTCAACGACCATACCCCGAATTAAGGTTGCTCAGTAATTAATGCATCTGAGAAGTACCTCAAGTCAAAAGATGCAATAATTAACGTTGAATATAAAATACTATACCAATTAATGGTTAATATAATAAATTGTACTTGTATTTTATATTATGACAGTTGTAAGAAAACCTATAGGCCTAAATTTAATATTTGTGAAAGGAAATTAATACCTTTTTAAGAAGCCCAGTCCAATGAAACTATAGTAAAACATATACTGTTTAAGAAGGAAGGTTAGGTGAGAATTTTAGGTGATTTAGTATTATTCCAAGCATGGAGTATTTTATTGAAAAAGAGTAGTAATATTCTATAATTCTGGCTCTAGGATATCTAATTTCATCCAATGACAGAAAAAGTGGTTGTTAAGGCAACTGAAATGTACATGAGTTGTTGATATTGAATCATTCGTTCCGATTGTTACAAGCTATTGAGTTGAGATGGGCAGATACATTTAAAAAAATGAATAATAAATTCTGAAGAAAATATGAATCAAAATTAAAAAACCTTCTTTGAAACCTAATTCTATCATAATACTGATGAGTAATAAAACTAAATAGACTTCCAAATTATAACTGAATACATTTAAAAGAGTTGAAAACCCCTCACCTCATTCACCAGAATAATTCCGCTGGATTCGGTATTAAACCGATTTCTCCTATAACCAGAAGATTAGTTAAGAGAATTAAAGGCCGAAACTAACGGAATTATTGAGAAGACAAGAAGACCTCGTTTTGCAGAGTTAACCTTCACTTGCAGAAGAAGCTGGGATACTACTTTCATTCCACCGTGACCGACAACTATCAAGATCATAGGAGAAGAACAGCGGTCAGAAGAATTCCTGAGAGCTTCCCAGTATACTCCACCATCAATTTTATTAAGGGCCAGAACACTTTTTCCTGGAGGAACGTAACTTAAGTCGAACATCTTCACTGTTTACAGACGTCCAGTGCCAGTCGGAGTTTCATCGACTCGGTAAAAAACAACCTATTTTAAATTCAATATATTTAGAGTTAATAATTTTGTTTTGTAATACTTGAGTAACCTTAATTTTGCATTTTACCTGGCCTTACTAATGGTTCAAAGAATCTTACGAACCCTGGGATAAGAACTATTTATTGTTATATTTAATTTGTATAAGTCAAAGGAATTTGATCAATTGACAATCGATATATTTTTGTATGATCGATTTGATAATATTATTATTTTGGAGATAACGGTGACTGTGAAATAACAGATAAAATTAATAAAGGATCTTTATTGTATGAGATAATGTTTTAAGTTATTGCAGAATAGATACTATATGTAGTGGGGGGAATAATTTACAATAAAAGGTTGATTCAAACCCGATGAACGGCTAACCTAGAAGCACGTTTATTACAAGTAACAGCGCTAATTGCTTACCGCTGGTGGAACGGGAGATTGCAGAACTAGCGTGTTTTCAGTACAAAATTTGAATAGAATTTTCTAACATCGAAGGACTAGGGTTGACAAGAATACTCAATACAAAACATATACTGTTTAAGAAGGAAGGTTAGGTGAGAATTTTAGGTGATTTAGTATTATTCCAAGCATGGAGTATTTTATTGAAAAAGAGTAGTAATATTCTATAATTCTGGCTCTAGGATATCTAATTTCATCCAATGACAGAAAAAGTGGTTGTTAAGGCAACTGAAATGTACATGAGTTGTTGATATTGAATCATTCGTTCCGATTGTTACAAGCTATTGAGTTGAGATGGGCAGATACATTTAAAAAAATGAATAATAAATTCTGAAGAAAATATGAATCAAAATTAAAAAACCTTCTTTGAAACCTAATTCTATCATAATACTGATGAGTAATAAAACTAAATAGACTTCCAAATTATAACTGAATACATTTAAAAGAGTTGAAAACCCCTCACCTCATTCACCAGAATAATTCCGCTGGATTCGGTATTAAACCGATTTCTCCTATAACCAGAAGATTAGTTAAGAGAATTAAAGGCCGAAACTAACGGAATTATTGAGAAGACAAGAAGACCTCGTTTTGCAGAGTTAACCTTCACTTGCAGAAGAAGCTGGGATACTACTTTCATTCCACCGTGACCGACAACTATCAAGATCATAGGAGAAGAACAGCGGTCAGAAGAATTCCTGAGAGCTTCCCAGTATACTCCACCATCAATTTTATTAAGGGCCAGAACACTTTTTCCTGGAGGAACGTAACTTAAGTCGAACATCTTCACTGTTTACAGACGTCCAGTGCCAGTCGGAGTTTCATCGACTCGGTAAAAAACAACCTATTTTAAATTCAATATATTTAGAGTTAATAATTTTGTTTTGTAATACTTGAGTAACCTTAATTTTGCATTTTACCTGGCCTTACTAATGGTTCAAAGAATCTTACGAACCCTGGGATAAGAACTATTTATTGTTATATTTAATTTGTATAAGTCAAAGGAATTTGATCAATTGACAATCGATATATTTTTGTATGATCGATTTGATAATATTATTATTTTGGAGATAACGGTGACTGTGAAATAACAGATAAAATTAATAAAGGATCTTTATTGTATGAGATAATGTTTTAAGTTATTGCAGAATAGATACTATATGTAGTGGGGGGAATAATTTACAATAAAAGGTTGATTCAAACCCGATGAACGGCTAACCTAGAAGCACGTTTATTACAAGTAACAGCGCTAATTGCTTACCGCTGGTGGAACGGGAGATTGCAGAACTAGCGTGTTTTCAGTACAAAATTTGAATAGAATTTTCTAACATCGAAGGACTAGGGTTGACAAGAATACTCAATACATTCAGTCAATACACTGTATATATCGTTGATATTGCCCAACTACGGAATACTAAGTTAAACCTATATCGTAGTACGATTATAAGTTAAAAGAACATAATTATAATTATATTTGCCTAATAATATATTTTCAGGAGGTTTCATCGGTAACAACCTAATAGATACATTCATTAATGATACATTATTTAAAAACAGGTAACAACATTTTAATTGGTACAAATTGCTACCTTCAACGTGTTGATTGACCTTGATACACGGGAGTCTCACATAAGTAAATAAAACACAGTAACACGTGGATTGTTACAAATTGGCGCTCAACGAGTGGGCTTTAGTTAATTAAAAAATTCGTATTAATTATTACTTAACTTGAGCAGGCAACCATTAGAGGCACAGGAATGAATAAAGAGCTATGATACAACAGGAAACGAATATGCCCGGACAAGAAAGACGACTAAGCTACGCGGAATGGATGACGGCGCTATTTAAAAAATTCTGCAAGGATATGGAGTATATTAACAAGAACGCCACCGATCACGAAAGAGCGCAAATGAGTCGCGCGAGTGCAATGGGAACACCAAACGACAAAATGACTTTGAGAGACATTTATGATGAAATGTGGGAGTTAGATGCCAGGTGTAATAAAGAAAAGACTATTGGGACAGCCCTCGAAAAAGACGATAACAAGGTGGAAAGGATGACTAAAGAAGATTGGGAAAGATTGGACGATAATGAACAACAAATGAAAAACGAAAGAACAGGAGTATACGCCCAGGTGACAGAACAATATACTCAGGAAGATTATGAACAATGGAAACGAGAAATAAGACCACCTGAAAACCCAATACAAACAAAAAACAAAGAATTAAGCGAATGGATCAGGGTGATGTTTGAACTATCCCGAGAAGATATGTGTCACTGGAGGAAAGAACACAATCAAATAGATGAATTTATGGGAACGCCAAATCATAAAAAGCTAGAACAATCCAATTTACAAAAAGAAGTAGAAATAGTCAAAGTGAAGCAACAGAAGAAAATATAAAAACAACCAAAGAAAGTGAACTGTCAGGATGTCATGGATTTTATGGCCGAACAATTTAGGAAGCAGAGAGAAGATATCCAGAGATACCATGAAAAACTCATGAAAAAATGGATGAATGTCGCAAGAATATGAATAAAACATTAGACAGCACTTCCGAAGGTATTATAATAAATCCGAAAACAGAAGAGAGTAGCAAGGAAACAGAAATTAGAGAAGACCAAAAGGCGTTGCTATCTGAAAATAAAAATAGAAAGGACAAAGAGAATATCCAAACCAGGAAAGAGAATATCAAGAAAATAAGGCAAACATGTCAAAGGAAATTAATAAATACACGGGAAGGATTGGAGATGATTAAAAGGGGATTGATTCAGCTACATAATATACCAATTACGGAACCAGGAGAAGTAAGGCAAGGTAGAAATTTTAAACGAACCACACTTGAATTCCCAGATGGACTAGAAGGACCAAAAAGGCCAAAACTAACCGAGGAGCATGGAGGACTTCTGGAATTTATGTATGAACCATTAGAACAATTAAGAAACAGTACAGAAGAATCAGTTCAAAAGACGATGATGAACTTGAACATAAATGACAATTTTATAGTGACAAGATGCAAGAACTGCATAATAATTGAGATATGTCACGAGGACAGAAATAACTCTATACACTAGAGAAATCCGAACAATCAGTACAGAGGAAATAATGGACCACGGTTAAACAGATTCCAAACAGAATATAAAGAAAAGGGACGGATTTTATGGATACAGGATCAAGCAAATCCAAGGAAAATAATGAAGAACCAATAAAACAACCAAATTCAAAAATAAGTAAGAACACCTTACTATATAATTCAGAAGAAATTACTTTAAACTAATATAAAAGAAAAAAAACAAATATTTAAGAATTATCCGTAAGAAAGCCAATTAATAAATGTCAATAAAATAGCCAAGTATTGGAGAGGAGAAGTGTATAATAGAAGGAAGAATTAATATGAAGAAATAATGTGATCTGAGTTAAAGTACAGTGAATAATCCCTAGAGTATGATTATTATTAATTATTTTATTGAAGGTCACATGATGACTACCTTGCGAGGTTTATTAATGAAGATTGACTGTAGAATATTCCAGCAATCATTTAACTGGGCAGACATGATGTTCCTCTGATCCGAGAAGGTATGTAACGGACGACGGTATTTGGTAAGCCGATAGAGCACCACCGATTCCATTCCAGTTATAATGTTAGGGAGGTTTAGGAAAATTAAATATTAGAGGGAAAACTCACAAATAAATATAGATAAATAAATAAAACCAGATCCAAAATGTATAATTAATAAAGAATGTCACAAGAATGATTATAGAAGTAAGATTTAAACTTGGGAAATAATTGATTTTAAGAAGGAAAGAAGAAATAATAGTAATACAACGGATAATTCCATACGTAAATAGTAGAGTGAAAGGTACATACAACCAGTCTGAAATAAAAAAGTATTATGAGTAGGAGAACCGATTGGTCAGATACGGGTTATGAGTTTATTTTTTTACTAAACTTTGTTAAGACAAAATAAACTTTTTTCGAAGGGGGGGTGTTATGTAACGTAACAGAGTTGAGGTCCCCAACGTTACATAAAAAAATTGAATTAACTATGGTCAAGGACCATAACCCGAATTAAGGTTGCTCAGTAATTAATGCATCTGAGAAGTACCTCAAGTCAAAAGATGCAATAATTAACGTTGAATATAAAATACTATACCAATTAATGGTTAATATAATAAATTGTACTTGTGTTTTATACTGTAGCATGTTAATGTTCACAGAATATTTATGTTATGTTTTGAGTATGGTAAGAGTGAACTAATGTTGTTTAATAGGAATACTTCATCAATGATAATGTTTGTATTTATGTTAAATTTGTCTTTAGACAATCAAGTATAGTTACCTGTATTAGGCATTATACTAAGTTTTAAGTATTGTCTAAAATTGAATAATGAAGTTGTTTTAATTAATGTTTGTAAACTTGGCCAGGAGGGCAATCAGTGTTTAAGGTTTGACAAATAGTTCTGATAATTATATTGTAAATTAATGAAGGGTTCCAGGACCAGTTAATTAATGTAATAAAGTAAAAACCAGGAAATTAAAATTAATGTAAATAACCATTAACCAATAATTAATTGTACAGTAGGTCAGGTAAAGAAAATTAAGCTAAAAAAACCAAACAATATTATGACAGTTGTAAGAAAACCTATAGGCCTAAATTTAATATTTGTGAAAGGAAATTAATACCTTTTTAAGAAGCCCAGTCCAATGAAACTATAGTAAAACATATACTGTTTAAGAAGGAAGGTTAGGTGAGAATTTTAGGTGATTTAGTATTATTCCAAGCATGGAGTATTTTATTGAAAAAGAGTAGTAATATTCTATAATTCTGGCTCTAGGATATCTAATTTCATCCAATGACAGAAAAAGTGGTTGTTAAGGCAACTGAAATGTACATGAGTTGTTGATATTGAATCATCGTTCCGATTGTTACAAGCTATTGAGTTGAGATGGGCAGATACATTTAAAAAAATGAATAATAAATTCTGAAGAAAATATGAATCAAAATTAAAAAACCTTCTTTGAAACCTAATTCTATCATAATACTGATGAGTAATAAAACTAAATAGACTTCCAAATTATAACTGAATACATTTAAAAGAGTTGAAAACTCCTCACCTCATTCACCAGAATAATTCCGCTGGATGCGGCATTAAACCGATTTCTCCTATAACCAGAAGATTAGTTAAGAGAATTAAAGGCCGAAACTAACGGAATTATTGAGAAGACAAGAAGACCTCGTTTTGCAGAGTTAACCTTCACTTGCAGAAGAAGCTGGGATACTACTTTCATTCCACCGTGACCGACAACTATCAAGATCATAGGAGAAGAACAGCGGTCAGAAGAATTCCTGAGAGCTTCCCAGTATACTCCACCATCAATTTTATTAAGGGCCAGAACACTTTTTCCTGGAGGAACGTAACTTAAGTCGAACATCTTCACTGTTTACAGACGTCCAGTGCCAGTCGGAGTTTCATCGACTCGGTAAAAAACAACCTATTTTAAATTCAATATATTTAGAGTTAATAATTTTGTTTTGTAATACTTGAGTAACCTTAATTTTGCATTTTACCTGGCCTTACTAATGGTTCAAAGAATCTTACGAACCCTGGGATAAGAACTATTTATTGTTATATTTAATTTGTATAAGTCAAAGGAATTTGATCAATTGACAATCGATATATTTTTGTATGATCGATTTGATAATATTATTATTTTGGAGATAACGGTGACTGTGAAATAACAGATAAAATTAATAAAGGATCTTTATTGTATGAGATAATGTTTTAAGTTATTGCAGAATAGATACTATATGTAGTGGGGGGAATAATTTACAATAAAAGGTTGATTCAAACCCGATGAACGGCTAACCTAGAAGCACGTTTATTACAAGTAACAGCGCTAATTGCTTACCGCTGGTGGAACGGGAGATTGCAGAACTAGCGTGTTTTCAGTACAAAATTTGAATAGAATTTTCTAACATCGAAGGACTAGGGTTGACAAGAATACTCAATACAAAACATATACTGTTTAAGAAGGAAGGTTAGGTGAGAATTTTAGGTGATTTAGTATTATTCCAAGCATGGAGTATTTTATTGAAAAAGAGTAGTAATATTCTATAATTCTGGCTCTAGGATATCTAATTTCATCCAATGACAGAAAAAGTGGTTGTTAAGGCAACTGAAATGTACATGAGTTGTTGATATTGAATCATTCGTTCCGATTGTTACAAGCTATTGAGTTGAGATGGGCAGATACATTTAAAAAAATGAATAATAAATTCTGAAGAAAATATGAATCAAAATTAAAAAACCTTCTTTGAAACCTAATTCTATCATAATACTGATGAGTAATAAAACTAAATAGACTTCCAAATTATAACTGAATACATTTAAAAGAGTTGAAAACCCCTCACCTCATTCACCAGAATAATTCCGCTGGATTCGGTATTAAACCGATTTCTCCTATAACCAGAAGATTAGTTAAGAGAATTAAAGGCCGAAACTAACGGAATTATTGAGAAGACAAGAAGACCTCGTTTTGCAGAGTTAACCTTCACTTGCAGAAGAAGCTGGGATACTACTTTCATTCCACCGTGACCGACAACTATCAAGATCATAGGAGAAGAACAGCGGTCAGAAGAATTCCTGAGAGCTTCCCAGTATACTCCACCATCAATTTTATTAAGGGCCAGAACACTTTTTCCTGGAGGAACGTAACTTAAGTCGAACATCTTCACTGTTTACAGACGTCCAGTGCCAGTCGGAGTTTCATCGACTCGGTAAAAAACAACCTATTTTAAATTCAATATATTTAGAGTTAATAATTTTGTTTTGTAATACTTGAGTAACCTTAATTTTGCATTTTACCTGGCCTTACTAATGGTTCAAAGAATCTTACGAACCCTGGGATAAGAACTATTTATTGTTATATTTAATTTGTATAAGTCAAAGGAATTTGATCAATTGACAATCGATATATTTTTGTATGATCGATTTGATAATATTATTATTTTGGAGATAACGGTGACTGTGAAATAACAGATAAAATTAATAAAGGATCTTTATTGTATGAGATAATGTTTTAAGTTATTGCAGAATAGATACTATATGTAGTGGGGGGAATAATTTACAATAAAAGGTTGATTCAAACCCGATGAACGGCTAACCTAGAAGCACGTTTATTACAAGTAACAGCGCTAATTGCTTACCGCTGGTGGAACGGGAGATTGCAGAACTAGCGTGTTTTCAGTACAAAATTTGAATAGAATTTTCTAACATCGAAGGACTAGGGTTGACAAGAATACTCAATACATTCAGTCAATACACTGTATATATCGTTGATATTGCCCAACTACGGAATACTAAGTTAAACCTATATCGTAGTACGATTATAAGTTAAAAGAACATAATTATAATTATATTTGCCTAATAATATATTTTCAGGAGGTTTCATCGGTAACAACCTAATAGATACATTCATTAATGATACATTATTTAAAAACAGGTAACAACATTTTAATTGGTACAAATTGCTACCTTCAACGTGTTGATTGACCTTGATACACGGGAGTCTCACATAAGTAAATAAAACACAGTAACACGTGGATTGTTACAAATTGGCGCTCAACGAGTGGGCTTTAGTTAATTAAAAAATTCGTATTAATTATTACTTAACTTGAGCAGGCAACCATTAGAGGCACAGGAATGAATAAAGAGCTATGATACAACAGGAAACGAATATGCCCGGACAAGAAAGACGACTAAGCTACGCGGAATGGATGACGGCGCTATTTAAAAAATTCTGCAAGGATATGGAGTATATTAACAAGAACGCCACCGATCACGAAAGAGCGCAAATGAGTCGCGCGAGTGCAATGGGAACACCAAACGACAAAATGACTTTGAGAGACATTTATGATGAAATGTGGGAGTTAGATGCCAGGTGTAATAAAGAAAAGACTATTGGGACAGCCCTCGAAAAAGACGATAACAAGGTGGAAAGGATGACTAAAGAAGATTGGGAAAGATTGGACGATAATGAACAACAAATGAAAAACGAAAGAACAGGAGTATACGCCCAGGTGACAGAACAATATACTCAGGAAGATTATGAACAATGGAAACGAGAAATAAGACCACCTGAAAACCCAATACAAACAAAAAACAAAGAATTAAGCGAATGGATCAGGGTGATGTTTGAACTATCCCGAGAAGATATGTGTCACTGGAGGAAAGAACACAATCAAATAGATGAATTTATGGGAACGCCAAATCATAAAAAGCTAGAACAATCCAATTTACAAAAAGAAGTAGAAATAGTCAAAGTGAAGCAACAGAAGAAAATATAAAAACAACCAAAGAAAGTGAACTGTCAGGATGTCATGGATTTTATGGCCGAACAATTTAGGAAGCAGAGAGAAGATATCCAGAGATACCATGAAAAACTCATGAAAAAATGGATGAATGTCGCAAGAATATGAATAAAACATTAGACAGCACTTCCGAAGGTATTATAATAAATCCGAAAACAGAAGAGAGTAGCAAGGAAACAGAAATTAGAGAAGACCAAAAGGCGTTGCTATCTGAAAATAAAAATAGAAAGGACAAAGAGAATATCCAAACCAGGAAAGAGAATATCAAGAAAATAAGGCAAACATGTCAAAGGAAATTAATAAATACACGGGAAGGATTGGAGATGATTAAAAGGGGATTGATTCAGCTACATAATATACCAATTACGGAACCAGGAGAAGTAAGGCAAGGTAGAAATTTTAAACGAACCACACTTGAATTCCCAGATGGACTAGAAGGACCAAAAAGGCCAAAACTAACCGAGGAGCATGGAGGACTTCTGGAATTTATGTATGAACCATTAGAACAATTAAGAAACAGTACAGAAGAATCAGTTCAAAAGACGATGATGAACTTGAACATAAATGACAATTTTATAGTGACAAGATGCAAGAACTGCATAATAATTGAGATATGTCACGAGGACAGAAATAACTCTATACACTAGAGAAATCCGAACAATCAGTACAGAGGAAATAATGGACCACGGTTAAACAGATTCCAAACAGAATATAAAGAAAAGGGACGGATTTTATGGATACAGGATCAAGCAAATCCAAGGAAAATAATGAAGAACCAATAAAACAACCAAATTCAAAAATAAGTAAGAACACCTTACTATATAATTCAGAAGAAATTACTTTAAACTAATATAAAAGAAAAAAAACAAATATTTAAGAATTATCCGTAAGAAAGCCAATTAATAAATGTCAATAAAATAGCCAAGTATTGGAGAGGAGAAGTGTATAATAGAAGGAAGAATTAATATGAAGAAATAATGTGATCTGAGTTAAAGTACAGTGAATAATCCCTAGAGTATGATTATTATTAATTATTTTATTGAAGGTCACATGATGACTACCTTGCGAGGTTTATTAATGAAGATTGACTGTAGAATATTCCAGCAATCATTTAACTGGGCAGACATGATGTTCCTCTGATCCGAGAAGGTATGTAACGGACGACGGTATTTGGTAAGCCGATAGAGCACCACCGATTCCATTCCAGTTATAATGTTAGGGAGGTTTAGGAAAATTAAATATTAGAGGGAAAACTCACAAATAAATATAGATAAATAAATAAAACCAGATCCAAAATGTATAATTAATAAAGAATGTCACAAGAATGATTATAGAAGTAAGATTTAAACTTGGGAAATAATTGATTTTAAGAAGGAAAGAAGAAATAATAGTAATACAACGGATAATTCCATACGTAAATAGTAGAGTGAAAGGTACATACAACCAGTCTGAAATAAAAAAGTATTATGAGTAGGAGAACCGATTGGTCAGATACGGGTTATGAGTTTATTTTTTTACTAAACTTTGTTAAGACAAAATAAACTTTTTTCGAAGGGGGGGTGTTATGTAACGTAACAGAGTTGAGGTCCCCAACGTTACATAAAAAAATTGAATTAACTATGGTCAAGGACCATAACCCGAATTAAGGTTGCTCAGTAATTAATGCATCTGAGAAGTACCTCAAGTCAAAAGATGCAATAATTAACGTTGAATATAAAATACTATACCAATTAATGGTTAATATAATAAATTGTACTTGTGTTTTATACTGTAGCATGTTAATGTTCACAGAATATTTATGTTATGTTTTGAGTATGGTAAGAGTGAACTAATGTTGTTTAATAGGAATACTTCATCAATGATAATGTTTGTATTTATGTTAAATTTGTCTTTAGACAATCAAGTATAGTTACCTGTATTAGGCATTATACTAAGTTTTAAGTATTGTCTAAAATTGAATAATGAAGTTGTTTTAATTAATGTTTGTAAACTTGGCCAGGAGGGCAATCAGTGTTTAAGGTTTGACAAATAGTTCTGATAATTATATTGTAAATTAATGAAGGGTTCCAGGACCAGTTAATTAATGTAATAAAGTAAAAACCAGGAAATTAAAATTAATGTAAATAACCATTAACCAATAATTAATTGTACAGTAGGTCAGGTAAAGAAAATTAAGCTAAAAAAACCAAACAATATTATGACAGTTGTAAGAAAACCTATAGGCCTAAATTTAATATTTGTGAAAGGAAATTAATACCTTTTTAAGAAGCCCAGTCCAATGAAACTATAGTAAAACATATACTGTTTAAGAAGGAAGGTTAGGTGAGAATTTTAGGTGATTTAGTATTATTCCAAGCATGGAGTATTTTATTGAAAAAGAGTAGTAATATTCTATAATTCTGGCTCTAGGATATCTAATTTCATCCAATGACAGAAAAAGTGGTTGTTAAGGCAACTGAAATGTACATGAGTTGTTGATATTGAATCATCGTTCCGATTGTTACAAGCTATTGAGTTGAGATGGGCAGATACATTTAAAAAAATGAATAATAAATTCTGAAGAAAATATGAATCAAAATTAAAAAACCTTCTTTGAAACCTAATTCTATCATAATACTGATGAGTAATAAAACTAAATAGACTTCCAAATTATAACTGAATACATTTAAAAGAGTTGAAAACCCCTCACCTCATTCACCAGAATAATTCCGCTGGATGCGGCATTAAACCGATTTCTCCTATAACCAGAAGATTAGTTAAGAGAATTAAAGGCCGAAACTAACGGAATTATTGAGAAGACAAGAAGACCTCGTTTTGCAGAGTTAACCTTCACTTGCAGAAGAAGCTGGGATACTACTTTCATTCCACCGTGACCGACAACTATCAAGATCATAGGAGAAGAACAGCGGTCAGAAGAATTCCTGAGAGCTTCCCAGTATACTCCACCATCAATTTTATTAAGGGCCAGAACACTTTTTCCTGGAGGAACGTAACTTAAGTCGAACATCTTCACTGTTTACAGACGTCCAGTGCCAGTCGGAGTTTCATCGACTCTGTAAAAAACAACCTATTTTAAATTCAATATATTTAGAGTTAATAATTTTGTTTTGTAATACTTGAGTAACTTTAATTTTGCATTTTACCTGGCCTTACTAATGGTTCCAAGAATCTTACGAACCCTGGGATAAGAACTATTTATTGTTATATTTAATTTGTATAAGTCAAAGGAATTTGATCAATTGACAATCGATATATTTTTGTATGATCGATTTGATAATATTATTATTTTGGAGATAACGGTGACTGTGAAATAACAGATAAAATTAATAAAGGATCTTTATTGTATGAGATAATGTTTTAAGTTATTGCAGAATAGATACTATATGTAGTGGGGGGAATAATTTACAATAAAAGGTTGATTCAAACCCGATGAACGGCTAACCTAGAAGCACGTTTATTACAAGTAACAGCGCTAATTGCTTACCGCTGGTGGAACGGGAGATTGCAGAACTAGCGTGTTTTCAGTACAAAATTTGAATAGAATTTTCTAACATCGAGGGACTAGGGTTGACAAGAATACTCAATACATTCAGTCAATACACTGTATATATCGTTGATATTGCCCAACTACGGAATACTAAGTTAAACCTATATCGTAGTACGATTATAAGTTAAAAGAACATAATTATAATTATATTTGCCTAATAATATATTTTCAGGAGGTTTCATCGGTAACAACCTAATAGATACATTCATTAATGATACATTATTTAAAAACAGGTAACAACATTTTAATTGGTACAAATTGCTACCTTCAACGTGTTGATTGACCTTGATACACGGGAGTCTCACATAAGTAAATAAAACACAGTAACACGTGGATTGTTACAAATTGGCGCTCAACGAGTGGGCTTTAGTTAAGTAAAAAAATCGTATTAATTCTTACTTAACTTGAGCAGGCAACCATTAGAGGCACAGGAATGCAATAAAGAGCTATGATACAACAGGAAACGAAAATGCCCGGACAGGAAAGACGACTAAGCTACGCGGAATGGATGACGGCGCTATTTAAAAAATTCTGCAAGGATATGGAGTATATTAACAAGAACGCCACCGATCACGAAAGAGCGCAAATGAGTCGCGCGAGTGCAATGGGAACACCAAACGACAAAATGACTTTGAGAGACATTTATGATGAAATGTGGGAGTTAGATGCCAGGTGTAATAAAGAAAAGACTATTGGGACAGCCCTCGAAAAAGACGATAACAAGGTGGAAAGGATGACTAAAGAAGATTGGGAAAGATTGGACGATAATGAACAACAAATGAAAAACGAAAGAACAGGAGTATACGCCCAGGTGACAGAACAATATACTCAGGAAGATTATGAACAATGGAAACGAGAAATAAGACCACCTGAAAACCCAATACAAACAAAAAACAAAGAATTAAGCGAATGGATCAGGGTGATGTTTGAACTATCCCGAGAAGATATGTGTCACTGGAGGAAAGAACACAATCAAATAGATGAATTTATGGGAACGCCAAATCATAAAAAGCTAGAACAATCCAATTTACAAAAAGAAGTAGAAATAGTCAAAGTGAAGCAACAGAAGAAAATATAAAAACAACCAAAGAAAGTGAACTGTCAGGATGTCATGGATTTTATGGCCGAACAATTTAGGAAGCAGAGAGAAGATATCCAGAGATACCATGAAAAACTCATGAAAAAATGGATGAATGTCGCAAGAATATGAATAAAACATTAGACAGCACTTCCGAAGGTATTATAATAAATCCGAAAACAGAAGAGAGTAGCAAGGAAACAGAAATTAGAGAAGACCAAAAGGCGTTGCTATCTGAAAATAAAAATAGAAAGGACAAAGAGAATATCCAAACCAGGAAAGAGAATATCAAGAAAATAAGGCAAACATGTCAAAGGAAATTAATAAATACACGGGAAGGATTGGAGATGATTAAAAGGGGATTGATTCAGCTACATAATATACCAATTACGGAACCAGGAGAAGTAAGGCAAGGTAGAAATTTTAAACGAACCACACTTGAATTCCCAGATGGACTAGAAGGACCAAAAAGGCCAAAACTAACCGAGGAGCATGGAGGACTTCTGGAATTTATGTATGAACCATTAGAACAATTAAGAAACAGTACAGAAGAATCAGTTCAAAAGACGATGATGAACTTGAACATAAATGACAATTTTATAGTGACAAGATGCAAGAACTGCATAATAATTGAGATATGTCACGAGGACAGAAATAACTCTATACACTAGAGAAATCCGAACAATCAGTACAGAGGAAATAATGGACCACGGTTAAACAGATTCCAAACAGAATATAAAGAAAAGGGACGGATTTTATGGATACAGGATCAAGCAAATCCAAGGAAAATAATGAAGAACCAATAAAACAACCAAATTCAAAAATAAGTAAGAACACCTTACTATATAATTCAGAAGAAATTACTTTAAACTAATATAAAAGAAAAAAAACAAATATTTAAGAATTATCCGTAAGAAAGCCAATTAATAAATGTCAATAAAATAGCCAAGTATTGGAGAGGAGAAGTGTATAATAGAAGGAAGAATTAATATGAAGAAATAATGTGATCTGAGTTAAAGTACAGTGAATAATCCCTAGAGTATGATTATTATTAATTATTTTATTGAAGGTCACATGATGACTACCTTGCGAGGTTTATTAATGAAGATTGACTGTAGAATATTCCAGCAATCATTTAACTGGGCAGACATGATGTTCCTCTGATCCGAGAAGGTATGTAACGGACGACGGTATTTGGTAAGCCGATAGAGCACCACCGATTCCATTCCAGTTATAATGTTAGGGAGGTTTAGGAAAATTAAATATTAGAGGGAAAACTCACAAATAAATATAGATAAATAAATAAAACCAGATCCAAAATGTATAATTAATAAAGAATGTCACAAGAATGATTATAGAAGTAAGATTTAAACTTGGGAAATAATTGATTTTAAGAAGGAAAGAAGAAATAATAGTAATACAACGGATAATTCCATACGTAAATAGTAGAGTGAAAGGTACATACAACCAGTCTGAAATAAAAAAGTATTATGAGTAGGAGAACCGATTGGTCAGATACGGGTTATGAGTTTATTTTTTTACTAAACTTTGTTAAGACAAAATAAACTTTTTTCGAAGGGGGGGTGTTATGTAACGTAACAGAGTTGAGGTCCCCAACGTTACATAAAAAAATTGAATTAACTATGGTCAAGGACCATAACCCGAATTAAGGTTGCTCAGTAATTAATGCATCTGAGAAGTACCTCAAGTCAAAAGATGCAATAATTAACGTTGAATATAAAATACTATACCAATTAATGGTTAATATAATAAATTGTACTTGTGTTTTATACTGTAGCATGTTAATGTTCACAGAATATTTATGTTATGTTTTGAGTATGGTAAGAGTGAACTAATGTTGTTTAATAGGAATACTTCATCAATGATAATGTTTGTATTTATGTTAAATTTGTCTTTAGACAATCAAGTATAGTTACCTGTATTAGGCATTATACTAAGTTTTAAGTATTGTCTAAAATTGAATAATGAAGTTGTTTTAATTAATGTTTGTAAACTTGGCCAGGAGGGCAATCAGTGTTTAAGGTTTGACAAATAGTTCTGATAATTATATTGTAAATTAATGAAGGGTTCCAGGACCAGTTAATTAATGTAATAAAGTAAAAACCAGGAAATTAAAATTAATGTAAATAACCATTAACCAATAATTAATTGTACAGTAGGTCAGGTAAAGAAAATTAAGCTAAAAAAACCAAACAATATTATGACAGTTGTAAGAAAACCTATAGGCCTAAATTTAATATTTGTGAAAGGAAATTAATACCTTTTTAAGAAGCCCAGTCCAATGAAACTATAGTAAAACATATACTGTTTAAGAAGGAAGGTTAGGTGAGAATTTTAGGTGATTTAGTATTATTCCAAGCATGGAGTATTTTATTGAAAAAGAGTAGTAATATTCTATAATTCTGGCTCTAGGATATCTAATTTCATCCAATGACAGAAAAAGTGGTTGTTAAGGCAACTGAAATGTACATGAGTTGTTGATATTGAATCATCGTTCCGATTGTTACAAGCTATTGAGTTGAGATGGGCAGATACATTTAAAAAAATGAATAATAAATTCTGAAGAAAATATGAATCAAAATTAAAAAACCTTCTTTGAAACCTAATTCTATCATAATACTGATGAGTAATAAAACTAAATAGACTTCCAAATTATAACTGAATACATTTAAAAGAGTTGAAAACCCCTCACCTCATTCACCAGAATAATTCCGCTGGATGCGGCATTAAACCGATTTCTCCTATAACCAGAAGATTAGTTAAGAGAATTAAAGGCCGAAACTAACGGAATTATTGAGAAGACAAGAAGACCTCGTTTTGCAGAGTTAACCTTCACTTGCAGAAGAAGCTGGGATACTACTTTCATTCCACCGTGACCGACAACTATCAAGATCATAGGAGAAGAACAGCGGTCAGAAGAATTCCTGAGAGCTTCCCAGTATACTCCACCATCAATTTTATTAAGGGCCAGAACACTTTTTCCTGGAGGAACGTAACTTAAGTCGAACATCTTCACTGTTTACAGACGTCCAGTGCCAGTCGGAGTTTCATCGACTCTGTAAAAAACAACCTATTTTAAATTCAATATATTTAGAGTTAATAATTTTGTTTTGTAATACTTGAGTAACTTTAATTTTGCATTTTACCTGGCCTTACTAATGGTTCCAAGAATCTTACGAACCCTGGGATAAGAACTATTTATTGTTATATTTAATTTGTATAAGTCAAAGGAATTTGATCAATTGACAATCGATATATTTTTGTATGATCGATTTGATAATATTATTATTTTGGAGATAACGGTGACTGTGAAATAACAGATAAAATTAATAAAGGATCTTTATTGTATGAGATAATGTTTTAAGTTATTGCAGAATAGATACTATATGTAGTGGGGGGAATAATTTACAATAAAAGGTTGATTCAAACCCGATGAACGGCTAACCTAGAAGCACGTTTATTACAAGTAACAGCGCTAATTGCTTACCGCTGGTGGAACGGGAGATTGCAGAACTAGCGTGTTTTCAGTACAAAATTTGAATAGAATTTTCTAACATCGAGGGACTAGGGTTGACAAGAATACTCAATACATTCAGTCAATACACTGTATATATCGTTGATATTGCCCAACTACGGAATACTAAGTTAAACCTATATCGTAGTACGATTATAAGTTAAAAGAACATAATTATAATTATATTTGCCTAATAATATATTTTCAGGAGGTTTCATCGGTAACAACCTAATAGATACATTCATTAATGATACATTATTTAAAAACAGGTAACAACATTTTAATTGGTACAAATTGCTACCTTCAACGTGTTGATTGACCTTGATACACGGGAGTCTCACATAAGTAAATAAAACACAGTAACACGTGGATTGTTACAAATTGGCGCTCAACGAGTGGGCTTTAGTTAAGTAAAAAAATCGTATTAATTCTTACTTAACTTGAGCAGGCAACCATTAGAGGCACAGGAATGCAATAAAGAGCTATGATACAACAGGAAACGAAAATGCCCGGACAGGAAAGACGACTAAGCTACGCGGAATGGATGACGGCGCTATTTAAAAAATTCTGCAAGGATATGGAGTATATTAACAAGAACGCCACCGATCACGAAAGAGCGCAAATGAGTCGCGCGAGTGCAATGGGAACACCAAACGACAAAATGACTTTGAGAGACATTTATGATGAAATGTGGGAGTTAGATGCCAGGTGTAATAAAGAAAAGACTATTCGGACAGCCCACGAAAAAGACGATAACAAGGTGGAAAGGATGACTAAAGAAGATTGGGAAAGATTGGACGATAATGAACAACAAATGAAAAACGAAAGAACAGGAGTATACGCCCAGGTGACAGAACAATATACTCAGGAAGATTATGAACAATGGAAACGAGAAATAAGACCACCTGAAAACCCAATACAAACAAAAAACAAAGAATTAAGCGAATGGATCAGGGTGATGTTTGAACTATCCCGAGAAGATATGTGTCACTGGAGGAAAGAACACAATCAAATAGATGAATTTATGGGAACGCCAAATCATAAAAAGCTAGAACAATCCAATGTACAAAAAGAAGTAGAAATAGTCAAAGTGAAGCAACAGAAGAAAATATAAAAACAACCAAAGAAAGTGACCTGTCAGGATGTCATGGATTTTATGGCCGAACAATTTAGGAAGCAGAGAGAAGATATCCAGAGATACCATGAAAAACTCATGAAAAAATGGATGAATGTCGCAAGAATATGAATAAAACATTAGACAGCACTTCCGAAGGTATTATAATAAATCCGAAAACAGAAGATAGTAGCAAGGAAACAGAAATTAGAGAAGACCAAAAGGCGTTGCTATCTGAAAATAAAAATAGAAAGGACAAAGAGAATATCCAAACCAGGAAAGAGAATATCAAGAAAATAAGGCAAACATGTCAAAGGAAATTAATAAATACACGGGAAGGGTTGGAGATGATTAAAAGGGGATTGATTCAGCTACATAATATACCAATTACGGAACCAGGAGAAGTAAGGCAAGGTAGAAATTTTAAACGAACCACACTTGAATTCCCAGATGGACTAGAAGGACCAAAAAGGCCAAAACTAACCGAGGAGCATGGAGGACTTCTGGAATTTATGTATGAACCATTAGAACAATTAAGAAACAGTACAGAAGAATCAGTTCAAAAGACGATGATGAACTTGAACATAAATGACAATTTTATAGTGACAAGATGCAAGAACTGCATAATAATTGAGTAATGTCACGAGGACAGAAATAACTCTATACACTAGAGAAATCCGAACAATCAGTACAGAGGAAATAATGGACCACGGTTAAACAGATTCCAAACAGAATATAAAGAAAAGGGACGGATTTTATGGATACAGGATCAAGCAAATCCAAGGAAAATAATGAAGAACCAATAAAACAACCAAATTCAAAAATAAGTAAGAACACCTTACTATATAATTCAGAAGAAATTACTTTAAACTAATATAAAATAAAAAAAAACAAATATTTAAGAATTATCCGTAAGAAAGCCAATTAATAAATGTCAATAAAATAGCCAAGTATTGGAGAGGAGAAGTGTATAATAGAAGGAAGAATTAATATGAAGAAATAATGTGATCTGAGTTAAAGTACAGTGAATAATCCCTAGAGTATGATTATTATTAATTATTTTATTGAAGGTCACATGATGACTACCTTGCCAGGTTTATTAATGAAGATTGACTGTAGAATATTCCAGCAATCATTTAACTGGGCAGACATGATGTTCCTCTGATCCGAGAAGGTATGTAACGGACGACGGTATTTGGTAAGCCGATAGAGCACCACCGATTCGATTCCAGTTATAATGTTAGGGAGGTTTAGGAAAATTAAATATTAGAGGGAAAACTCACAAATAAATATAGATAAATAAATAAAACCAGATCCAAAATGTATAATTAATAAAGAATGTCACAAGAATGATTATAGAAGTAAGATTTAAACTTGGGAAATAATTGATTTTAAGAAGGAAAGAAGAAATAATAGTAATACAACGGATAATTCCATACGTAAATAGTAGAGTGAAAGGTACATACAACCAGTCTGAAATAAAAAAGTATTATGAGTAGGAGAACCGATTGGTCAGATACGGGTTATGAGTTTATTTTTTTACTAAACTTTGTTAAGACAAAATAAACTTTTTTCGAAGGGGGGGTGTTATGTAACGTAACAGAGTTGAGGTCCCCAACGTTACATAAAAAAATTGAATTAACTATGGTCAAGGACCATAACCCGAATTAAGGTTGCTCAGTAATTAATGCATCTGAGAAGTACCTCAAGTCAAAAGATGCAATAATTAACGTTGAATATAAAATACTATACCAATTAATGGTTAATATAATAAATTGTACTTGTGTTTTATACTGTAGCATGTTAATGTTCACAGAATATTTATGTTATGTTTTGAGTATGGTAAGAGTGAACTAATGTTGTTTAATAGGAATACTTCATCAATGATAATGTTTGTATTTATGTTAAATTTGTCTTTAGACAATCAAGTATAGTTACCTGTATTAGGCATTATACTAAGTTTTAAGTATTGTCTAAAATTGAATAATGAAGTTGTTTTAATTAATGTTTGTAAACTTGGCCAGGAGGGCAATCAGTGTTTAAGGTTTGACAAATAGTTCTGATAATTATATTGTAAATTAATGAAGGGTTCCAGGACCAGTTAATTAATGTAATAAAGTAAAACCCAGGAAATTAAAATTAATGTAAATAACCATTAACCAATAATTAATTGTACAGTAGGTCAGGTAAAGAAAATTAAGCTAAAAAAAACAAACAATATTATGACAGTTGTAAGAAAACCTATAGGCCTAAATTTAATATTTGTGAAAGGAAATTAATACCTTTTTAAGAAGCCCAGTCCAATGAAACTATAGTAAAACATATACTGTTTAAGAAGGAAGGTTAGGTGAGAATTTTAGGTGATTTAGTATTATTCCAAGCATGGAGTATTTTATTGAAAAAGAGTAGTAATATTCTATAATTCTGGCTCTAGGATATCTAATTTCATCCAATGACAGAAAAAGTGGTTGTTAAGGCAACTGAAATGTACATGAGTTGTTGATATTGAATCATCGTTCCGATTGTTACAAGCTATTGAGTTGAGATGGGCAGATACATTTAAAAAAATGAGTAATAAATTCTGAAGAAAATATGAATCAAAATTAAAAAACCTTCTTTGAAACCTAATTCTATCATAATACTGATGAGTAATAAAACTAAATAGACTTCCAAATTATAACTGAATACATTTAAAAGAGTTGAAAACCCCTCACCAAATTCACCAGAATAATTCCGCTGGATGCGGCATTAAACCGATTTCTCCTATAACCAGAAGATTAGTTAAGAGAATTAAAGGCCGAAACTAACGGAATTATTGAGAAGACAAGAAGACCTCGTTTTGCAGAGTTAACCTTCACTTGCAGAAGAAGCTGGGATACTACTTTCATTCCACCGTGACCGACAACTATCAAGATCATAGGAGAAGAACAGCGGTCAGAAGAATTCCTGAGAGCTTCCCAGTATACTCCACCATCAATTTTATTAAGGGCCAGAACACTTTTTCCTGGAGGAACGTAACTTAAGTCGAACATCTTCACTGTTTACAGACGTCCAGTGCCAGTCGGAGTTTCATCGACTCTGTAAAAAACAACCTATTTTAAATTCAATATATTTAGAGTTAATAATTTTGTTTTGTAATACTTGAGTAACTTTAATTTTGCATTTTACCTGGCCTTACTAATGGTTCCAAGAATCTTACGAACCCTGGGATAAGAACTATTTATTGTTATATTTAATTTGTATAAGTCAAAGGAATTTGATCAATTGACAATCGATATATTTTTGTATGATCGATTTGATAATATTATTATTTTGGAGATAACGGTGACTGTGAAATAACAGATAAAATTAATAAAGGATCTTTATTGTATGAGATAATGTTTTAAGTTATTGCAGAATAGATACTATATGTAGTGGGGGGAATAATTTACAATAAAAGGTTGATTCAAACCCGATGAACGGCTAACCTAGAAGCACGTTTATTACAAGTAACAGCGCTAATTGCTTACCCTGGTGGAACGGGAGATTGCAGAACTAGCGTGTTTTCAGTACAAAATTTGAATAGAATTTTCTAACATCGAGGGACTAGGGTTGACAAGAATACTCAATACATTCAGTCAATACACTGTATATATCGTTGATATTGCCCAACTACGGAATACTAAGTTAAACCTATATCGTAGTACGATTATAAGTTAAAAGAACATAATTATAATTATATTTGCCTAATAATATATTTTCAGGAGGTTTCATCGGTAACAACCTAATAGATACATTCATTAATGATACATTATTTAAAAACAGGTAACAACATTTTAATTGGTACAAATTGCTACCTTCAACGTGTTGATTGACCTTGATACACGGGAGTCTCACATAAGTAAATAAAACACAGTAACACGTGGATTGTTACAAATTGGCGCTCAACGAGTGGGCTTTAGTTAAGTAAAAAAATCGTATTAATTCTTACTTAACTTGAGCAGGCAACCATTAGAGGCACAGGAATGCAATAAAGAGCTATGATACAACAGGAAACGAAAATGCCCGGACAGGAAAGACGACTAAGCTACGCGGAATGGATGACGGCGCTATTTAAAAAATTCTGCAAGGATATGGAGTATATTAACAAGAACGCCACCGATCACGAAAGAGCGCAAATGAGTCGCGCGAGTGCAATGGGAACACCAAACGACAAAATGACTTTGAGAGACATTTATGATGAAATGTGGGAGTTAGATGCCAGGTGTAATAAAGAAAAGACTATTCGGACAGCCCACGAAAAAGACGATAACAAGGTGGAAAGGATGACTAAAGAAGATTGGGAAAGATTGGACGATAATGAACAACAAATGAAAAACGAAAGAACAGGAGTATACGCCCAGGTGACAGAACAATATACTCAGGAAGATTATGAACAATGGAAACGAGAAATAAGACCACCTGAAAACCCAATACAAACAAAAAACAAAGAATTAAGCGAATGGATCAGGGTGATGTTTGAACTACCCCGAGAAGATATGTGTCACTGGAGGAAAGAACACAATTAAATAGATGAATTTATGGGAACGCCAAATCATAAAAAGCTAGAACAATCCAATTTACAAAAAGAAGTAGAAATAGTCAAAGTGAAGCAACAGAAGAAAATATAAAAACAACCAAAGAAAGTGACCTGTCAGGATGTCATGGATTTTATGGCCGAACAATTTAGGAAGCAGAGAGAAGATATCCAGAGATACCATGAAAAACTCATGAAAAAATGGATGAATGTCGCAAGAATATGAATAAAACATTAGACAGCACTTCCGAAGGTATTATAATAAATCCGAAAACAGAAGAGAGTAGCAAGGAAACAGAAATTAGAGAAGACCAAAAGGCGTTGCTATCTGAAAATAAAAATAGAAAGGACAAAGAGAATATCAAGAAAATAAGGCAAACATGTCAAAGGAAATTAATAAATACACGGGAAGGATTGGAGATGATTAAAAGGGGATTGATTCAGCTACATAATATACCAATTACGGAACCAGGAGAAGTAAGGCAAGGTAGAAATTTTAAACGAACCACACTTGAATTCCCAGATGGACTAGAAGGACCAAAAAGGCCAAAACTAACCGAGGAGCATGGGGGACTTCTGGAATTTATGTATGAACCATTAGAACAATTAAGAAACAGTACAGAAGAATCAGTTCAAAAGACGATGATGAACTTGAACATAAATGACAATTTTATAGTGACAAGATGCAAGAACTGCATAATAATTGAGATATGTCACAGGGACAGAAATAACTCTATACACTAGAGAAATCCGAACAATCAGTACAGAGGAAATAATGGACCACGGTTAAACAGATTCCAAACAGAATATAAAGAAAAGGGACGGATTTTATGGATACAGGATCAAGCAAATCCAAGGAAAATAATGAAGAACCAATAAAACAACCAAATTCAAAAATAAGTAAGAACACCTTACTATATAATTCAGAAGAAATTACTTTAAACTAATATAAAAGAAAAAAAAACAAATATTTAAGAATTATCCGTAAGAAAGCCAATTAATAAATGTCAATAAAATAGCCAAGTATTGGAGAGGAGAAGTGTATAATAGAAGGAAGAATTAATATGAAGAAATAATGTGATCTGAGTTAAAGTACAGTGAATAATCCCTAGAGTATGATTATTATTAATTATTTTATTGAAGGTCACATGATGACTACCTTGCCAGGTTTATTAATGAAGATTGACTGTAGAATATTCCAGCAATCATTTAACTGGGCAGATATGATGTTACTCTGATCCGAGAAGGTATGTAACGGACGACGGTATTTGGTAAGCCGATAGAGCACCACCGATTCGATTCCAGTTATAATGTTAGGGAGGTTTAGGAAAATTAAATATTAGAGGGAAAACTCACAAATAAATATAGATAAATAAATAAAACCAGATCCAAAATGTATAATTAATAAAGAATGTCACAAGAATGATTATAGAAGTAAGATTTAAACTTGGGAAATAATTGATTTTAAGAAGGAAAGAAGAAATAATAGTAATACAACGGATAATTCCATACGTAAATAATAGAGTGAAAGGTACATACAACCAGTCTGAAATAAAAAAGTATTATGAGTAGGAGAACCGATTGGTCAGATACGGGTTATGAGTTTATTTTTTTACTAAACTTTGTTAAGACAAAATAAACTTTTTTCGAAGGGGGGGTGTTATGTAACGTAACAGAGTTGAGGTCCCCAACGTTACATAAAAAAATTGAATTAACTATGGTCAAGGACCATAACCCGAATTAAGGTTGCTCAGTAATTAATGCATCTGAGAAGTACCTCAAGTCAAAAGATGCAATAATTAACGTTGAATATAAAATACTATACCAATTAATGGTTAATATAATAAATTGTACTTGTGTTTTATACTGTAGCATGTTAATGTTCACAGAATATTTATGTTATGTTTTGAGTATGGTAAGAGTGAACTAATGTTGTTTAATAGGAATACTTCATCAATGATAATGTTTGTATTTATGTTAAATTTGTCTTTAGACAATCAAGTATAGTTACCTGTGTTAGGCATTATACTAAGTTTTAAGTATTGTCTAAAATTGAATAATGAAGTTGTTTTAATTAATGTTTGTAAACTTGGCCAGGAGGGCAATCAGTGTTTAAGGTTTGACAAATAGTTCTGATAATTATATTGTAAATTAATGAAGGGTTCCAGGACCAGTTAATTAATGTAATAAAGTAAAAACCAGGAAATTAAAATTAATGTAAATAACCATTAACCAATAATTAATTGTACAGTAGGTCAGGTAAAGAAAATTAAGTTAAAAAACCAAACAATAATATGACAGTTGTAAGAAAACCTATAGGCCTAAATTTAATATTTGTGAAAGGAAATTAATACCTTTTTAAGAAGCCCAGTCCAATGAAAATATAGTAAAACATATACTGTTTAAGAAGGAAGGTTAGGTGAGAATTTTAGGTGATTTAGTATTATTCCAAGCATGGAGTATTTTATTGAAAAAGAGTAGTAATATTCTATAATTCTGGCTCTAGGATATCTAATTTCATCCAATGACAGAAAAAGTGGTTGTTAAGGCAACTGAAATGTACATGAGTTGTTGATATTGAATCATCGTTCCGATTGTTACAAGCTATTGAGTTGAGATGGGCAGATACATTTAAAAAAATGAATAATAAATTCTGAAGAAAATATGAATCAAAATTAAAAAACCTTCTTTGAAACCTAATTCTATCATAATACTGATGAGTAATAAAACTAAATAGACTTCCAAATTATAACTGAATACATTTAAAAGAGTTGAAAACCCCTCACCTCATTCACCAGAATAATTCCGCTGGATTCGGTATTAAACCGATTTCTCCTATAACCAGAAGATTAGTTAAGAGAATTAAAGGCCGAAACTAACGGAATTATTGAGAAGACAAGAAGACCTCGTTTTGCAGAGTTAACCTTCACTTGCAGAAGAAGCTGGGATACTACTTTCATTCCACCGTGACCGACAACTATCAAGATCATAGGAGAAGAACAGCGGTCAGAAGAATTCCTGAGAGCTTCCCAGTATACTCCACCATCAATTTTATTAAGGGCCAGAACACTTTTTCCTGGAGGAACGTAACTTAAGTCGAACATCTTCACTGTTTACAGACGTCCAGTGCCAGTCGGAGTTTCATCGACTCGGTAAAAAACAACCTATTTTAAATTCAATATATTTAAAGTTAATAATTTTGTTTTGTAATACTTGAGTAACCTTAATTTTGCATTTTACCTGGCCTTACTAATGGTTCCAAGAATCTTACGAACCCTGGGATAAGAACTATTTATTGTTATATTTAATTTGTATAAGTCAAAGGAATTTGATCAATTGACAATCGATATATTTTTGTATGATCGATTTGATAATATTATTATTTTGGAGATAACGGTGACTGTGAAATAACAGATAAAATTAATAAAGGATCTTTATTGTATGAGATAATGTTTTAAGTTATTGCAGAATAGATACTATATGTAGTGGGGGGAATAATTTACTATAAAAGGTTGATTCAAACCCGATGAACGGCTAAACCTAGAAGCACGTTTATTACAAGTAACAGAGCTAATTGCTTACCGCTGGTGGAACGGGAGATTGCAGAACTAGCGTGTTTTCAGTACAAAATTTGAATAGAATTTTCTAACATCGAGGGACTAGGGTTGACAAGAATACTCAATACATTCAGTCAATACACTGTATATATCGTTGATATTGCCCAACTACGGAATACTAAGTTAAACCTATATCGTAGTACGATTATAAGTTAAAAGAACATAATTATAATTATATTTGCCTAATAATATATTTTCAGGAGGTTTCATCGGTAACAACCTAATAGATACATTCATTAATGATACATTATTTAAAAACAGGTAACAACATTTTAATTGGTACAAATTGCTACCTTCAACGTGTTGATTGACCTTGATACACGGGAGTCTCACATAAGTAAATAAAACACAGTAACACGTGGATTGTTACAAATTGGCGCTCAACGAGTGGGCTTTAGTTAAGTAAAAAAATCGTATTAATTATTACTTAACTTGAGCAGGCAACCATTAGAGGCACAGGAATGCAATAAAGAGCTATGATACAACAGGAAACGAAAATGCCCGGACAAGAAAGACGACTAAGCTACGCGGAATGGATGACGGCGCTATTTAAAAAATTCTGCAAGGATATGGAGTATATTAACAAGAACGCCACCGATCACGAAAGAGCGCAAATGAGTCGCGCGAGTGCAATGGGAACACCAAACGACAAAATGACTTTGAGAGACATTTATGATGAATTGTGGGAGTTAGATGCCAGGTGTAATAAAGAAAAGACTATTCGGACAGCCCACGAAAAAGACGATAACAAGGTGGAAAGGATGACTAAAGAAGATTGGGAAAGATTGGACGATAATGAACAACAAATGAAAAACGAAAGAACAGGAGTATACGCCCAGGTGACAGAACAATATACTCAGGAAGATTATGAACAATGGAAACGAGAAATAAGACCACCTGAAAACCCAATACAAACAGAAAACACAGAATTAAGCGAATGGATCAGGGTGATGTTTGAACTATCCCGAGAAGATATGTGTCACTGGAGGAAAGAACACAATCAAATAGATGAATTTATGGGAACGCCAAATCATAAAAAGCTAGAACAATCCAATTTACAAAAAGAAGTAGAAATAGTCAAAGTGAAGCAACAGAAGAAAATATAAAAACAACCAAAGAAAGTGACCTGTCAGGATGTCATGGATTTTATGGCCGAACAATTTAGGAAGCAGAGAGAAGATATCCAGAGATACCTTGAAAAACTCATGAAAAAGTGGATGAATGTCGCAAGAATATGAATAAAACATTAGACAGCACTTCCGAAGGTATTATAATAAATCCGAAAACAGAAGAGAGTAGCAAGGAAACAGAAATTAGAGAAGACCAAAAGGCGTTGCTATCTGAAAATAAAAATAGAAAGGACAAAGAGAATATCCAAACCAGGAAAGAGAATATCAAGAAAATAAGGCAAACATGTCAAAGGAAATTAATAAATACACGGGAAGGGTTTGAGATGATTAAAAGGGGATTGATTCAGCTACATAATATACCAATTACGGAACCAGGAGAAGTAAGGCAAGGTAGAAATTTTAAACGAACCACACTTGAATTCCCAGATGGACTAGAAGGACCAAAAAGGCCAAAACTAACCGAGGAGCATGGAGGACTTCTGGAATTTATGTATGAACCATTAGAACAATTAAGAAACAGTACAGAAGAATCAGTTCAAAAGACGATGATGAACTTGAACATAAATGAATATTTTATAGTGACAAGATGCAAGAACTGCATAATAATTGAGATATGTCACGAGGACAGAAATAACTCTATACACTAGAGAAATCCGAACAATCAGTACAGAGGAAATAATGGACCACGGTTAAACAGATTCCAAACAGAATATAAAGAAAAGGGACGGATTTTATGGATACAGGATCAAGCAAATCCAAGGAAAATAATGAAGAACCAATAAAACAACCAAATTCAAAAATAAGTAAGAACACCTTACTATATAATTCAGAAGAAATTACTTTAAACTAATATAAAAGAAAAAAAAACAAATATTTAAGAATTATCCGTAAGAAAGCCAATTAATAAATGTCAATAAAATAGCCAAGTATTGGAGAGGAGAAGTGTATAATAGAAGGAAGAATTAATATGAAGAAATAATGTGATCTGAGTTAAAGTACAGTGAATAATCCCTAGAGTATGATTATTATTAATTATTTTATTGAAGGTCACATGATGACTACCTTGCGAGGTTTATTAATGAAGATTGACTGTAGAATATTCCAGCAATCATTTAACTGGGCAGACATGATGTTACTCTGATCCGAGAAGGTATGTAACGGACGACGGTATTTGGTAAGCCGATAGAGCACCACCGATTCGATTCCAGTTATAATGTTAGGGAGGTTTAGGAAAATTAAATATTAGAGGGAAAACTCACAAATAAATATAGATAAATAAATAAAACCAGATCCAAAATGTATAATTAATAAAGAATGTCACAAAAATGATTATAGAAGTAAGATTTAAACTTGGGAAATAATTGATTTTAAGAAGGAAAGAAGAAATAATAGTAATACAACGGATAATTCCATACGTAAATAATAGAGTGAAAGGTACATACAACCAGTCTGAAATAAAAAAGTATTATGAGTAGGAGAACCAATTGGTCAGATACGGGTTATGAGTTTATTTTTTTACTAAACTTTGTTAAGACAAAATAAACTTTTTTCGAAGGGGGGGTGTTATGTAACGTAACAGAGTTGAGGTCCCCAACGTTACATAAAAAAATTGAATTAACTATGGTCAAGGACCATAACCCGAATTAAGGTTGCTCAGTAATTAATGCATCTGAGAAGTACCTCAAGTCAAAAGATGCAATAATTAACGTTGAATATAAAATACTATACCAATTAATGGTTAATATAATAAATTGTACTTGTGTTTTATACTGTAGCATGTTAATGTTCACAGAATATTTATGTTATGTTTTGAGTATGGTAAGAGTGAACTAATGTTGTTTAATAGGAATACTTCATCAATGATAATGTTTGTATTTATGTTAAATTTGTCTTTAGACAATCAAGTATAGTTACCTGTATTAGGCATTATACTAAGTTTTAAGTATTGTCTAAAATTGAATAATGAAGTTGTTTTAATTAATGTTTGTAAACTTGGCCAGGAGGGCAATCAGTGTTTAAGGTTTGACAAATAGTTCTGATAATTATATTGTAAATTAATGAAGGGTTCCAGGACCAGTTAATTAATGTAATAAAGTAAAAACCAGGAAATTAAAATTAATGTAAATAACCATTAACCAATAATTAATTGTACAGTAGGTCAGGTAAAGAAAATTATGTTAAAAAACCAAACAATATTATGACAGTTGTAAGAAAACCTATAGGCCTAAATTTAATATTTGTGAAAGGAAATTAATACCTTTTTAAGAAGCCCAGTCCAATGAAACTATAGTAAAACATATACTGTTTAAGAAGTAAGGTTAGTTGAGAATTTTAGGTGATTTAGTATTATTCTAAGCATGGAGTATTTTATTGAAAAAGAGTAGTAATATTCTATAATTCTGGCTCTAGGATATCTAATTTCATCCAATGACAGAAAAAGTGGTTGTTAAGGCAACTGAAATGTACATGAGTTGTTGATATTGAATCATTCGTTCCGATTGTTACAAGCTATTGAGTTGAGATGGGCAGATACATTTAAAAAAATGAATAATAAATTCTGAAGAAAATATGAATCAAAATTAAAAAACCTTCTTTGAAACCTAATTCTATCATAATACTGATGAGTAATAAAACTAAATAGACTTCCAAATTATAACTGAATACATTTAAAAGAGTTGAAAACCCCTCACCTCATTCACCAGAATAATTCCGCTGGATTCGGTATTAAACCGATTTCTCCTATAACCAGAAGATTAGTTAAGAGAATTAAAGGCCGAAACTAACGGAATTATTGAGAAGACAAGAAGACCTCGTTTTGCAGAGTTAACCTTCACTTGCAGAAGAAGCTGGGATACTACTTTCATTCCACCGTGACCGACAACTATCAAGATCATAGGAGAAGAACAGCGGTCAGAAGAATTCCTGAGAGCTTCCCAGTATACTCCACCATCAATTTTATTAAGGGCCAGAACACTTTTTCCTGGAGGAACGTAACTTAAGTCGAACATCTTCACTGTTTACAGACGTCCAGTGCCAGTCGGAGTTTCATCGACTCGGTAAAAAACAACCTATTTTAAATCCAATATATTTAGAGTTAATAATTTTGTTTTGTAATACTTGAGTAACCTTAATTTTGCATTTTACCTGGCCTTACTAATGGTTCCAAGAATCTTACGAACCCTGGGATAAGAACTATTTATTGTTATATTTAATTTGTATAAGTCAAAGGAATTTGATCAATTGACAATCGATATATTTTTGTATGATCGATTTGATAATATTATTATTTTGGAGATAACGGTGACTGTGAAATAACAGATAAAATTAATAAAGGATCTTTATTGTATGAGATAATGTTTTAAGTTATTGCAGAATAGATACTATATGTAGTGGGGGGAATAATTTACTATAAAAGGTTGATTCAAACCCGATGAACGGCTAAACCTAGAAGCACGTTTATTACAAGTAACAGCGCTAATTGCTTACCGCTGGTGGAACGGGAGATTGCAGAAATAGCGTGTTTTCAGTACAAAATTTGAATAGAATTTTCTAACATCGAGGGACTAGGGTTGACAAGAATACTCAATACATTCAGTCAATACACTGTATATATCGTTGATATTGCCCAACTACGGAATACTAAGTTAAACCTATATCGTAGTACGATTATAAGTTAAAAGAACATAATTATAATTATATTTGCCTAATAATATATTTTCAGGAGGTTTCATCGGTAACAACCTAATAGATACATTCATTAATGATACATTATTTAAAAACAGGTAACAACATTTTAATTGGTACAAATTGCTACCTTCAACGTGTTGATTGACCTTGATACACGGGAGTCTCACATAAGTAAATAAAACACAGTAACACGTGGATTGTTACAAATTGGCGCTCAACGAGTGGGCTTTAGTTAAGTAAAAAAATCGTATTAATTATTACTTAACTTGAGCAGGCAACCATTAGAGGCACAGGAATGCAATAAAGAGCTATGATACAACAGGAAACGAAAATGCCCGGACAAGAAAGACGACTAAGCTACGCGGAATGGATGACGGCGCTATTTAAAAAATTCTGCAAGGATATGGAGTATATTAACAAGAACGCCACCGATCACGAAAGAGCGCAAATGAGTCGCGCGAGTGCAATGGGAACACCAAACGACAAAATGACTTTGAGAGACATTTATGATGAATTGTGGGAGTTAGATGCCAGGTGTAATAAAGAAAAGACTATTCGGACAGCCCACGAAAAAGACGATAACAAGGTGGAAAGGATGACTAAAGAAGATTGGGAAAGATTGGACGATAATGAACAACAAATGAAAAACGAAAGAACAGGAGTATACGCCCAGGTGACAGAACAATATACTCAGGAAGATTATGAACAATGGAAACGAGAAATAAGACCACCTGAAAACCCAATACAAACAAAAAACAAAGAATTAAGCGAATGGATCAGGGTGATGTTTGAACTATCCCGAGAAGATATGTGTCACTGGAGGAAAGAACACAATCAAATAGATGAATTTATGGGAACGCCAAATCATAAAAAGCTAGAACAATCCAATTTACAAAAAGAAGTAGAAATAGTCAAAGTGAAGCAACAGAAGAAAATATAAAAACAACCAAAGAAAGTGACCTGTCAGGATGTCATGGATTTTATGGCCGAACAATTTAGGAAGCAGAGAGAAGATATCCAGAGATACCATGAAAAACTCATGAAAAAATGGATGAATGTCGCAAGAATATGAATAAAACATTAGACAGCACTTCCGAAGGTATTATAATAAATCCGAAAACAGAAGAGAGTAGCAAGGAAACAGAAATTAGAGAAGACCAAAAGGCGTTGCTATCTGAAAATAAAAATAGAAAGGACAAAGAGAATATCCAAACCAGGAAAGAGAATATCAAGAAAATAAGGCAAACATGTCAAAGGAAATTAATAAATACACGGGAAGGGTTGGAGATGATTAAAAGGGGATTGATTCAGCTACATAATATACCAATTACGGAACCAGGAGAAGTAAGGCAAGGTAGAAATTTTAAACGAACCACACTTGAATTCCCAGATGGACTAGAAGGACCAAAAAGGCCAAAACTAACCGAGGAGCATGGAGGACTTCTGGAATTTATGTATCAACCATTAGAACAATTAAGAAACAGTACAGAAGAATCAGTTCAAAAGACGATGATGAACTTGAACATAAATGACAATTTTATAGTGACAAGATGCAAGAACTGCATAATAATTGAGATATGTCACGAGGACAGAAATAACTCTATACACTAGAGAAATCCGAACAATCAGTACAGAGGAAATAATGGACCACGGTTAAACAGATTCCAAACAGAATATAAAGAAAAGGGACGGATTTTATGGATACAGGATCAAGCAAATCCAAAGAAAATAATGAAGAACCAATAAAACAACCAAATTCAAAAATAAGTAAGAACACCTTACTATATAATTCAGAAGAAATTACTTTAAACTAATATAAAAGAAAAAAAACAAATATTTAAGAATTATCCGTAAGAAAGCCAATTAATAAATGTCAATAAAATAGCCAAGTATTGGAGAGGAGAAGTGTATAATAGAAGGAAGAATTAATATGAAGAAATAATGTGATCTGAGTTAAAGTACAGTGAATAATCCCTAGAGTATGATTATTATTAATTATTTTATTGAAGGTCACATGATGACTACCTTGCGAGGTTTATTAATGAAGATTGACTGTAGAATATTCCAGCAATCATTTAACTGGGCAGACATGATGTTCCTCTGATCCGAGAAGGTATGTAACGGACGACGGTATTTGGTAAGCCGATAGAGCACCACCGATTCCATTCCAGTTATAATGTTAGGGAGGTTTAGGAAAATTAAATATTAGAGGGAAAACTCACAAATAAATATAGATAAATAAATAAAACCAGATCCAAAATGTATAATTAATAAAGAATGTCACAAGAATGATTATAGAAGTAAGATTTAAACTTGGGAAATAATTGATTTTAAGAAGGAAAGAAGAAATAATAGTAATACAACGGATAATTCCATACGTAAATAGTAGAGTGAAAGGTACATACAACCAGTCTGAAATAAAAAAGTATTATGAGTAGGAGAACCGATTGGTCAGATACGGGTTATGAGTTTATTTTTTTACTAAACTTTGTTAAGACAAAATAAACTTTTTTCGAAGGGGGGGTGTTATGTAACGTAACAGAGTTGAGGTCCCCAACGTTACATAAAAAAATTGAATTAACTATGGTCAAGGACCATAACCCGAATTAAGGTTGCTCAGTAATTAATGCATCTGAGAAGTACCTCAAGTCAAAAGATGCAATAATTAACGTTGAATATAAAATACTATACCAATTAATGGTTAATATAATAAATTGTACTTGTGTTTTATACTGTAGCATGTTAATGTTCACAGAATATTTATGTTATGTTTTGAGTATGGTAAGAGTGAACTAATGTTGTTTAATAGGAATACTTCATCAATGATAATGTTTGTATTTATGTTAAATTTGTCTTTAGACAATCAAGTATAGTTACCTGTATTAGGCATTATACTAAGTTTTAAGTATTGTCTAAAATTGAATAATGAAGTTGTTTTAATTAATGTTTGTAAACTTGGCCAGGAGGGCAATCAGTGTTTAAGGTTTGACAAATAGTTCTGATAATTATATTGTAAATTAATGAAGGGTTCCAGGACCAGTTAATTAATGTAATAAAGTAAAAACCAGGAAATTAAAATTAATGTAAATAACCATTAACCAATAATTAATTGTACAGTAGGTCAGGTAAAGAAAATTAAGTTAAAAAACCAAACAATATTATGACAGTTGTAAGAAAACCTATAGGCCTAAATTTAATATTTGTGAAAGGAAATTAATACCTTTTTAAGAAGCCCAGTCCAATGAAACTATAGTAAAACATATACTGTTTAAGAAGTAAGGTTAGGTGAGAATTTTAGGTGATTTAGTATTATTCTAAGCATGGAGTATTTTATTGAAAAAGAGTAGTAATATTCTATAATTCTGGCTCTAGGATATCTAATTTCATCCAATGACAGAAAAAGTGGTTGTTAAGGCAACTGAAATGTACATGAGTTGTTGATATTGAATCATTCGTTCCGATTGTTACAAGCTATTGAGTTGAGATGGGCAGATACATTTAAAAAAATGAATAATAAATTCTGAAGAAAATATGAATCAAAATTAAAAAACCTTCTTTGAAACCTAATTCTATCATAATACTGATGAGTAATAAAACTAAACAGACTTCCAAATTATAACTGAATACATTTAAAAGAGTTGAAAACCCCTCACCTCATTCACCAGAATAATTCCGCTGGATTCGGCATTAAACCGATTTCTCCTATAACCAGAAGATTAGTTAAGAGAATTAAAGGCCGAAACTAACGGAATTATTAAAAAGACAAGAAGACCTCGTTTTGCAGAGTTAACCTTCACTTGCAGAAGAAGCTGGGATACTACTTTCATTCCACCGTGACCGACAACTATCAAGATCATAGGAGAAGAACAGCGGTCAGAAGAATTCCTGAGAGCTTCCCAGTATACTCCACCATCAATTTTATTAAGGGCCAGAACACTTTTTCCTGGAGGAACGTAACTTAAGTCGAACATCTTCACTGTTTACAGACGTCCAGTGCCAGTCGGAGTTTCATCGACTCGGTAAAAAACAACCTATTTTAAATTCAATATATTTAGAGTTAATAATTTTGTTTTGTAATACTTGAGTAACCTTAATTTTGCATTTTACCTGGCCTTACTAATGGTTCCAAGAATCTTACGAACCCTGGGATAAGAACTATTTATTGTTATATTTAATTTGTATAAGTCAAAGGAATTTGATCATTTGAGAATCGATATATTTTTGTATGTTCGATTTGATAATATTATTATTTTGGAGATAACGGTGACTGTGAAATAACAGATAAAATTAATAAAGGATCTTTATTGTATGAGATAATGTTTTAAGTTATTGCAGAATAGATACTATATGTAGTTGGGGGAATAATTTACAATAAAAGGTTGATTCAAACCCGATGAACGGCTAACCTAGAAGCACGTTTGTTACAAGTAACAGCGCTAATTGCTTACCGCTGGTGGAACGGGAGATTGCAGAACTAGCGTGTTTTCAGTACAAAATTTGAATAGAATTTTCTAACATCGAGGGACTAGGGTTGACAAGAATACTCAATACATTCAGTCAATACACTGTACATATCGTTGATATTGCCCAACTACGGAATACTAAGTTAAACCTATATCGTAGTACGATTATAAGTTAAAAGAACATAATTATAATTATATTTGCCTAATAATATATTTTCAGGAGGTTTCATCGGTAACAACCTAATAGATACATTCATTAATGATACATTATTTAAAAACAGGTAACAACATTTTAATTGGTACAAATTGCCACCTTCAACGTGTTGATTGACCTTGATATACGGGTGTCTCACATAAGTAAATAAAACACAGTAACACGTGGATTGTTACAGTATATAAGATCAAAAATTGTGAAAGCCTGGACTTTCTGGTATAACGCCATAGTCAATGCATAGATGATTTTATCTGCCTCTTTTTTTATCTTGCACAGTTGTGCCGGAAAAAAAATGAATTTTGGCTTGCAAGAGGCGTACAATGATCCCAATAACCGAGAATTAAAAATCCATGCACATATGTTGCTAGCCCTTGTATACGTACCGGTACCAGTAAATGATGTTAAATTACCATTTGAAATTTTATCAGATAAAGTGCCAGAATTTTGCTACAAATAATCGACTACACTATGGAGAATTATGTCATTCGGCGAACTGCAAGAGGTAGAAGAAGGGCGGTGCCACCTCGATATCCAATAAAAACGTGGACTCACTGTGAAGCGACACTACGAGGTGGTGCTCATAGAACGAATATGTGAGTGAAGGCTGGCACAACCGTTTTTAAATTGATAAGCATCACCCGGATTTTTATTCACCCCTGACGGCGTTTCAAAAAGAGCAAGCTGATTCTGAAACATTTCTTGCTGAGTTAACTCTTGACAGAAGTGTTTAAGCAGGGCCTAAGGCGAAACGGTTGGCTGTGTAAAAAAGAATGCTGGACATCGTGATAGAACTTAAAAACTAAGCTGTACGGACGCATTCAGAATAGAATATTTGTCTGTTAGAGAGCTTTTAAGAAGGTAAAAGCTTTGCTGACTTTAAGAAGATTTCCTATTTTGATCCCGAAGAGATTTGCATAATGTTGTATTTGCAGTGTGGTTTTGTGTGGCCGTGAAACATGGACCGTCAAAACAACAAAAGAATAAAGAAAGCTAAAAAGCTTCAAAATGTAGTTCTGAAAAAGAATGGTTAATGTGAAACACACTGATAGAGTGGAAAACGGTGTAATATTGACGAGAACAGGAAAGAAAAATAATTGCTGAAAGTAATAAGAGAGAGAAAAACAACTTGGTTGGACCGTATACTGTGTAGAAAGCGTCTGCAGCTAAAGAGGATAGAGAGAAAGGTAGAGGAAAAGTAGAGAAAGGGGAAGAAGAAAGGTTTATGACGTTAGAAACGGAAGGAGCTATGCTATATAGACAGATGAAGACAAATTCACAGGGGCGAGAAAGGTGAAGCGAATCTAGCTGAAATCTCTAGCAGGAAAGATTTACTGAAGAAAAATAAGGAATAGAAAACGAGGAATAGACAAATAATTACATCGCGTTGTTAAAGGCTGAACTCTGTGGCCAACAACCTTTTGTAGTGTAAGAACAGTAGGAAAGTAATATAATTGCAATGCGCATTCTAATTTCTTTTGTAATGTAGTAGAGAGTAAAAGCATACGAAAGCATATAAAGACACTGTGTGAATAAGCATATTCTTTACCACACAAGCTCAATTGGAAATACTCAAAAACCGTTACACAACGCAGTTTCCTACAATCCATAGCCACCTCCATCAACAGAACTACCCGCAGTACCCGCAGACTTTCCTTCCTCATAAACCGTCTCCTTACCATAGCCGATGGACCTCCTCCCAGAGCTCCTCGCCGCCAGCGTCAGAGCAATAGAAACATACAGAAGCACCTAATTCCAAATTACAAACATCTTCAACCTGCCGTCCTTCCTTATCACACGATAACTTAAGTTTCCTTACCTTCTTACAAAGTCTTTACCAGTGGCGAAGCTAGTAGTTAATGAATGGGTAGGCAAAAAGCTTATCTTATATTTTTTTGTAGAGTAGTTCAACACGGCGAGTTTTTTGCTTGCAAAATTGTCAGTTGTCAACTACATGGTCTTTGAACTCATCAATTCCTTCGCAAATTTTTTTTCAATAGCAATGGTGCTAAGAGAATTAAGTCTTTCGTTGGTCATGGTATTGCGCAAGTAGTTTTTTATTCTTTTCAAAGTAGCCTACTCATACTCCTTTCCGAAGAAGCCGTGGTTACAGGAAACGTTAAAATCAAACGAATTAATTTTCAAACATACACTGGTTCTAAGTCATTAAGAACTATAAAATGTAAAAGTCTTTGTGGGAACAAATGTTTTCCAGTATCTGAGTAAATATTTTTTAATTAATTTTCCAGTCTTTCACTATTGAAAAAAGGGTATTTATTTATAACGCTGTTCAATTTAGTAGAAGGAAAACTCTCTTTGTAAGAAATGAAGTGATTTGGATCCAACAACTGAACAAACTGGACAGTTTCGAAATCACTGAACCGTGCCTCTAGCTGCATAATCAAAGTATCAAGAACTTCATAATTTAACGTTTTCAGCAGTTTCCTGTTACTGCCATCTATATTTACCTCACTGCTTATTTGGTGACATTTTTCAATGCAAGACGACACAGTGTTTTCTGATCTCATGTCCTTGAGGATAGCAGTAGTTTTCTTAATTTCAGTGTTGCACAGAATTATATCGGAGATAGTTTTGTGTGGCAGTAGAGAAAAGAGATGGTCAGTATAAACGAATATTTTCCTATAAAAACAATGTAAATGAAATGGGTCTTTTGAGTAGGCCTATGTTAAGCAATCCAACAGCAGAATTGTACGAATCACTATCCCAAGCTTCATCATTCTCTGTAATGTCCTCAAAAATCTGTCTCAAGTCACCATAGTGGGAAAAGATGGTATGAACTGCTCTGGAATGGAAGTTCCAACTGGTAGTGGATGCTTGTGGAAGTTTAAATCCTCTAGATTCTAGAAACTGTGATCTCTTTGAGGATCTACAAAAAAATGTGTGAAATGCTGTCAGATTGTGAATGAAGAGCCTAACCGATTTTATTGTTTTAGTGCAATGAGGAAGTACGAGGTTTAACTTGTGAGCATAGCAATGTAGAAATAATGCTCTTGGACAAGTCTGTTTTACAAAGTGCTGAACACCTCCATGCTTTCCAGGCATTACAGAGGCTCCGTCATATGTTTGACAGACTACCTTCTCAGTTACACCCCACTTTTTTAAAACGTCAACAATTAATTCTGATAAGCCTGATGCAGTTTTATCTACTGAAACATCATAAAACCCAATGAACCTTTCTATTTCACCTTCTTTTAAACAAAATCTAAAAATTATGCTGATTTGAGATCTACTGGATACGTCTAAAGTTTCATCTGCCTGAATTCCAATAAAATCGCAAGAATCTAACTCCACCTTAATCTTCTCTTGAATTATATCAGTTACAGATTCAACTAATCATTCTGAATATCGCTTGATGTACCTTTAAAGCCTGACGTAGATTGGAGATGATCTCGAATTACTTCTAAGCTCCTGCTTAGAAAGAAGATCTAACAATTCTAGATAATTACCCGGTTGACTGAGTCTTCGCCTTCGAAATGACCTCGAAATCCAAGCTCCTGTTTCCCGAGAAAACACACAATGTCAACCGGCCTATCTTTCAACAACAAGCCTATTTTGTTTCACGACGTCATTATGTTTAACAGCTTGAATTCTAGCCCCTTCAGACAAAGTATGTTCAATCCTCACGCATCTCAGCAAACGGTACCGCTCTTCATTTTGAATATGTTTATTTGAATTCTGGTCTTTGTCTGCTTTTCTAAGAAACTTTTTTGTAACCGTCACTCCATATAAAATCCATTCTTTTTCACCAGAAAACAAGATACGTGTATAACAAAAAAGTCTGTTGGTTTCGGAACAGCCTGTCAACCACGAATATCGCTCGTACCAAGAAAACTGAAATTTTCTAGATACTTTACCTTCAAAATGTTTAATGTCTAAATTAGGCGTAAATCTCTTGTTTTTAACACCACATTTTTCTTCGTAAGTCCGAGAAGAAAACGGCTTACTTTTTAATAAAGTCAAATGATCTGACAAGGTATTAAAAGGACCGCGTTCACTCATACTCATTTTGGGCGACACACTTATTAGTCATACACAATAATATAACTGATTGAACTTCCAAATTTGTAACTTGATTAGTTTCTATATATATGTTTAATGTCACAAATAATTTAAATGACAATCTTGACCGTCTATTAGTTCAGCGGAATAACAGGCACACTTTTAATAACCGCATAAAATTAACACGATTATAAACAACACAGCGCGCTTTTCTGTTCGCAGGACAGCAGTGAGACATGCCTCAACGCTACTGTGTGTGGAGCGCGGATCAATCCCCCGCTCCCCGCACTTCAGAATCACGCCAACACATTGCTTACATACGATGTATACAAGAAACGCTGAGGCAGGTTCACGTTGCCTCATTTAAACGGACTATTGTCTGCTCTCACTTGTCACCATCTTGCGGTCGCTCAGTAAAGCATGTAATTAGTAAATTCGACAATTACAGTAACAATGTGTAATCTTTACGTTACGTACTTCATACGTATTTATAATTTTTATTCTACAAAATTTTTTAGGGTAGGCATTGCCTCAATTGCCTCCATGTAACTTCGCCACTGGTCTTTACCCTCTTCTTTGTGTCCATCGCCTGCCTTGACGCCTCTTTGTTGCCTCCTTCCAGTTTTGGCGACCTGCGCTACACGTCCCTGTCTTGGCAGCCTTGAAAACTAAAGTAAACAATAACTAAAATTGTAACCTACATGGCTACAAACTACATCTCCACACAAATGCACACACACCCACTACTCTACCTTCTATGTGCCTCCACCTTCCTCGCTACCGGCCTGCGCTGGCGTGCGTCTCCCCCACATCCTACCATCTAGCAGAAGGGGGCTTGCCCCAGGACGAGTCTCAAACAACACGAAAAAAGTACAGATTCCAGGTTTGAACAGTATAAATTAGTTGATAAGGGACACTGAGAAAAATGTTAGTTTTAAGTATTTTTAAGCTTACGGAACAACTTTAAGTGCTGTAAAATGGTGCGAAACGATGCTTAGCCGCGTGTGGAGTGCCCGTGTGCGAGAATACCTATTTTTTTTACAAGATACTTATAGAAAAGACGTTAATTTAAATAACTTTCATGATATGGAAATTTTTTAGATGGGTCTTACATTAGGATGTTTGTAATAAAAGACCTAACTTATGACAATAGTTATTTTAAAAATCAGTAATTTGAAGTATGGTTATTTAAAATAAAAATGTTTTCATCATCATTATCATCATTAACATCATCAACACCGAAAGGACTAGCCCTTAGACCTGTTCCGGTACCCATCTCCTCCTCGGTCTACCGACATCTCTTTTCCCAGTAGAGCGATTCCCAAGGCAGCCACAAGTAGACGGACACCAGGCAAGCGATTCAAATGTTTACATAAAAATGTTTTATGGCTATAATTTCAGTCGTAAAATTGTCAGGTTTTCTGAACAAGAATTATTCTGTTATGAAACTTTCTTGAACAAGAATATCGGTTATCTGTAGAAAAATCGTAAGTACGGGTTACCGAAGAACCAATCAGATTACCAGAATTCAGTCGAAGATAATTATTTCTCATTTCTCATTGCGATGAATCATGGCACTACACACACACTGCAGCTGCAACGCAATATCTTCTCATAAAGTTTGCCTGGCAACAATTTGATCATCCGCCTTACAGCAAGCAAATATCGCCTTTTCAAGCATGAGAAATTCTTCCTCGGTGGCCAACAATATCAAACAAGTTGTTAATACATGGTTCAAATCACAGGCGGGAAACTTCTACGACGAAGGTAGGTACAACGTCTGGTGCCTCGCTATGACAAGTGTTTCAAAAATGATGAAAATTATATAGAAACGTTGTTTAAGGTGTGTACTTTAAATAATAATAAAAATGTTTTGTAAATATGTTCTTAGTTTCCTGTAATACCCTATCGGAACTTACTTTCTGAATAGCCCTCGTATTTATGTACAATAAAACAAAGAAAATTATTTAAAAGAAAATCTCTATCACATCAGTATAGAATTTATAATAAATAACACAAAAAAGGACTTTTGAATATTAATTTATTTTATTATATAGAAAGTAATTTTTAGTTGTGTTACAAAGGTCATTGGTTAATTATTTCTTTATAAACTGTATTAAAAGCTATGTAGATTGTTATAAAAGAACAGCATCATTAATACATCTATTTCATTCCAGTATACTATATATTGACTACTTATTCTATTCGATACCTATACATTGCAATATGTCACTCAGGTTGCCAACACAAATTAACAAAAAACTACTTAAGTACCAATTGAAACACGAACCACAGAACTATTTACTCAGACTACGGAAAAATGAAGATCTTTACAAAGGAATTTTAGTTTTACTAAAAGTTTTACTACACTTTTAGTTTTAGTTTACTACACTTTAGGTGTGTAACATCCTCCATGCGTTTTCAATTTGAAATAAGTTTACTTCCCGAATGCTCTAAAAATTTCATCCGTCCGACTAACGACTCCTCTTTCAATAATTAAAAGCAATAATTTACAAACACGCGTTTAATTATTTTTCTGTCGCCTCTCAACGTAAACGAACACACAGACACAAATACTAAAACTATAGTGCTTAATCATCATCATCATCCTCAACAACACGACATAAGCAAAGTGCCTGTTCCGCCTTCAAAAATCCTCCAGCCATCTCGTCCTGGGTCTCCCCACACACCTGTGTCCTGTAGGATTGTATTTCCACACTTGTTTGGCCACTCTGGAACCGGACATTCTTTCTAAGTGTTCTTTCCACCGTTGCTTGTAATCTCGTAATTTGTTATTCAAGTTAAAACTTGTATCTCTTCTCTTATGGCCTCATTTCTTATACGGTCGAAATTAGAACACCTTTAAACTCCGTAGGCTTACAGGGCCGGTGTCAGTGTTGTTAAAATTCCTTCCCAGGCTGTTTTGCCGTGGTCCATTGTTTTCTACAAAACACTAAATTATACTAACGTAGAAAGTAGAGTATTCTATGTATACTAACGTATACCATCTCACGTTAGCATAACTCGATTTTACACTGATCATGGCAGTCGTTGGCACTGCCGAAACGTCTGTTTTTTTTTAGAAAGTAATGGACCACGGCCAAACAGCTTGGGAAGGAATTTTAACAACACCATTAACAATGCCATTCCCGAGACCTGTATTTTACTATTATGTTTTCTTGGTTTTCGTCCATAATTCACATCCATAGGACAGTACAGGAACTGTAAACCTTTAATTTTGTATCTCGACGTACCTTGTTTCTCAAAATACAGTTGATTGTTCCACAGCTCGTCTGGAACTTACCTAACTTAACATCAACATCATAATTTCTATTATAGTCAATATCGATTACCAAATAATAAAAGTGGCTCACATGTTTTAGAACTCTATCAATAGTCATTATTTTTGTTTTTATTGGCTTCTTCCCTCGGAATGCAATTACCTTTGTTTTTGTAGTGGAGGTTTTCATATTGTATGGTTTGCAAATCTGATGGAGCTTAAGAACAGATATTTCTTGCAAATCAGATTCTGTATTTTGAAGTACAAGCAAGTCGTCAGCAAACAACAGCACGTTCAAATATATTTCTCGAGATAACGTAACACCAGTGTTCACTAGATTTTCCAATTCCTTACCAGATCGTCAATATAAATGTTAAAAATAATGGGTGACATACATCACCCTTGTCTAACACTTTTATTGATAGATATTTGTTTAGTTATTCTACAATTATTTTTGACATCTATTCTTGTTCCGTTATAAAGGACTTGTATAGTTCTTATAAGTTGTTGAGAGTATCCCTGTTTTCTAATATTTGCCACAGAAAAATTCTGTCTACTCTATAAAAGGCCATCTTAAAATAAACAAAAGCTATACCGTATGCGTTTCTTTTTTGAACTCGCGATGCTACTCAATGAAACAGCGGTTATTATAAAACAAAATCTCACGTTTCCTTTCATTCTGAAAGCATGCGCTCTTTTTATATGTCAGTTTTTTTTTTGTATTAGTACTTAAAAAGTGTTGAGTCTAGTACAAAAATGAAAACCCTGTTGGATACAAGTGGGAATGCTGTTAACCTGCAAAGCTTTTAGTTTGGAAATGTGACACTCCAAGTAATACAGACACACGACAGAAACAGAAAAATAATTTAGTTTATTTTTTTGCCGTGTGTGATGTATAAATTACAGGCTCACGAATTTGTCACTCACTTCTGCCTGTTTGTCTTGTATTCATGAGGACAGCGTACTGAACCGTTTGGAGTGATGCAAAAGAAGTTAAAACTACGCTTTATCATAACTGAAAAATTACTTCTTTTTATGTACAGTGTAGGATTGTATAAAAACTAATTATACCGCTGTTTTACAAGAAATAAATGTTATTTATGTCCCTGTCTCTTTCCTTTAGAAAATGGTAATTTTTTACCAAAATGTGAGGAGTAACAAGAATATGACATTGGAATACTTTTATTTACTCTTGATATAAAAATACAGAAACTTGTGTGTTCGTAAGTCACGGCTACGTATTAGCTTCATTATACGTTTATGAAATTCTTGCCTATTATTTGAAGGGTTTCTGGTTACTGTTTTTTGTTGGTTGTTTCCTTTTGTGGCATACTTCAATAAAAATCAATAAGCACAATATTGTCAGACGACTTTAAACAATTTACATCATCAACAAGCATTTATATTATCAATTACATATCAAAATTTACAATACAATGACATCGACAATTTACATTATCGGCTACCTTCTGGAAGGCGCTGCCACATACGGAACGTGCGAGAGCGTCTCGTTGTCTTCAGGTCACTAAATGCATGAGAATCGTCACGTAATCACTGGGGGGTGAAGTTGATCGCCTGCACGGGGTGCCCCTTGCGTAATCTAAACGATCAACACGAGGTTCGCCTTTCAACGCGCTGACTAAAATGAAGATGGCTTCAAAAAACCTCACACAAACACAAAACAGTTCTTTTAAGAGCTCTGACACTAGCCTCCGTATTATTTATTGGAATGCAGGAGGCCTCAATGATGTAAAATTTTTGCAATTCAAACGAAACGTCAACCACTTAGACGTGGATCTATTTTTTATTGTTGAAGCAGGAGCCGCTACTGAAACCACTGATTATTATCAGATGAACGGCTACACCGTTACTATGATGAAGAGATCGAGACAGATCGCCTCTGGCATCCTAATTGGTGTTAAAAATAACCTAACAACAAAACTACAAGTTCTGGACGAATGGAAGCGGATGACAAGTTGGAGGCCGTCCTGGTCGAGGCATGGAAAAACAAGCAACACTTTAGTGTAATAAATCTGTACAACCCACCCGGCAACGTACCCTCTTTAGAAATGATTGAAAGGACAATACAAGCAGATAGCATAATTGTCGGAGACTTTAATAGTCACTCACCAAGATGGGGATACTCAAGACGTACTGCATCTGGAAAATGCCTGGAGCAGTTAATCGACAACAACCGATTGGATGTTTTAGATACACTTCCAACTTTCCTTTCCTTTACGGGTCAAACGTAATTTTTGATTTAGTCATCACCCACCCGCACATCTCCGACAAAATAAAAGTCGGATTACTTGACGACGCCGGTGGGCATGGCTATAGAGCCCTCCTAATCACGTCACTTACTGTAACGCCTTTTCGCCCCGTTACAAATCCAGGGAACCCCTCGTAATTAAACTCCGTTAATTAGATGGGCTGCCTACGTTGTAACAGAATTGATCACAAATAATTAATGTCACAAATTACTTACTAACTGTGTAAGGAAACAATGGCAAGGTATACAATTGATTTAAGCACTCCTCATATGTGTGTAACAAGAAGACTTCTCTTTATTTAACATTAAAAAAACATATACTGACAGATCCCATGACTTTACTAATTCAATTATTAAGTTATTTGAAAAGTTTCTTTAAACTTTGAGATCAAACTTGATTTTATATATATATACCTTGGATCCGGGTCAACTTTCTGTATTTCTGCAATTAAAACTTTTAATTATACTCATTTCATGATATTAGCTTGCAAGACTTTCTTTATTCAACCATTGGAAGAATGGTATTATTGCTTGAATTATAATGCTCTACATTAGCATATAAACTGTTACAACGTATGAAGTTAGAATAGTTACATGAAATTCTTAGATTTAATTTATAAGTCTTTACAAAGTAATAGTTTCTGAAAAGTCTCTTTCAAGATGTGTTGTGTAACAAATATTAGTAACCCTCGATAGACAGGCTATCGAGTCACCTTTTAATTGGTATGCTGAAGACTCGTCCTGGGGTATCCGTCTTGGGAAACAGGAACCGCTACGTCGTCATCTCGGTCTGGCCTTCCTCTGTAAAGGGCTCCAAAAGTTCGCAGGTTGAACAATATGTAGTGTAGATATCTACGATGATCTTGTAGATTCTCGGATATCCTGATCTGCATATTTTGTCACGTGCAGTAGAGTTTGTGGCTTCTGATAGTTCACATCTCCGGGTATGACTTTGTAATTGTTGTTATTTGTTGAGGCACTAAGTCATCTTGTGTTACACTCCTTTTTTTTTTACGTTTCGATTTTTTACTTTACTTTAAATTTCTTGTCTATTTACATGACTATATTAATTAACACATCCAGATGTTTTAAACAACTACATCTGGTACACCATCTTAAGGTGAAGCAAAATATCGTTAACATATTTTAAGCGCACAGCTCCTACGTCTATACTGTACGGAGTCACCATTGCAAGAGAGAGAAATTCCGCTCCCTTCGCCTGGCACTGGGCAAAAGTTAGTGGGACAATTTCCGCGCGAGAATATAGTTCCTAACTATATTTAAGTTAACTTTTTTATTTATACAAACTATCCCTAAACAAATATACATAATTTAAATCAGTTGTTTTAGCGACTATTTATGCCTTCAGATTTTTTTATTATTAACATTAGTTTTTTTTATTCTTAGTCTAACTCACACAAGACTCTGAAAGCATGTCGAGTCTGGAATCAACAGGACAGCGCCTGCTTACAAGCAAAGGGTTAAATACGATATTAATAACTCTTTACAATTTTTCCTTTTATTAGAGTATCTTATAACTAATTAATTACTGCTTCCTCTCATACTGAGTACATACAGGTATTTTATATTAATACAGTGAGATTTAAATGGCTTAAGAGCTCGCAACCTTAATTTTTTTTTTAAATTTTTATTTTCTTAATTATTTCTTTTATTTAAATCGTCACATACTCCACCGCTTAATTTGCACGCTACGGTTATGCTTTTTGAGTCTAACTCACAATTGGGCACTGGGATATTGAATGGGGTTAGTGTGTGTAATTTCTTTCACATAGTTGTCGTACACTTTACAACATTGTCCACATAGTTCTTACCTACAGTTACAACACAGTACACTTTATATTCTTATGAACTACCTTTTTTTTTTACATACTATTTACACTAAATATTTACACAATTAAAACACAAAACTCTTTCTTATCTCTATCACTTAATTTTACTACCGGTTTTTTTGTTTGTCTTACTCTCTCTTCTATAGAGTAACTTTCTAAATCTTTACTATTTAGAATTCTATCTTTTCTTCTGTGAGTCCTATATAACTCATGTAGTTAATGAGTGTTAGTACCCATCTAGTTAATGATTATTCATTAATGCATGCTTCGCAGAACTGGAACTCAGGTTGATCAGGCCTCGTTTCCAAACTCTACGTTTTACATTTCTTACGTGGATTCAGAAATATAATTTTCTTTACTGCCTAGTATCCCTTTTCTTTTTGGGTTATACTATACCGTCACTTCTTCTTATATAACTTTAGTTGCGAAATATGCGTTCTCCGCACATATTTCTGAGTTGCAGGTTCGCACAGGGCTACTGTAACTGGAGTTAGGTACTTTTGCATTTGGTAAGGGCCACACCATCTGAATGATAGTTTCGAGGTGGTCTTATCAATCGCACTACTAATGGGGTGAGTCTTGTACATTACTAAGTCACCTACTTGGTACCTGACTGAGTTGCTATGATTACCTTTCTCGTGGTATCTTCTGGATTTTTCCAAGCTTGCTCTCAAGTTAGAGCGGGCTTTGTTCCATATTCGCTTTATCTGCTTATCCGTTATTTGCGGAGGCAGCAGATCGTGTATATTCCATCTTGTGGACAAAGGGTGGTTTGGTCGATACTTGTATAGTAACTCGAACGGGGTCGACTTGTGACCTTCGTGGTAAGCCGAATTAAAAGCGTATTGAATCCAGGATAGATTTTGGTCCCACGACGTGTGATCGTTCGCATGATAGGCGATTAGCGCAGATTTGAGGTTTCGTAGATACCTTTCAGCAATATTGCCTTGCGGTCGATACTCTGTAGTGGTTATATGGTCTATCCCTAACTTGAAACACATATTCCTAAATTCTTTTGCTTTAAACTGCGGGCCGTTATCAGATACTATACGTACTGAAGTACCGTAATCATTAAATAATCTTTCCTGTAGTATTTTAACTGTTGTCGACGCTAATGCTCGTCGCATGGGATACATCCAAACAAATTTGGTGAACGAATCTACACATATCAGTAACATGGTATTTCCTGATTTGGATCGTGGATACGGACCTGAGAAATCTAGATAAAGTTTCGAAAAAGGGGTCTTTGGGATTTCTGATATCAATTGGCTTACTTGAGTATTTCTGGCGGGTTTGCTAAGGGCGCATAATGAACATTTCTTTACGAAGGTAGCTATTTCGCAGTTCATATTGTTCCAATGATATTCCTTTCGAATACGATGTATCGTCTTATTGATTCCCATATGGGCTCCTATGGTAGATGAATGGAAGTATTCCATTAGCATGGGCTTAATTACATCCGGGGCTATTATTCTTAATTCCTTTCCGTCTCTTATTTTGAGACACAGTACATTCTTACTCAATACGTACTTGTCGGATTTAATACCTTGGGTAAGTTGTTCTATAATAGGCTTCAGTAAGGGGTCTTGTTGTTGATATAGGGCAATGTTTGTAAAGGCAAGGGGGAATTCAGTAATTACGGCGTTCGCACTTGCTATTTCCGGCTTCACTACGTTTTCGGAAGTTTTAGTGGGTGACTGGAACATACGGGACAGGGTATCGGCGACTACATTTTGAGTACCTTTAATATGCTGCACTCTGAATTTGTAGCAGTTTAATTTCAATATCCATCTGCCAATTCGTCCTAATTGTTTAGGGTGATTCAATAACCATGATAACGCCTGATTGTCGGTTTCTAAAAGAAATTCTTTATGTTCTAGGAAGGGTTTAAACTTTTCGAATGCAAAAACAATTGCTAAACATTCCAATTCATATGCAGAATACTTTCTTTCTTGATCGCTCAGTGTTCGTGATGCATAACTAATTGGTAGTCTACAGTTATCTATCTCTTGGTATATCACTGCACCTAACGCTACACTGGAACTGTCGGTTTGCACGACGAATGGTTTTGTGAAATCAGCTAATTGCAAAACTGGGGGAGATATAATGCTTTCTTTAAGTTGCTCAAACGCGTTTTGATGTATTGAGCTCCATTCGAACTTTGTTCCCTTCTTTTTCCCTTCTTTCGTAAGGAGTTTAGGGGTGCTGGTATTTCGGCAAGATGGGGAATATATTTGTGGAAATAATTCACCATACCTAAAAATCGGGCTATACCTTTTGCATCTCGTGGGGGTGCAAATTCTCTAATAGCACGGGTACGTTCGGGGTCAATGCTTACCTTTCCATTCGCTTTCACTATGTGTCCTAAGAAAGAAAACTGAGGGACAGCAAAACTTACCTTATTTGGGTTCACCGTTAATCCTGCTCTTAGTAAACGAGATAACACTTCACGCAAATGTCTGAGATGTTGTTCCATTGATTCACTGTATATTACGATGTCGTCCAAATAGTGGTACACATATTTAAATTTAATGTCGTGAAATATCTTCTCCAATAGTCTACTACATACGGAACTTCCTTGAGATATTCCAAAGGGTACCCTAGTAAATTGGTACAAGTTAAAAGGAACTGCAAACGCGGTTAGACGTTTGGATTCTTCTGAAAGAGGTATTTGGTGAAAAGCTTGATTTAGATCCATTACCGTAAAAACCATTGCTTTAGTAAAATAATGAAACGCACTATGGATGTCTGGAAGAGGGATTGATTCAAATTCTATTCTTTTATTTAATTGCCTGTAGTCTACAACTAGTCGGTGTTTATCTGGTCCTTTCGGTACTAAAAAGGAGGGTGAAGAAAATGGGGACGTAGAGGGTTCTATGACTCCTTGATCCAATAACTTATTGATATGGTTTCGCATGACTTCCATCTTGGGGGGCGACAACTTGTACGGGGGTAGTCGTATTACTTTCTGATCACTCAGATTAATTTTATACTCTATTAGGTCCGTCAGTCCTAGTTTTGGTGTAAGAACCGAGGAAAATTCTTTAATTAGTTTTACTATTTTGACTCTATCTCTTCGTTCTAGGTGAGATAAATCTGAATCTTGGTGTATTACATGTGCAGTAGATGAACAACGTTTATCTTCATTACTATCAAATTTATGTTTTCTTGCACGGTCAAATCTGAAATAAAATTCTCGCTCGTAGATGTCAAGAATCATTCCTGTCTTACTAATAAAATCTGCACCTAATATTAAATCAGGTCCTAATTCTTTACATACTAACATTGTAAATATCCAACTTAGGTTTTTTATTTTAACCTTAACGGTAATGCTCAGGTTTATATTTATTTTACGTTTATCAGCGGTAGCACACTTTATATTCACAGGTTGGTTCCGTTTTACTAGATGATGTTTAGCTAACATGTCCGCTAATTCTTGGCTGATTAAGCTTCTACTAGATCCCGAATCAATTAAGGCGATGGGGGATGTAACGCCTAAGTCGACTCGTATTAATGGTAGTAGATTTTTTTTCCATTTACATCTATTAATCGCATTACACTTTTCACGAAATTCTCGCACATAGGGGTCGATTTCTTTCGCACCTTTTTTGTTTTTCACTCGGTTACAGAATAATTCATTCTTATTATTATTGGTTTCTTTTAGTTTACCTAGTTTCGAGTAGCTGCGGAAGACACAGGTTTTCGGGTCTCCCTGCCTTACATGTTTTTTTGAATTGGGGTTATTCCGTTCCAATGGCTTACTTTTGCACTCTCTTCTTATGTGCCCATATTTGCCACAATTATAACAGGTGGGTTTTCTGCGAGGTGGGTACTTGGTTTCCGCTTTATCTGGGTTTACAGTTAACTTACCAGCTTTGCGCACATGGTGAGGTCTACTAGAAACTTGTCTTTCATACGAGGTTGTTACATCAGGCAGTAGTGCTCGCAATTGATGTCTATTAGTTCCAGAGGTTTTCATTGCTTCTCTATTTTGATCTGAGTACCATACATTTGAAGAATGGATACTGCACTGTTCTAGATCAGCAATTGTATTGGGTCTATTCATCAATGATAGTCGAGATCTTTCTTCAGGTGACACGCCTACTAAAATGGTGTCCACCAGTTGTGTTTCATTCCAGCTTACACGTAGTAGTCGAGAGGACTCCCTAATATCGGAGATGTAGTGAGCTAATCTCTCCTGATGTCCTTGTACTCGGAGTACTGTCTTCCTTTTTATTTCCTCATAGATGCCGGTGGGAATAAAGTATTTTATTAAAGAGCTATGTAGCTCTTCTACTGGGAAAGTAGAGGTTAGGGCTTCTAGCACACGATTTTTTAACGGGGGTTTATACTTTGGTAACAGAACTTGTAAAATTTTCCAGTCATTCAGCTGCTGTAGATCCTTTATCTGAAGAAGATAACTAATAAATGTTAGTAACTTGGAAACATTTAAACCATCTGTATAAGGGATTTCGGATAAAATCTTCTCCACAGGGTGAGTCATTTTTCCGTATAAATCTGCGTTATAGTTCATAGGGGTAATTCCCCGATAAGGGCGATTAGATTCATTGGAGGTGTTGGTCAATTCATTATTTCCGGGACGAAACTGAAAATGCTCGGGAGGAGGGGCATTTACATCTGTATCAGTTTTTGTTCTGGGTTCGCTTGCACTTGCGATACGATAGGTGAGTTCCGATCCGAGTTAGGCGGAGGTAAACCAGTGGTGGGGGATTGTACTGGGGAGATGTGTAATTTCATTAATGATTTCTCTAATTCGTCCATCATGAATGAATCGGATTTTCGTCTTAAATCGTTGATAATTGAAGCTAAGCGGCGTAGAGCTTCGTCTGCTAGCTTTTGTACATCAACGGGTATTTCTGTGAGATTCGGCCAGATCGACAAATTTTTTATTCGCCTGGTTAAATGCTCTATTCTCTGGGTAGTCCGCAAAATTTTTGCCGGAGATTTCTCGTCTTGGAGTGTTTGAGACAATAAGTATAGTTCACTATACTTGGCATTACAAATTTCTTTCTCGCTTTCATAATCGAGTTGGCTTAGATAGTTTAATTGCACGGGCGCATCAAATCCACATTCGCGAATTGACCTTCGTAATTCCGCGACTGTTACATCAGCATGGGGTAGTCCACGCAAAAGGGCTTCGTAAGACAGCTCGTCTTTTAATAACAAATCCGGGTTAAATTGGGCCATTTTGTTCTAACACATTAGCACGTACTTAAAATTAATACTAGTATATTACACATATATTACATATACATATAATAAATTCATAAGTAATCTATTTACACAAATTAGAAAACAACAATTTCTCTTCTAAGGGAGATACAGAAATCACACACACATATCTTTCAAGGTTAAATACCCGATCAGCTGTTTACTGGAATGTAGGTCAGAGGGTGGCCTACATATTTAGTTAACAAAGGAGGGTTGAGCGTGTGTGACAATGGGGTGTTTGCTTTTACATATTATTGTCTACACAATGCGAGTGAATAACACCAACGACCGGTATAAACACGAGAAAAGGGGAGCGCAATCTTATGCAACACATTTATTATTATTCCGCTTAGACAACACTTTGGCTCCGTTCATTCATAAACTTTTCTCAATTAAATAATTACTTATTTTGTTCACAAGTTTTAAATCACGACTTCTACTTAATTACTTTATTATTATTAACAAAGTTATTTTTAATCAATTTTTTTTTTATAACTCTTTCTAGTGTATGTAAGCTAGATAGTTGGACATACACTGTTCAGAATGATTCAGGAAACAACAGGTCATAGATTGTCGTAAACAAACCTGTTACAGATTGTTCGGTTGACCAAAATTGTTATGCTTGGTCACAATTCATTTATGCAAGTACTTATATCGAATTATGCAGGAAGTGCCGGTAGAAACCTGCATTTAGCATTTTGCATTGTATGACGCTAATGACATTTTACTTATACATAATACCATCTACGTAACTTAATACATATTACGTTATTTAATAGTGTATTAAATATGTTTTGAACATTACATTTATTAAAGTAACTTTCTGAGTGCATATATCAATATTATATATTTAGTTATTGATCTTACAATTTATCCACGCATAGTGAATGCAATTTTGTTTGTGACACTATATACACAATTAAAACTCTTTCCTTTGTTTCATTTATTTTTTTTTGAATGATGCAATTTGTTTGCTTAAAACACCTTTATAAAATTTAGCATAGTGGCACACTTTTGTGACACTCTGTAAACAATTACCCTTTTATTTTTTTACAATTAAGCAGAGTGGCGCATTTCTGTAACGCCTTTTCGCCGCGTTACAAATCCAGGGAACCCCTCGTAATTAAACTCCGTTAATTAGATGGGCTGCCTACGTTGTAACAGAATTGATCACAAATAATTAATGTCACAAATTACTTACTAACTGTATAAGGAAACAATGGCAAGGTATACAATTGATTTAAGCACTCCTCATATGTGTGTAACAAGAAGACTTCTCTTTATTTAACATTAAAAAAACATATACTGACAGATCCCATGACTTTACTAATTCAATTATTAAGTTATTTGAAAAGTTTCTTTAAACTTTGAGATCAAACTTGATTTTATATATTGTACTAAATCTCTCGCGTCACCTAATTAGGTCCCACGTTATGAGCGTCAATTTGTACTAACTCCCGTTGCGTCCTCTACTGTTCAAGCCCCGCGATGGAAGCCAATTTGTACTAACTCCCGTTGCGTCCTCTACTGTTCAAGTCCCGCGATGGAAGCCAATTTGTACTATATCGGATACGTACGGTCTAAATTCCCACTGTTGTATTTGTCGATTGTGTTCTATTAATTTAATTGTATAAATTCTCGGAAATATTTGGAGTTGTGGAATATATGGATGTACTCAATTAATGTTAACTTAACTATTTAATAATTATCAGTGTTAGTGTGCCTAGAACTTAAATAACTTAAGATTTATTCTACAATTTCATCCAACCCTATTATGCCTGGAAGAGAGTTCTGTCTAATTTTATATTTTTACGCTCCCTCTTTGGTGTCAAATAATTCCGCTATAAGCGCTGTAGTATCGGCTCAACGAAACTTGTAGGTTATTCGATGTTTATATTAACTATTTATTCTCTACTTATTCAGTTACTTTTGTTCCAGTTCACTAAACCATACTCCAAATAACAAGGTGTGACAAATATATAAAGGTTCTTTATTCGTTTATCAATTCACATTAACTAAGATATATTCCAATTAATATATGTTGGGACTATAGATTCAGGTATCGATTGTTGATTATTTAATCCTTTGTTTATATTTGGTTATATATTAAATTTGATTGGTATTTTATTTATTTCAGGGTGTGAAGGTTCTTGTAACTGTGGGGAAGACTAAAAATACATAATAAGAATGCAAGATTTACAAAAATTATGTGTTGTGTATTTAATATTATTAATATAATATAATTTTACCAGACTCTAACGACGCCAATCACGTAGGCGGTTGATCGCTAAATTTGTTGTTCTGGTCAATTATGAAGTACAGTTTTCTTTCTTCAGTTTAATAAAAGTAAATCTTGTCCTGTCCACTTCGGAATACAGCTTCTGAATTGTTTTACAGCACGATTGATGTTTCTTCTGCACCGTCAGGATCCAAATAGGTTCTTCCTTCGGTTGAAGCAGTTAGTGTTGTTCCGTGTATTTGCAAGGTTATAATTTCTGGTGTTGTGAATATTATGATTTGTGTTATTGTTAACTCTTTATATTTGATTAACTTTTCGTCAATTCCCTTCGGACATGGGACAGTCCAAGTTTCTTCTTGTAGGATTTGGTTATTTGTTCTCGATTATTATTTCATAATATATCGTTATTTTATTAATCTGTGTTAGTGATAGATGTAAGTATTATCATTAGAATTTTATCTTCTTTATAATTGTATCTTTTGATTTCGAATATTACGATTCAATATATTGTTCTTGGGTTTTTTTAAATCATCACGTTCAGTTTTTACCAAAGCAAATCTTGTTATTTTATCAATCAACAACATTCTTCTTAAATTTTTCCCTAGCAACCTATATTAATTTCCGCTTCCACATGTTTGACTATATAGTGTTTCTTTCATATATTTTTTTGTCTATTCTTTGTCAATTTGCTGTCCTATCGGAATGTAAATTTACCGATATCTGGTTTATTATTTTATACACATCTTCTACTGGTTTTTTGATATAATTCCGTTTTTTTTCCTTTTTTATTATATTTAATCCACCTTCGATATTATTTTTTACCAATCGATATTATGGCATTATGGTATTATTATAATTTGTATAAATTTTATTAAATATTATTATTAACTTAATGTTTTTTCTTCCTTCTAGCTCTTCATAGTGCATTTATTAATTATTATTAATTGATGTATCTAACCTTTAAGTTATAATTGTTTATTTAGTATTTTTGGCTGTTAGGCCTTTTATTGTAAATTGATCTATCTGTGGTTATGTCTGTTAGGCATCTATAGTCCCTTTTATATAAATTCGTACATACAATCAAAACTTAATTATTAACATTTGTATAAACAATTATTTTTCTACATCTAATAACAAATTTATCTTGATCTCTCGATCACATATAACAAAATTCGAACTTATGAACATTGGTTAACTGCCTCACACTTCATTCTATGACAGTCATTGAATAACACTATTTGTTTCACTATTTTTCATGAACTCAACACATATTTGATATAACATCACATAAACTTTATCATAACATTTTTGTCATAATATAATACTTTTTTAACACAAAATTCTTATCTCTTATTACCATAAATTAAGTCATTGTTTCATTTTTCTGTTTTGTTTTTATTAAACATATATCATTAGCTATTATTTATTTTACAGGTTCGTTTATTCTATTCAACACTACCTTGCATTCTTATTTATTTTGTCTATGACTATAATTGTCATAATTGGGTCTCTGTTCTCTTATGGGATTAAGTATCAATTTATTTATCAATCTGTGAATCTTCTTTTATGTAGCATAAATGCTATCATTTTTGTTGCGCTACATATGCTTCCCCTCCTAAAAAAGTTTAGTTTACCTGAATGAAGTTTAGGTCAAATAAACTTGCCTTTTTCACATGCCTTTTCTTAATTTCATTGTTAATGGTTGACGATGGTCTTCTCAATGTAACTTCATTAGACTAGTACTAGTACCTTTTTTATTTAATAACATTTCATCATTTTATTTAACATTCTTGATTCTTGATAAATTTTTTTTTTCTGTACACATTATTTGTTGGTAACTGGCTACATTATTCACTGATACATTAGTTTTACATCTCTCCTATTTATAATTACTATAATTACTGCATTTTTCATTATTCTTCTGTCAACTCGCTTCTTTCTGTTTTCTTCGTCCTATTCCTTTGGAAACTGAATTTATTTTTGCAACTATTCTAATATTCCTTAAATATTTAATTTCCCTAACAATCCCTAACACATGCGTTGGTACAGTTCAGAGAGGCACTGTTTGGCTTCATACTCTGCTGCCCACACTACATCTTAATATAGTACTGCTGGAATTCATCTACAGTCAGCTATAAAATATAATAATAATCTCCTAATAATCTCTTTAATCATTTAATAATAAATATTTGGGAAAAGATTTTTTCTTTGTTGCATTTATATTTTTTCATTACTATTCTTCATATTTCGTAGTTCCATTTTAATTCCTTAAACATTTGTTAATATTGACTTTGACAGTTATCAATTGTAATCATTTTTGTTTTCATTTTTGTTGAGATTGTAATGTTAAGTATCTTCTTCGTTTGTTTTTTTTTTCCTCTGATCTCAATATTTTTTAATCAGTTGTTGTGTGTGGATCATTATAATTGTATTTCTTACTAAATATATTCCTTATACTTAATTATTCTTCTTCTTATCGTATTTCACTATTTTGGCTGTTTATTTTTTAATGAATTATGTTCATAAATACTCTTTCCTTCTTGTCTTCTTTAACATTATATTAGTTACATTCAATCGTTTACTGAGATTGTTCCATCATGTGGCAATGTAGTATGTATTTTAGGTCATATGATTTTTTTTTTCTTCTTTATTTTGGATAAGTAGGTTTGAGGTAATAACTTTTATCTTGGGGTTCATTCTTCATTATTCACACTATTTCTTTATACACATAATAATAATAATTATCGTTTTCTTCTGTAATCTTGGGGTTTGTTATTCATTATACACATTATTTCTTTATACACATAATAATAATAATTATCGTTTTCTTCTGTAATCTTGGGGTTTGTTATTCATTATACACATTATTTCTTTATAAACATTTAACAATAATTCTTGTTTTCTTCAAAATCGATAATACGTTGTTCTTATTGTATTTCAAAATTTAGTGGTAGTATTCAACTCAAATTATTTTTAAATTCCAAGTATTTTTCTTCAAGATTGGTAATAAGTTGTTCTTATTATTTTTATAATTTATTCATTTATATAAATTCTTTTTCTTTTTTGTTAATCCCGAAGTTGTTCAAATATAAGGTAATAAGTTGTCCTTACTTCATTTTAGAATTTATTCATAATATTTCTTCTGGATTTAGTAATTTTTGTTTCTTACTAAATTCGTTTTATATATAATAGTTATTTCGAATAATTTGTGTAAGTTGGTCTTACTGTCTTTTAGAATTTTGCTGATATATATATGATTTCGTTATTACTATTACTGTTTACATGTTTCTGATCCTCTTCTAACAAATCTTCCCTGATATTCTTTAAATAGTGGTTATTAATTATGGTTATTTTATGATTACACTTAATTTTATTTATTAATCGTTGTTCCCCAAGATTACGGTTCAGTGACGGGTATTCATTAATTTTCACTGCCTCTATTAGTTTAAATGAGGGCTTACTCCCTCTTCTCTATTTTCATTCTGATTACTGTGTTGGTTTTGTACTGGTTCCGTGCGATCCTCCGTATTATGTTCTGCTATCCTTTAATTTCCATCATGTGGGTAGTTGTCTTCGTGCCGAGATTGGTCATAATGGTTGTCATATCGGTGACTCCTTGGGTAGTATCGTCGCTGATTACCTTGAGGTCTGGAGTAAATATAATTGACGTTATGTCTATAATTATTGGGTCGTCTGTCCCCATCTCCTCTATTATTGCGACTATCACGATAATTGTAATTGTTATTGCCGCGATAATTATAGTTTCTAGAGTTATTATTCGTGTTTTCATTTTGTGTTCTATTAGTATTCATGTTTTGCGCAGGTCGATTGCGATCGTTATTATTAGAATTGGTTGGTGGCGCGTTATTATCATACTTCTGATATTTATGATTTAGCATTCTATTTCTTTGGTATTGGTTCTCATGCTCATAATTCTCCAAGAATTTGGCCATGGCTGGAATCGTTTTAATTTGACTACACATCCGTGCATTTTTTATCCCTTCCTCGTAATGATAGGATAGTTGTATTACCAAACATTCTTCGGGAATTCGGGGCTCTAAGTTCCGCGCCATACATACTTTTCCTAAAAAGTATGAAGTAGGGGACTGGCCTACATTTGTTTCGTATCGACCGTTACTCAAATTATTCCTAATCATGTTCTGGGTCGATTCCGACCAATACTTCTCCTTAAATTGTTTTTTGAACTCAGTCATGTCCATTATATCCGGGCGCACCGCTGTCCACCAATTATCATAAGTATCTTTAAACGTTTCATCTATCATGCTTCGTATAATACTCCAGCGACTCTCCCTATTTCTTATAATCACTTCTTCCAATCTCTTTAAAAATTCCATAGGATTGCGCTTGTAATTACGAAAATTAATCGATTCTCTGTTCTCATGGTTATTCGTATGATTATGTTGGCATGTCCTATCCCGCCATGAATCTATTTCTTCCTGTAATTGTAATTCACGTCTACTAATTTCTTCTATTTTATTTTTATTGTTATTGATGTGACCTTCCATACTATTTAAATTGCCATAAACCCTTTCGAGTCGTTCGCGCATGTCTGTCTGTATTTGCTTAATACCTTCCTTATTCTCTTCCTGTACCTGATGTACTTCGTTTTTAATTTGCTCACATTTTTCGACAGTTTCCTGTTGGATTTCTTCGACCAATGTTTTATTCTCAATTTTTGTGTCATTAATTTTGTTCTGTAATTCTTCACGAACCTGTACTATTGTTTCGTTAGTTTTTTCTAACCCTTCATTTGTTTTGGCTAATTCTAATTTTCTTTCCTCATTATTTTGGTCTACCTTCTGGTTAATTGTCACATGAAGATTTTCAATTTTTTCATTAATTTGCCTTAAATTTTCTTCATGTATTTGTAAAATGTCTTCCTTCATTTGTTTTACCCCCTCATCATTCCTATCTAACCTTTCGTGAATTTGGTTTAATCTTTCGTTCAATTGTTTTGAGTTTTCCTTATTTTCCTCATTTGTTTTCCTAAAATTCTCCTTGTTTTCCTCATTTGTTTTATCGTATTTTTCCTCTAGTCTCTTTGATTTTTCCAATAGTAGTTTAAGCATTTCCTGTATACTCAAGTCTTCCTTTTGGTTGGGCTTATCTGGTTGATCCCCTTGGGCAACTTCTTCGATTACTTCCCTTTCCTTGTCTGCCATTATTTCAGTTTCCGTTATTTCGTCTGTCTGTTGTTCCATTTCACTGTCTGTTATTAGTTCTATTTCCTGTTCTTGTTCATCTATTTCCTTCTCCGTTTCTCCTGCCCTAATCCTTGATCTACCTCTGGTATGCATGTTTACTCTCCCACAGTTGCCTGCTCTGGTTAAGTAATATTAATATGGTTACAGTTACTTAACTTAAGCCCTACACAAGTTGAGCGCCAATTTGTACTAAATCTCTCGCGTCACCTAATTAGGTCCCACGTTATGAGCGTCAATTTGTACTAACTCCCGTTGCGTCCTCTACTGTTCAAGCCCCGCGATGGAAGCCAATTTGTACTAACTCCCGTTGCGTCCTCTACTGTTCAAGTCCCGCGATGGAAGCCAATTTGTACTATATCGGATACGTACGGTCTAAATTCCCACTGTTGTATTTGTCGATTGTGTTCTATTAATTTAATTGTATAAATTCTCGGAAATATTTGGAGTTGTGGAATATATGGATGTACTCAATTAATGTTAACTTAACTATTTAATAATTATCAGTGTTAGTGTGCCTAGAACTTAAATAACTTGAGATTTATTCTACAATTTCATCCAACCCTATTATGCCTGGAAGAGAGTTCTGTCTAATTTTATATTTTTACGCTCCCTCTTTGGTGTCAAATAATTCCGCTATAAGCGCTGTAGTATCGGCTCAACGAAACTTGTAGGTTATTCGATGTTTATATTAACTATTTATTCTCTACTTATTCAGTTACTTTTGTTCCAGTTCACTAAACCATACTCCAAATAACAAGGTGTGACAAATATATAAAGGTTCTTTATTCGTTTATCAATTCACATTAACTAAGATATATTCCAATTAATATATGTTGGGACTATAGATTCAGGTATCGATTGTTGATTATTTAATCCTTTGTTTATATTTGGTTATATATTAAATTTGATTGGTATTTTATTTATTTCAGGGTGTGAAGGTTCTTGTAACTGTGGGGAAGACTAAAAATACATAATAAGAATGCAAGATTTACAAAAATTATGTGTTGTGTATTTAATATGATTAATATAATATAATTTTACCAGACTCTAACGACGCCAATCACGTAGGCGGTTGATCGCTAAATTTGTTGTTCTGGTCAATTATGAAGTACAGTTTTCTTTCTTCAGTTTAATAAAAGTAAATCTTGTCCTGTCCACTTCGGAATACAGCTTCTGAATTGTTTTACAGCACGATTGATGTTTCTTCTGCACCGTCAGGATCCAAATAGGTTCTTCCTTCGGTTGAAGCAGTTAGTGTTGTTCCGTGTATTTGCAAGGTTATAATTTCTGGTGTTGTGAATATTATGATTTGTGTTATTGTTAACTCTTTATATTTGATTAACTTTTCGTCAGTTCCCTTCGGACATGGGACAGTCCAAGTTTCTTCTTGTAGGATTTGGTTATTTGTTCTCGATTATTATTTCATAATATATCGTTATTTTATTAATCTGTGTTAGTGATAGATGTAAGTATTATCATTAGAATTTTATCTTCTTTATAATCGTATCTTTTGATTTCGAATATTACAATTCAATATATTCTTCTTGGGTTTTTTAAATCATCACGTTCAGTTTTTACCAAAGCAAATCTTGTTATTTTATCAATCAACAACATTCTTCTTAAATTTTTCCCTAGCAACCTATATTAATTTCCGCTTCCACATGTTTGACTATATAGTGTTTCTTTCATATATTTTTTTGTCTATTCTTTGTCAATTTGCTGTCCTATCGGAATGTAAATTTACCGATATCTGGTTTATTATTTTATACACATCTTCTACTGGTTTTTTGATATAATTCCGTTTTTTTTCCTTTTTTATTATATTTAATCCACCTTCGATATTATTTTTTACCAATCGATATTATGGCATTATGGTATTATTATAATTTGTATAAATTTTATTAAATATTATTATTAACTTAATGTTTTTTCTTCCTTCTAGCTCTTCATAGTGCATTTATTAATTATTATTAATTGATGTATCTAACCTTTAAGTTATAATTGTTTATTTAGTATTTTTGGCTGTTAGGCCTTTTATTGTAAATTGATCTACCTGTGGTTATGTCTGTTAGGCATCTATAGTCCCTTTTATATAAATTCGTACATACAATCAAAACTTAATTATTAACATTTGTATAAACAATTATTTTTCTACATCTAATAACAAATTTATCTTGATCTCTCGATCACATATAACAAAATTCGAACTTATGAACATTGGTTAACTGCCTCACACTTCATTCTATGACAGTCATTGAATAACACTATTTGTTTCACTATTTTTCATGAACTCAACACATATTTGATATAACATCACATAAACTTTATCATAAAATTTTTGTCATAATATAATACTTTTTTAACACAAAATTCTTATCTGTTATTACCATAAATTAAGTCATTGTTTCATTTTTCTGTTTTGTTTTTTATTAAACATATATCATTAGCTATTATTTATTTTACAGGTTCGTTTATTCTATTCAACACTACCTTGCATTCTTATTTATTTTGTCTATGACTATAATTGTCATAATTGGGTCTCTGTTCTCTTATGGGATTAAGTATAAATTTATTTATCAATGTGTGAATCTTCTTTTATGTAGCATAAATGCTATCATTTTTGTTGCGCTACAATATATATACCTCGGATCCGGGTCAACTTTCTGTATTTCTGCAATTAAAACTTTTAATTATACTCATTTCATGATATTAGCTTGCAAGACTTTCTTTATTCAACCATTGGAAGAATGGTATTATTGCTTGAATTATAATGCTCTACATTAGCATATAAACTGTTACAACGTATGAAGTTAGAATAGTTACATGAAATTCTTAGATTTAATTTATAAGTCTTTACAAAGTAATAGTTTCTGAAAAGTCTCTTTCAAGATGTGTTGTGTAACAAATATTAGTAACCCTCGATAGACAGGCTATCGAGTCACCTTTTAATTGGTATGCTGAAGACTCGTCCTGGGGTATCCGTCTTGGGAAACAGGAACCGCTACGTCGTCATCTCGGTCTGGCCTTCCTCTGTAAAGGGCTCCAAAAGTTCGCAGGTTGAACAATATGTAGTGTAGATATCTACGATGATCTTGTAGATTCTCGGATATCCTGATCTGCATATTTTGTCACGTGCAGTAGAGTTTGTGGCTTCTGATAGTTCACATCTCCGGGTATGACTTTGTAATTGTTGTTATTTGTTGAGGCACTAAGTCATCTTGTGTTACACTCCTTTTTTTTTTACGTTTCGATTTTTTACTTTACTTTAAATTTCTTGTCTATTTACATGACTATATTAATTAACACATCCAGATGTTTTAAACAACTACATCTGGTACACCATCTTAAGGTGAAGCAAAATATCGTTAACATATTTTAAGCGCACAGCTCCTACGTCTATACTGTACGGAGTCACCATTGCAAGAGTGAGAAATTCCGCTCCCTTCGCCTGGTACTGGGCAAAAGTTAGTGGGACAATTTCCGCGCGAGAATATAGTTCCTAACTATATTTAAGTTAACTTTTTTATTTATACAAACTATCCCTAAACAAATATACATAATTTAAATCAGTTGTTTTAGCGACTATTTATGCCTTCAGATTTTTTTATTATTAACATTAGTTTTTTTTATTCTTAATCTAACTCACACAAGACTCTGAAAGCATGTCGAGTCTGGAATCAACAGGACAGCGCCTGCTTACAAGCAAAGGGTTAAATACGATATTAATAACTCTTTACAATTTTTCCTTTTATTAGAGTATCTTATAACTAATTAATTACTGCTTCCTCTCATACTGAGTACATACAGGTATTTTATATTAATACAGTGAGATTTAAATGGCTTAAGAGCTCGCAACCTTAATTTTTTTTTTTAATTTTTATTTTCTTAATTATTTCTTTTATTTAAATCGTCACATTACTACAAGGACACCTTACAGTAACTGCAGGGCCCCGCGCTGGAATTTTAAAAAGGCAAATTGGGCGAAATTCCGCACACTTACAGATTAAGCTCTTTCCCTCACGTTAGTATCAGACTCCCCTGAGAGGACTATTGAGGCGGTAAATAAAACATTGCTCGACTGTGCTCTCCAATGTATACCCCGTGGACAAGAAAAAAATTTCCAACCCTTTTGGAACTCTACTCTGTCCTACTTGAAGGGAAAACGAGATCACTGCCGCCGTACAGCCGAACGGACGAAAGAACCTGAAGACCTCATCTCTCTCAGGAGACACCAAGCCAGGCTGCAAGCAGAAATAAAGAGTGCTAAGCGCTCTCCCTTCAAGACTTTTATAGCCAAACTTGACTTTAGGAATAGCGGCACCCAAGCCCACAGATATATCTCACGGCTTAATAACGACAACCCGCCAAAGGCACAACAACCATTACTCTGTGCCAACCGCCCACTCACCGATCCCTCGGACATCGCCAATGCCTTATGCAAGCACTATGCGAATATAAGCCGAGCAAACGGAGATAAAGCCATAGCCAGAACTCTGCTAAAACGACCCTCGGCCACATGTTTAGATAAGAAAACCCAAGACCTCTCCTATGATCCTTTTACCATTGTTGAGCTAGAAAATGCCCTTGTGCAAACCAAAGAAAAGAAGTCTGCAGGCGTGGACGAAATTTTCCCCGAATTCCTCACACACATGGGCAATACAGCCAAGAAAACCCTGCTAGCCGCCATCAATTTGACATGGGAAAAACACGTGCGTCACATACGGAAGAAGGCCGAAATCATCCCTATCCTAAAAAAGGGAAAACAAGCAGATTCAGCAGAAAGCTACAGGCCTATCTCCCTGAGGAGCGTCCTGTGTAAACTAGCAGAAAAGGTGATCACAAACCGATTGAATCAACTAGTCGAGGCTAAACAAATTGTTGACTACGCTCAAGCCGGATTCCGCAGACACCGCAGCACAATGGATCACGTAACCAATTTCACACAACACGTCAAAGACGGGTTCCACAGGAAAATGTCAACGCTAGCAGTGCTAGTCGATATAAAAGCCGCATATGATACGGTATTTCCATGCTCATCCATAAGCTGATCATACACGGAATATCTGGCAAACTATTCAAATGGATTAAGTCGTTTTTGTCCCAAAGACAAATCCGAGTTCGATATTCAAATTGCACATCGAAATTCCGCATCCAACAGCAAGGACTAGCCCAAGGAGCAGTGCTGAGCTGCTCGCTGTTTAATATCATGATCAACGACATTCTCGAAGCAGTAAGAAGTGTGCCAGGCGTCAAAGCACTCCTCTATGCGGACGACCTTCTCATCTGGGCAACCAGTGGAAACACACTGTCACTTGAGGCGTGCATGAACGAGACCTTAATAAAACTCAAGATGTGGGCAAAGCGAAACGCAATGACAGTAAATTCTGGCAAAACCGCCTTTCAACTATTCTCACTCTCTACAAAAGTACCGCCGATTAACCTATTTTACAACGGGACAGCACTGGAAGAAAGCGCCATTTCTAAATACCTGGGAGTACAATTGGATATTCGCTTAACGTGGAAACCTCATGTGGACCAAAGCGCTGAAAGGGGTTTAAAAAGAACACGACTACTAAAGAGATTGACAGCCACTAAGTGGGGAGCTAACCAAGATGTCCTAAATACTATCTATAAAGCATATATTAGACCCATGCTAGAATATGGAAGCGAAGTCACCGTCACGGCAAGCGCCAGCGTACAAAACAAACTCGATCTCGCACAAAATACAGCCCTAAGAGTAATAACAGGCGCTGCAAAATCCACCCCCATCGAGGCCATGGAGGCACAAACCCAGATAGAACCATTACAGTCATATAGAGAAAGGTCAGCACTGCGATTCTGGGAGCGCTCCAGGCGTGTCTACAAGCATCTATGGAACGACTACCGACAACCTACTCCCAGGCTAAAGACACAAATAACCCCATTAACCATGTACAAAAACATCGCCGAAAAATACGATATTGCCCTCACAGAAACAGCGCTGCTGAATACCCATCAGGACTTCTTCAGTCTCTTACCCCAAGCCAGCTACCATCTTAAGAACCACTCAGCACCTAAACATGCATCCACAGATTTAGAACTAAAGCAATCAGCTTTGCAAACCATCCACGAAGATTATCCCGAGCAAGAGTGGATCCATATCTACACTGACGGCTCATCAATTCCAGGCAATGGAAAAACAGGAGCTGGGTACTATAGCCGTCTTTTCCAAGGACACTTAGCCGTGGGCAGCCCCCTTAGTAACTACGGTGGGGAAATCGAAGCAGTTCGCGCTGCCGTTGATGAACTGGAAAAAATCACTCCCCCTTCAAAAGCCGTGCTCCTAGTCGACTCGCAGGCCGCAATACGCAATCTATCACGCAATGGATACCCAGTCATGTCAACATCTGGGGCAACGAGGAAGCCTATAAACTGGCCAAGCAAGGCACAAGCCTACCCCAGCCTACCCGCCCGCAGTCCCTACAATCTTCCAAGGCTCAAATAAACTCCGCCGTCAGCATATGGAATAAGCAAAGACTCTCTGAGGCGGCCGCCGGCAAAAAATGGAAAAGCCTCGTCACCGACGGTCCAATCAACCCCAACCTCCCTCGTGCAGTGTGTGTCGCCAACTTTCGACTAAAAACCGGACACGACTATCTCTCTTCACATCTGCACCGCCTTCGCGCCCTGTCAACCCCTGAGTGCCAGCTGTGCGGCCACGCGACGATGGACGCCGACCATCTGAGAGACTGCCCGGCCTTAGACCACACCCCGTCCAACGAGGACACCGAGATCACCGAAACCCGACGCTACTGGTCAGCGCGTCGCCTAATGGCTCAAAAGCCAAGGGTGGGCGTTGGCTAGTAAGTAAGTAATCACTTATTTTACCCTGTTTTCTAGCATACCATAACAATATTATCAGACGACATTAAACAATTTACGTTTTAATTACATCAACATTGACGCCTTCATTTCTGTCTGAAATACTACTTGTTATGTCTTTTAGGTTTTAGTAAACAGTTTTTACAGCAAATGACATGTGTGTTTAATGATTTCTACATTTTATCGCATCCTCGTGTTTGCTTGATTTTGTATATTGGTTTTAGGACACATGTTCCATCTTTATTACGGTCCACTTGCCGTTCCGTTCAAAGTTGAGACAAATGATTGAATTCACAGACATCTTGCACAAATGTTTCTCCGAGTCCATCTGTGTCATCATTCGTATGTTCAGTTCCAATAGAGAGGTCCTCCATAGGAGGAAGGTAAGAGTCCATAATGTAGCTAGGCATTCTGCTCAACCGACGGCATCCCTCCCCGCGTGGTGGCCGTGTGACTGCTCCCGGGGTCCGAGTCAAACTGGTTCCCATGTTCTCGTGTCGCAACCGCCTGGCTCTGCGCCCAAAAGTCACAATCTGTCTATTGTTTCTCAGGTCGTTCTTTATCTATGCTGCTTCCGCTTGGTGATCACTTTTACAAATATAAACTGAAGCGATTCCAATCAAAATCCTCCCGCTTCTTGCCGGAACGTTCACGGTTTGTCAAGAATGACGTAATTAGCGGAGATCTTCAAGTTCTCACACTGTCTGCCTTTGTCCGGTCGCTGGCTTTAACCCTTTTTTTCTGTAGCCGTGACTTCTTCCTTTCCCTACCTCAGAACCTTCAGCACTTCAGAACCTCCATTCCTGATCCGGGTCTTCTTCCTTTCTCTACCTGAGAACCTTCAGCACTTCAGAACCTCCATTCCTGATACGGGTCAGACGCTCTCAGATGGTCCACCATAAAGCCGTCATTCTCGAGCAATACGTCTAGTTATAACGCATGGAATTTACCTACTAAACGTTGGATGCTCTCACTCTCTTCAAGTACTCCCATTCTAGCATGTGTGGACACATGCTCTGTTACGTTTGTCACCCCTACAGAGGCTCTCTGCCACGTATGTAGCGACAGGCGTCTCAAGGCGTCTACTAACTTTGTCTGAGACAGGCGATACCTATCGTCTGAATAGATACCACAAGGTATCCCACCAACCGCCATTTAGTAACCAATCGAGCTAATAGCATCCCTTTCAGTCTTAGAAATTTGACAAATATCCAGTACCTGTTATCATCTAGCAGCCATCACAGTCGATATGGACTCTGCAACATGGCCACGAATGCAAAAACACTCCGCTCACACAACAAAACGCAACAAATGTCATTATTTGCTGCACTCGTTTCCTGTCCTCGGTCCGGGTGTTTGCTTCAATTGGTAACTATCTGTTTCATCTGTTTCAAGACGACCGCACACTGGATGTCTTGTGTCTTGTGAAAAATGTCTTCTTTTTATGTACAGTGTAGGATTGTATAAAAACTAATTATACCGCTGTTTTACAAGAAATAAATGTTATTTATGTCCGTCTCTTTCCTTTAGAAAATGGTAATTAGTTAAATAGTTACCGCTATTTACACAATAGCTAATAGTAATTAGCTATTTTAAATAGTTACCGCGAAGAGGACATATTGTTTCGCGATAGAACCGTTTTGGTACATTGTGTCGCTAAGCGATGTCGCTATTGCCGTCAAGCACTAATAAAGCCGCACACACTGGCTGCGTCAATTTCTAGACGCGTCGCGAGGCTATTCGTCTACAAATACAGAGCTCCTTCAATTCATGTCTCCAACAAAACAGCTTGCGACGTTTTGAACTGCGCATGCGCTGGATTATAACTACACAAGGCAGGGAGTTTATGGTACACTATCTAGTACATGCTTTCTAATTTATTGCCTGTAAGGAACCCAAGAACCACACACTACTTCACAGGCCAAAAACAGCTGACGAGAAATTGCTTTGTCGTAAGCCAATGTCTCAAGCCAATTTCCACCGAAGCGACGCTTTGCAACACGATGAGTCAAAATGGTTCTGTCGCATAACGAAATGTCGCTGCAGTGAGTGGCCTGCCTTAGTTTTTTTTTATCTCGCTCCAATATGCGTATATAGCCGTGACTATATACTCTATTTAATAATAATTAACTGATCACTAAGTATGATAATATTGTATAGTGTAGGTTTTTATTTTTAAGTGCTCTGTACATTACATCCTTGTAATGTATTTATTTCTACTGGGCTCTGCTCTTAAATTATGGAAGATAATGAGAAAGAATATCCTAGAGTAACAGTCCCGTTATCACATCTCTCCACTAGACAGAACTGCCCAGTGAGGGATTTATTCTTCTGCAGGCTGTCAGTTCCTTCCTGAACTTCTTTGAATCGTTTTTCACCTTTAAAACAAGTTTTCTTTAAATCGTTTTTCAAATGGTCTTTCAGTTTCACCGACATATTAGTTTTGCCTTTCCACAACTCTATGAATAAATTAACATATTATTACCATAAAATTAACATAAAATATATTAATATATAACATATATATTTTATATACGTTATATATATAACATATTAATATTAACATGAAATTAACATATACTCTACGTATATGTTGTAACAAAATAAAAATTTTGTTTATTTTTTAAAATATTATTTTTTGTCTTTTTTCTTTTTTATTTATTTATAAATTTTATTAATTAATTTTTGTATTGCATTGGTGTAAATTTTATTTTTTTTATGATTGTTTTTGTCAAATTGTATCACTTTGTGTAACTAGAATTATTTTCCGTCGTTAAATGGATTGTCTCCTGTGCTAATCGATTAGCGGTTCTTCTTTAGTCTGAGGGTGTACTCCTTCCACGTTGGTAATTTCCGCTTTTCTGGTAGTCCAGGTCTTAAATATTATTTTATATTATTCTATCTATAAGTTTAGAAATAAATAGAAGTCAAAATTATGAAATTCCAGTGTTTATTTAACAAAATAATAATGTATCGATTTTAAATCGATTAATGAATCGATAAATTTCAGACTCGTTCTCAGGGAGAGTGAATTTATTATACAAATTATTAACATCAAGTCACAGGTTCTTTGAGCTGTTATTTTAGAATAGTCGGAGAAAGGGCAAAGTCTGAAAAGTACAACACTTACAGTAAAAAGCTTAATTGTCTAAAAATACAAGTTATTATTGAATATATAAAGGTGAATGATAATAAAAGTTTATGCGAACCCAACCGAATGTCGAAGTCTGGCCGTGGCTACAGAGAATTATGGGAAGTCAAAATGGCCGCCTTCGTTCTCCATATGTAGTCGGCTACTGCACAACGGAATCCTCTTCAAATAAATGTTGCTTTTCCAAGTTTTCCTCGTCCCAGCAGTAGTGGTTAATTCCTCTGGTGATAGTGTAGTTGTCCTGGATCAGTTGTCAGTGATTCGTTTCAATAATCTGTGTTGAATAGTGTTTTTATTTCACTTTAGTCCATAAGGTCGATAATGGCAGATTTTATCTCGGTATTCAGAATTATCGTTTATATGTGTTAAAATAGTTATTACACTTATTACTGTTCCGTATTGGTTTTCATCAATAGTGTAACGTTACCAAATTTGGTAGTTACATAAAGTAAGCAATTATTAGCCTACGTCAAGTGACGGGAAAGCATGAAAATATTTCTAAGTAAGTAAAATTATGTGAACAAAAAGTGTGTATCTACAGATATATTAGTGTAAAATTCCAACAAAGAAGAAGGAAGTGTAGCATAGCAGCATCGTACACAAAATAGAGAAAGAAAATGACCATGAGCCAAAATAAAATGTTAGAAACCAGGCCCAATAGATTCCAACAGTGAGGGGAACCAACAAAACAATACAATGACTATATAAAAGTGTAAAAGAAGAAGACAAGATTCCAACAGTGAGGGGAACCAACAAAACAAAACAATGACTATGTAAAATAAAAGGAAGAGACAACTCAAGAGCAACCACAATGATGGCAGACAAACCAATATATTTACAAATATAAATATTATGGAACAACGACTACTACAATGGAAATATTGAAGAAGAAGTGTAAACCAAAAGAAGAAAGGAAGAAGAAGGACAAGGAAACATGACATGAAGAGAGAAGAAAATGGATAGACCATACAAGAAATCATCATTCATCAAGTATACTAGAGACAATACTAGTAACCAGAAGAATAGCGATTGTCAACTATGAAGAAACAGTGTTTAACATATTTAAGAAATCACAAACAGTAATAGTGAATACTTAATGTAAGTGTGAGAACCTGTGACCAGTTAACCAATTTTAACCTAATAAACCCCACAGACAATTCAAGTGATAAGGTTTATAGCGGAAGAAAATGTGTTACTTTCATAGTGGAAACATCAAAGATTAAATAGTCAAAAATACACAGACAGTTAGTGTGACTAATTTAATGAAGATTGTAATCCAAATAGATAATCATAAGACCACCAAGAAATGTAAGATAGAACAGTAAAAGCATTGTTCATAGAACCTGATAAAAAAAAAAAACCTTTGTAAATTTTAAAAGAAATGTAACTGAATGCCACGGCAAAACAGAATACAATACAAAGAAAGCCAGAAAAAATAATAACAAACAAAATAGTGCTACGACAGCATAGAACAATCTACGCGTTTATCGAATGCGCCAGAAAGATCTCGACGTAAGCGTGTGGTGTACGTGCTACTACACGCATTTTGCGAGAATTTTCTCGCATGTGCCAGGCTTCGCTCGGGCGCTCGGACTGTGTCAAGGCCGTAGCAATTACGTAGTTCGCGAGAGATAAGACGCAGTTCGGAAGCTTCTGGTGTGTGAGCGTAACTATAAATACATCGCGTCGCGGCCTTAGTTTTCAGTTCAATGCGAGATTTTTGACTGTGCGGTTCGAGAGTATTAGTGCGATATATTTACAGAGCGGTTCGAGTTATTACGGTGTACGTTCAAGTAGTTATTAGTGAAGTGTTGCGTTTTATATTCGGACGGTATAATTGTAATACAGTTGAGTTTTAATATTAGTGGACATTTTATTGGGTATGAACAATTTTCATTTGATTTGTTGTAGACACTGTGTTGTTAATTACGAACTGTTTTACTATAACAATTAAAGGTGTGATTAGTGACTTGATTGGTGTCTTGTAATTATTTTGTTTCCACTGTACCTACGACGATCGAGTAGACCGTCGTAACAGTGGTGTCAGAAGTGGGATAGAACGGTTAACAGTGGAAACAGTGGACGCTTTGTACAAGACGAGTGTGATTCGTAATTAAATCGGTAAACGTGGATCCCAGTCAGATGATGGAAACTTTACAAACACTGCTGCGGCAGACACAGGAAGAAGCAGAGAAACGACAGGATGAGAAACGCAGACAGGAGGCGGAAGAAGCAGAAAGACGACAAAAGGAAGAACGAAGACAGGAAAGAGAAGAGGCTGAGGAACGTCAGAAAGCACTAATGCTAGAAACAGAAGAAAGACAAAAAGATAAAACGGAAGCTCTCTTTGAAACTATGTTCTCGTACATAATTTATCCTGCGTCTAGTTTCCATCAGTTTGTGTGCAATCTGTAATGTTTTCAGTTAAAACGCACAACTTGGGGCGATAAACATTGTCACTGTACCCGAAACTTTATAGAATTTAATTTATTTTTTACGTAACTCCTTTTTCAGAGCGCCAACTCTTCTTGTTCTCATCAACTCAGAGGTCGTCGGGCTTGCAACTAGAAAAAACAGACGATTAATTACTACAATCACTACGTATTTTTCCCTTTTTTCATCTACATACTTCTTTCTGGTGCTTTTCCTTGTACTAAGCCCCTCAATCATTCCCTCCAAGAGGGCAAACAAGGGTGAACCGCTTTGAATGTCGTAGTAGGTGACCAGCCATACTGCTTCTTATTTCTATAATAATTTTAAACAAACCACTACGTCTACCATAAATAACAAAATGAGCGACCTTCATGCTCTTTATTCGAACTTAGAGAAAACAAGTGTTTTGTCAGGTATTTTTAGGTTCCAAGGCTGGTCGGAAGTTTTGCCAAGGTACAGGAGACAAGCAAACTCATGGAGGCACTGGAAGAGTTTGAAATTTACAGGGTGATCAGCTTCTGAATGAAAAACATTCTTTCAAATCCAACGAGGTATATGATACAGCTATACGCGTGCTAGAACAATATGATAGACAAGTGCGGGCACAGTATGATGTGGAATCGTTCGTCACTCGCGAGATACGTAGCGATGCGCATCGTAAGTAACGCGGATTGGGAAGTCCCTTAAATAAAGAAATGTGTGTGACTTTTATTAATTGACGTACTCCATGCGAATGAACATATTTTATCACCTGATGATGGGACCATAAGTCTCGAAACGCGTTGTGTATAAAATATGAAAAAGAAAGTCGCAAGGAAGGGAACCTGGATACACAAGGTAATGTTAAAATTTAATTACTACGGCAACCTGCGTCTCTT